>PVJD01002041.1:0-223104 GCA_004026545.1 Mormoops blainvillei
CTCAATCCTTCCCCCATTTGTCTTTGTTGATGGGTCCTTTATGCATGTTCCTTGACGACCCCTCCCCCCTTCCTCTATCATCACCCTCCCTCCCTCTCCTCTGATCACTGTCAGTTTGTTTTTTATTTCAATGTTGCTGGTTATATTTTCCTTGCTTGTTTATATCATTGATAAGGTTCCACTTATAGGTGAGATCATATGGTATCTGTCTTTCACCACCTGGCTTATTTCACTTAGCATAACGCTCTCCAGTTTCATCCATGCTGTCTTGAAAGATAGTAGCTCCTTCTTTCTTTCTGCTGCATAGTATTCCATTGTATAAATGTACTACAGTTTTTTGATCTGCTCGTTTACTGTTGGGCACTTAGGTTGCCTCCAGTTCTTGATTATTGTAAATTGTGCTGCTATGAACATTGGGGTTCATAGGTTCTTTTGAACTGGTGATTCAGGATTTTTAGGGTATAATCCCAGCAGTGGAATTGCTGGGTCAAAAGATGGATCCACTTTTAGTTTTTTGAGGAAATTCCAAATTGTTTTCCACAGTGGCTGCACCAGTCTGCATTCCCACCAACAGTGTACTAGAGTTCCCTTTTCTCCACATCCTCACCAGCACTTGCTGATTGTTGATTTGTTTATGATGGCTATTCTGACTGGCGAAGTGGTATTTCATTGTGGTTTTAATTTGCATCTCTCTGATGGTTAGTGATGCTGAGCATCCTTTCATGTGTCTCTGGGCCCTGTGTAGGTCCTCCTCGGAGAAGTGTCTATTCAGGTCCTTTGCCCATTTTTTAATTGGAGTGTTTGGCTTCCTAGAGATATTTTTAAATTGAGATTTTATGGTCTTTGATCACACAGAAAGATAAAACTAAATAAATCATAGAGGAGGAAACAAAGCTCAGAGAGATTAATGGTTAAGAAATCAGAAATATTTAAATAATAGTAATATTAAGAGTTCACTTATTGAATCTTCATTACATGGTACATGTAATGAATGCATGAATGTTTGCATGCCTCCAAAATTCATATGTTGAAATCATAAGTCTCAAAGGTGATAATGGTATCAGAAGGTGGGACCGTTATGAGGTCATGAATGGGATTAACGGTAAAAGAGACCCCACAGACATCCCTAGACCCTTCTGCCATGTGAGGATACAAAGAGAGGTCTATGACCTGAAGAGGGCTCTCACTCAGATCATGCTGGCCCCCTGATCTCAGACTTCCAGTCTCCAGAAATATGAGCGAAATGTTTTTGCTTTTTATAAGCCAACTAGTTGATGGTATTTTTTTACTGAAGCCTGAATGGACAAAAACACAATATGTCATTCCATATATTAAAAACTTAATAGGAATTATTATTTAATTCTGACATTGATTCTCACATTGCCACTTTATTTTGTCCATTTTACAGATAAGGAAACTGAGACACAGACTTTCAAAGTGATATGTCCCTACAATCCTATGGCTAGCATAAAAAAACTAGGATGTGGGCCCAAACTTTATAATTAAAGAACCCATTCTTTTCCCAACCCAGCTTTACTGAGATGTAATTGACATATAGCATTGTATAAGTTTAAGGCGTACAACGTGGTGATTTGGTACACCTATATATTGCAAAATGATTACCATCATAGGCTTAGTTAACACTTCCATCACATCATATAATTACCAATTCATTTTGTGGTAAGAACATTTAATATTTACTCATTTAGTAACTTTCAAGTAACAACATGCTATTATTAACTATAATGATCGTGTTTTACATTAGATTCCTGAACTTATTCATCTCATAACTGAAAGTTTGTAACCTTTGACCAACATTTCCCCATTTGCCCCAATCTTAGCTCCTGGTAACCACCATTCTATTCTATAAGTCTGGCTTTTTAAGTTTCCACATATAAATGATATCATACAGTATTTGTCTCTCTGTGTCTGACATATTTCAATTAGCATAATGCCTTTGAGACCCATCTATGTTGTCACAAATTTCCTTTTTTTACCCCATGGTTGAATAGTTTTCCTGTGTGTGAGTGTATGTGGTGTGTATCAATCACGTATTCTTTATCCAGTCATCTATTGATGGATTGATGGACACTTATGTTGTTCACATATCTTGCCTATTGTGAATAATGCTGCAATGAAAATGTCAGTACACATATCTCTTCAAGATACTGTGTTTATTTCCTTTGGAAATATACACAGAATCAGGATTTTTGAATCATATGATCATTCTATTTTTAAATTTTTGAGAGACAGCTATATAATGTTTTCCATAGTGACTGAACAAATTTGTATTCTCACCAACAGTGCACAGGGGTTCCCTTTTCTCCATATCCTTGCCAACACTTGTTAAACTTTTGTTTTGATGGTAGCCATTCTAACAGGTGTAAAGTGATATCTCATGGTTTTGATTTACATTTCCCTCATTAGTGATGTTGAACATCCTTTCATGTACCTTTGGGCGATTTGTATGTTATCTTTGGAAAAGTGTTTACTCAGTTCCCCAGCCCATCTATAAACTGAATTTTTGTGGAGTTATTGGTATTGAATTATATGTTTTGGATATTAATAGATTTATAATTTGCAAATATTTTTTCCCATTTCATAGCTTGCCTTTTTATTCTGTTGATCATTTCTTTTGCTGTGCAGAAGGTTTTTTGTTTGATGTCATCCTACTTTTTAATTTTTCTTTTGTTGATTGTGCTTTTGGTGCCATATAAAAAAATCATTGCCAAGCTCAATGGCAAGGGGCTTTTCCCTATGTTTTTTTCTAGTTTATAGTATCAGGTCTTATGTTTAAGTCTTTTATCAATTTCAAGTTAATATTTTGTGTGGTATAAATTGGGGTCCAATTTCATTCTTGTGTTTGTGATTGTCCAGTTTTTCCAATACCATTTATGGAAGAGACTATCCTTTTCCTTGAGTATTCTTGACCTAGAGAGGCTCTTCTTTACCCATTATTTTCTACCATTTCTAGAATCCAGACTTTTAATTCCTGAATTAGGGTTTATCACACTATTTGTGCCTCACCTTTTAATATAAGTTTTACTTAATATAAATTAAGGGAGAAAATGATCTGAATTATTAATTGACAGGAAGAGGTTCAGAGATTGATGTCTAGGTCACTCCATTGTTAAGGAGTTATGTTGAACAGGAGAAACAAGGAGAGGAGATCACATTTGTTAACTGAGGCCACAATAATGCTATATACCAAATAATCACAAAAATATCAGTGGTGGAACAATATTTGTTTAGCTTACCAGCCTAAGAATTAGCTGCTTCAGACAGGGCTTTGCTGATCTTCAGGGGGCTCACTCCTATCTCTGCAGGCTGGTTGGAAGCTTTGTTTTAGGCAGGTCTGGGCTGCAGCAGTTCTGCTCCACATTTCAGGCTCCCCTTGAATGTCCTCAGGGAAGTGGCTTTTTCGAGACTCTGCTTGCAAAACATTTGCTAAAAGACCACTGGCCAAGGCAAGTCACATGGTTTAACCCAAACTCAGGAAAAGGAGAAATAAGCTACACCCACAATGGGTGGACATTGCAAAGGTCTTTTGTTGTTTTTGTTTGTTTGCTTGTTGCAAAGATGTGTCCCTCAGGGAGGTAAATAAATGATTCTATTAATGAGACTTACTTTAAAAACTAAGGCTGAGTGACCAATGACCCATGACATTGGAAGAAAAGAGTGTTTCACTGGGAGCCAACTAAAGAACATGCAACAAGGAGAATATGATCTTCTATTATATGTCAAATGTTGCTGATAAATCAAATAAGATGAGAACTGAGAGCTACACTTTGGAGGTCATTAGTGACTCTGAAAAGAACAGTTTCAATACAGTGTTGGGGACAAATTCTGACTGGTAAAGACTTAGGCAAGAAGAGGAGGAGAGAAATTGGAGATAATTAGAAATGATACTTTCATGAATTTTTGCTGCAAAAGCTCATAGACACCTGACTAAGAAATGTGGTCAAAAGAGGTTTTTAAATTCTTTATCTACTTTAATTGTGGGAAAAATAATAGCAGGTTTATATATACAATGGAATTCACACAGTAGATGAGGAGAAATTGATGACAGTATAAAGGAGAAAGAATTGTTAGCATGATGCCTTTGAATAGATGATATGAGATAGTATAATGGGATGCAGCACCAGGGTCCCCTGAAAAATGGAGAACAACTCCCGTAATCCTTGACTGGGGGAAGTGGGGAATAGAGGATATGGTATTTCAGATACATTGTATAACAATGGCAAGTTAATACTGTGCCTTCCTGAAGGGAAGAGGGCCACGGCTTAGGGCAAATTGTGCACTTCACTGTGAGAATGCTCAGGGACTCATGATGTAGCTGGGGGGAGCTTATATAGCATCTGCAGGAGAGGGAACTTTTGCCCTGACTAAAGATAGCAGCCAAAAGAAGGGAAAAGATACTAGGGAACTAGAAAAAATGGTGGACACTAACACACCATA
This sequence comes from Mormoops blainvillei, assembly GCA_004026545.1. Classification (NCBI taxonomy): domain Eukaryota; kingdom Metazoa; phylum Chordata; class Mammalia; order Chiroptera; family Mormoopidae; genus Mormoops; species Mormoops blainvillei. The sequence goes on from PVJD01002041.1 coordinate 4,459, forward strand.
AGAAGGGCAGGATAAAAGATCATGTAGGCAGTTCTAGGATAAAAGATCATGTAGGCAGTTCTAGGCCAAGCATTTAAATGAGTGTAGCCTGGAGTAAGAGAGAGGAGATACTTCTGCTTCTCTGAAGGACATATGGAGAAGCCACTCTCCTGGGACGTGTACCTTCCTGGACTCCACCATGGTCCAGTGTAACACGGCATGTGTTATCCTGAACTTTAACAAGAAGGCTGAGAAGAGTGAACCCCAGATAATGAAGGAGGGAGCTGCTACAAGTGGATAGTGACTCTGAGTCTCACAAGTGTGCCTTTCAGAGGGGATGGAGATCTGTTGGTAGGACTGACTTAAGGACAGATAAGGATATGGGGAAACTCTGGGCATGGTTTTGGTTTGTAGCCTTTTGGTAAGGAAAGGAGGCTCTAGGTTTTGTGGGAAAGCAGAGATCTAAGCAGGAGTCCCCCCTCCCAACCCCCACCAAAGTTGAAACCCTATTAATAAAAACCTGTTTCCTTTAACACTAATTTTTGGGTCATATGTAAAGGCACCACATGACCAAACCCCAGTTTTCTTGGTAACAATAGGATTCAGTTAACTATTAAAAGGATTGTCTTTACATAGGAGCCTCCTGGAGTATTTATCTATAGTAACAGAAGGGAAGGTAGAGTATATGCTGTTATTGGATAACTGCGGTCAAACGAGTTGCTAAAAGCTCCCTCGGATACCACGGACTTCCAGACCCTGGAATTCTGTACAATGAAAGTGAAAGAGCCATCAGCATAACCATCTACAGCTGAAGACTCTCACTTTCAGTGACAACTTTCAATTTTATATTTTATGACTTTTGACTAGCATGCATATATATATATGCAATCTGCATGGAAACATTCTTCCTTCTACTCCAAGTACAAGAAATCACATCAAAGCACATTAATTTTTCAATGTTGTTTTAGACCTGAGATTTTGACAGTCATTTTATCTCTACTGAACCAACTGCCTGGTTAAAATTACTCTTGAAGTACCTCATATAGAATTAAACATCTAAAATGTTTAATGACAAGTATCAACCACTTCCTTTCACTGATTGGGTATAAAGAGTTTTCTTTTTCCTGAAAGTAGAGCATGATTGACTCAATGAATAAAAAGTCCCAAGTACACTAGTAGCATCCGCAAAAAAACTCTAAATTAGGGGGGAAAAAAGCTAATTATGAACCAAATATTCTGTAATATTGAAGGACCCAAGTGGAATTTTCCAAAGTTGCTATTCATTCTCTTTATTATGAATTTTGTTTTGAGGAAGTAGTAAAAAAAATGTGTACCTCTTGAAGTACTTGCAATCTTTAACTAGAGCCTCTCTATATTTATTCACAGAATCTCTTTTTTATCTCTTTCTCTCTTCTGCCATCCGTGAAAGCAGCCTCTTGCAATATTATGGGGTGACCTTGTTTTCACACCAGATTGCTTAGCCCAATGTTGGAAGGAAGACAGGTAATGCTACAATATTAATCTGTCTTCATTAAAAAAAAAATGGAGATAATGAAGAGTGGCAGGTGGATTCTGAACTAAAGGACTCTATCTTCCATGACTTTTGGCATTAAAAAAACCGAATCTATGCAACAGACAAGATGGACGTTTGGTATACCTTTGACCAAGGGTCTTGTCCTTGTTCCTGTCATTGTTTTATCCTGTATGTACTTATCTTTGATAAAGTTTAGTTTATAAACTAGGCACATTAAAAGATTAATAATGAGAACTAATAATAAAATGTAACAATATTAAAAACATGCTGTAATAAAAGTTATACGAATGTGATCTCTTTCTCTCTGATAACTTACGAGTGACTAACTGGCAGGTAGTGCATACAGCATAGACACATTGGACAAAGGTACGGTTGGTGCCTGGGCTGGGCCAAAGTGAGGTGGAATAAAATTCGAACACACTACTCAGAACAGCATGCAATTTAAAACTTATGAATTGCTTGTTTCTGGATCTTCCATTTAATATTTTTAGAGCAGAGTTGACTGCTGGTAAATGAAACTACTGAAAGGAAATCTGTGGATAAGAAGGGACTACTATGTACACCCATGAATCTGTCACCACGATAAAGATAATCAGCATATCCATTGCCCCGCAGAAAGTTCCTCATGCCCTTTTATAACCTCTTCCTTCCACCCTTCCCTCCCATGTTCATATTTTTATTTGTGTCAGGGAGCAGGATAATTTTGATTCCTGCTATCATGACTGAAAGTGAAAATTGTGTTGTGGTTGAAATTTGCATATCCTTTATGGCTAATAAAATTGAATTGCTTTTTATTGTCCAAAGTATGTTGTAGCTTTCTTTTGGCTATAAAGAAAAGCATAATGGTGGAATCTCCAAGATAACCCCACAGATGGAAAGTGTATCATTTTGTTCTGTGAGATCGTGGCTCAGCTCCATGACTCACCAGGCATCAGATCTCATGCACAGCACTTACAATATACTGGGCAACCAGACATGCCAGTGATCTTACAAGCAATCCTCCATAGATCTCAATAAAGAAAAAAAGTAGATTAAACATGAAAGCAATGAATTATGGAAGTATAGCTTTTGGGAGCACTTCAGGTGACCACTTACTACAGACCTTCTTTCTTGCCCTAATGATGAGAAAATTGAGAAACAGGATGAAGGAGTGAGGCACACAGATGTAAGAATGTAAACTTTATTAAGCAGATAATGGAAAGCATAACTTAAATATGTAAGCAAGGAAACTTTGCAATTCTAAACCCAGACTTGCACAGTGTTCCCCCGTTGGGCCCATCATCCGTGTGTTGGAGAAGGCTTTCCTCTGCAAGCTCGCGCACATGGCATGGAAGAGCAAGGGAACACGTGCTCTTTGGAAGCTCACTTCCAACAAGCAAGTAAAGAGTCTGGGCCATACATGCTTAGATTTGGTTTTATTTATTTATTTATTTTTAGCTGGGAATTTCATGTTATTCCTTCCTACCCCCGGGAGAGCAGCAAGTGAAAGAGTGAGCGATTGTTGTTGCAGTGGAACTCAAGAAACGAATGGAAACTTTGAGGAGTGGAGAATAAGCTTTTCTTTTAATCCACTGGGTTGACCATTAAATCTGTGGTAATCTAAGAATGAGACTGTCTGCTGTAGGGAAGGGGAACTCAAACTGTCAGGAGAGCTCAGGTCCCATCTTCACGAGACTAAGTCTCCAAGAAAAACTACTGCTCTGCTAGATATCCTCTTGGAACAACTGCTAGGTGACAGAATTTTGCCTCAGAGGACTCAGAACTATTCATTAAATCAACCTCTATGTTCCAACCAAGGTTGAAAACCCAAAGCTCACTACTCTATTTTCCATCCCAAATTATGTCTAACAATGTCCAGCTAGCCCATCACAAGATAAAATAAATTCATTAAACTATCTAATAGTAAAATGTCGACAAGAGAAATGCAGCAAATTTTAATATAAATCCCTACTGTAATGTATTTAGTGAGGAGAAATAAAATCCTCAAATTAATGTACTTATAAGCTGAAGTCAAAGAAATTTAAATTCAAAACTAAATTACCTTACCCTTAGCAATTAGAATTAAAAGAATTTAAAAACAAAATTCATACGCTGTGACTTGTTATTTATAGTTGCATCTAGGGCTCTTTCTGTGGATTGCATGTTTCTTTCACAATTGAAAGTTTTGTTTCATACCAAGTCTCTGATTTATCTCACTTTAAACAATTCAGAAGCAAATTTTAAAAAAGATATGCAGTATTATCATGCACTGGCCCCACTGCCACCAAATTTAGAAAATGATAATTCCCAGCACAAGAGAAGTTATCCCAGGAAAGATCCTGTTTCTAGAATCCACGATTTAGCATTGGCAAGAACCATGGCAAAAATTGCATGGTGTCTCGGTGAACAAGCTTAGATGAAGAAAATGTTGGTTTCATTCTTAAATGCTAGTTTATGCTGATTGTCTGGAATAGTTGTGTTAGTGAATAAAAACTCAGGAAGTACAAATTGGTAGTTATAGAATACTCATGGAGATGTAAATTACTGCATAGGGAATATAGTCAATAACATGGTAACAACCGTGCATGGGGCCAGGTGGGTATTTGAAATATTAGGGGATGACACTATAAAGTGCATGATTATTTAATGACTCTGCTGTACATCTGAAACTAATATGCAATGATGCTGAATGCAAACTGTAATTGAAAAAAAAAACCCCTCAATTGGGAGAAGTCTCCTAGTGTGAGATTAATATTGGCACCCTGCACGGGGATGCATACTACCTTCTCTTTCTCTGAGAGTAGAATTTGAGACTCAACCACCTTCTTGCAAAGTTGTCAAATTTGATCTGCTCAGTGTGTTTTAAAAGAAGTTCAAAAAGAAGTTTAAAAAGAAATTTCTTTCCCATCTTTTAAATACAAACCCTTTAATCACCAGCTTACCTGGACACACTTTTTCTGGCATCCCAGTGCTGCACTGAGGGTGACTTTAATCTGGTCACTAATGGCACAGCCTCTACTGCAGTGGTTCTCAATTTTGGCAACGTATCTCAATTACCTGGGGAGCTTTATCTACTGATGAATGTATCTCCCCCAGAGAAGGTCTGCAGCCCGTTTTGGGCAATGGGAATTATAAAAGCTCTCCTGAGGATTCTAGCATACAGCCAAGATAGAGAATACCTGCTCTACTCTGGTGACCACGTATATATACTTCAGGTCCCCTGGCAGCTTCCATGACTTTGCTTTGGGATCGCTGCAGTGGGTGGGTCTGTCTCTCATGGATGTTTCCTCACCAAACCCCACATTGGGTTGAACAGCAGAATCACTTTCTGCAGATGTCTGGGTTGTTTTGATGTTAAAGAACGTTGTGCCTAGAAATATGGAATGTCCAACCTTTGAACACTATCTTTCTAATATATTTTTGCCATCGATAGTAGGAAATGTCTTTAATATTTCATTTCTTTTTGCTGTGTTTCTGTCTTTTCAACAAGGCTCGGTTAAGCTTCTCATGGTTTAAGTTTGTGTGTGTGTGTGTTTTTTTAATTGGCTATTTTCTTTTATTCTATCACATGTAAACTCAGCACTGTTTGATGAATTTTGGTGCAATGTTTTTTCTTTTCCTTTGATTGTTGGTCCAGATTTTCATCTTTCCAACACACTTTTCTTAATTTTGCTACCAAAGCATACTCTGGGCCCTCCTGTGGATATATAAAGTTCTAAGTCTACCAAACACATCTGCTATTATCCTAAATCTTGTCCAACATCAGTTCCGAGTTAGATAATTCTAACTGAAAGAAGATACTCTCCCATCAAATCAACCCCCAACTCAAGCTTGGATCAGGTTTACCATTGCCTGACATTTCCATCTAGGAAAAGGTGTAACACCTTTGGTGGATTTCTCTTAAGAGTCATAATTATATAAATTTTATGGGTACATTTTCTCAAGACACAGGAAATATTGTAGTTACATAGGTAATGAAGACAATCTTCCTAATGTGTTTTTTAAAATATTTTAAAAATATTTTTTTACTGTTGTTCAACTACAGTTGTCCCCGTTCCCCCTGCCACTCTCCTCCACCCCACCTATCCCTACCTCCCACACTCAGTCGTACCCCGCATTGTCTTTGTCCGTGGGTCCTTTATACATGTTCCCTGATGACCCTTCTCCTTCTTACCCATTATCCCCCTCTCTCCTCCCCTCTGGTTACTGTTAGTTTGCTCTTTATTTCAATGTCTCTGGTTATTTTTTGCTAGCTTGTTTGTTTGGTTGATTAGGTTCTGCTTATAGGCGAGACCACATGGTACCTGTCTTTCACCACCTGGCTTATTGCACTTAGCATAATGCTCTTCAGTTTCACCCATGCTGTCACGAAGGGCAGTAGCTCCTTCTTTCTTTCTGCTGCGTAGTATTCCATTGCGTAATGTACCACAAGTGTTCTATAGTAATCTTTCAAGCTTCCCTTTAAAATTCATTCATAACTTCTATAATTACTGCTCTTACTGTCCAAATCTTTAAGAGATATTTCTCTCATTAGTCTGGGTTGACTATGATATTAACATAGAGCTTCCAGGGCAAGCTTTTTATGAAGTCATATCAGGCTGATCTATTAAAAAATGCGTATCTTACTATTTTATTATTTTGGACCCTGTTCTAGTAATATTTAAATTTTCCCTTCTTTATTTTTCTTAGTGACCAAGTTTTCAACTTCATGTATGTCTGGTTAGCTGTTAACACTATAGTCATTCTTCTAAGGAAATCTCTCTTTTCTCTGCTAAATCAGTATTTTAATTTTAATTTTCCTTTGCTTATTATTCTGCTTTTAATGGTAACACTACAGCAAATTTTTCAAACCACCCCATTCCTGCTCAGTTTCCTGAGCAAACATGACTTCTGAAGACACACCTCAGAACTTTGAAGTTAGATGCTTCTTTGCCTTTGGAATTGTAAAAAATTTACTGTGTTATTTCTTTACCTCAACAAGAAGTTTGCATATCCTTTTCACAGTAAGCTTCCTCATTCCTGTTTATTTGTTTGTGAATGTTTTCTTTCATCTTCTGTGGGTGAAGGCTATATTTATAATTTTGAAAATCCAAAACTGTGGTCAATAAATATAAAATTAACAAATCCAGAGCCAAGTTAAGACTATAGAATTATAAATGGATTAATCCCATATATCCCTGGTTATTCCTTCCAGGTTTCTCTTTTGAATCTTGAGACAGCTCAAAATACATAAAATAAGGACCCAATTTGGGGTAGTTTATTTGTACTACATGCTTAAATTTACCATTAACATTTTTTTCCAAGCCTGACATTCCTTTCCCTTGCCTCAAATGTGCCTGCTTCGGGAAAGATGTATAATTCAAAGATGAATTGTAGCAACTATATCATCATCAAAGAAAAATGGTTTTCATTTAGTGAGCACCTCCTTTGCCCCTGGTCTTGATATCATTTAAGGAAAGTAATTGTCAGCCTTTCCCTGAAAACTTGGTAGCATTTTGTTATGGCAGAATGAATAATATGAGGGGTAGATATGTTGTTTTGAAATGTTAAAGGAAAGGAAAATATATTATTGCTGGGAAAAAATGGGGTAGAAACAAGATCGAAGAGTTTATCTCAAAATATATTGTATGAGACAAAGGACCAAATTCTTACAAAGTACTTTTAAGGCTTCATAGCTCTAGAAGGAATAAAGGATTTAAACTTGCGAAAGCTATGTGCTGGCATTTATATAACTTTTCTCATGTGTTAGTACTCTCTAAAGCATGTTTAATATGTTAAATATTTAATTATAAGAAAAACCCTATAAAATCTGAACTGTATAATGCACTGATTCTCTATCACAGGCAATTTTACCTGCAGCAGACATTTGGAAATAATCTGGAAATATTTTTGGTTATGAAAACTTTAGAGAGGGGTGTTAGTGCCACCTGCTAGGTAGAGAGGCCAGGGATACAGTTAAATATTCTCTATCGCACAGTGTGCTTCCCACAACAAAGTTTTCTAAGCAAACCCTGGAAATGAATGGAGAAACAAGGAAAAAAGAAATTAAGCAACTTGTCCAGGACTATGCAGCTGGGAAGTGGTGGCCTATGCCAGAGCCTGTGCTCTCCCACCATGGTGCACCTCACCTCGAAGGGCTTCATAAGAGAGAGGCTTGGAAGGAACCGTATACTAAAGTAACAGTGAGAACGTGTTTTGCTTAGGTATATGAGCATATGTGGTAGTGGTATAAAATATAAAGCATTAATTATTCAGATAAGAAATATATTTATCCAACGAGCAATAGAAAATGTTTACATTTGTTAACCAGATGGATATTTGGGAAATAATTTAAAAATATATCAAGACTGAGGTTAAGTTTGGTGTTTGGCTCTTACAGGCTTAGGCTAGGGTACTGGGAACAAAGAGCTTGTTGGATGAATGACTGTTACAAGTAAAGAAAAGCAAAGAAGTAAAAAGTGATTTTTCGATTCTAAAATATAGGGGCTATATTTAGGGAGGATAATGGTACAATATACAGACATGGGAACATTGAGGAAATAAGCCAGTTTGGGAAAAGAAACACTGATACCCACATGGTGCTACCCTGTAGCACGCTGGAGAATCAGCTGCAGGTTTAACAAAGTTTGGTTCCGAAGTTTCTGGTTTGTCTCAGAAAGTTCCAGTTAAAGCCTTTGTGTGGATATTGCTTTTAATATTGCCCCTTTTACCTGTCAAATGGTCCTGTTTGGACAATAAATTATGTAGTTATCATAACAGGAGACCAGTAAGCTGTGGAATCCCTGTAATTCTCTGGCATGTTCAGATGATGCTAAGTTTAATAAACAGTGCTGGAGAATTTTGATAAATAATTACAGCACACAGTCGCCTAGGTTGTCTTATCAATAGACAAATTATACCTCAGTATGTGGAATCTCTCTCCAAGGTCACCGTGAAACAAAATCTGGGGGCTAAATTCTTAGGTTTTTGTTTTTGTTTTTGTTTTCCCCAGAGACATGAAAACACCAGACTTTACATGTAATTAAGTAGAGGGCAGGCAATGGGGAGGGGAGAGATAACATAAGATCTATCTTCTGCGATAGATCACTGTTGGCCAAGTTCATTTAACCAGAGACAAGAACTGAAAACAATGGGTCTGAGAATAGCTTTAACATTTATTATCTTTAACATTGAAACATAACATCTGTACTACACGTGGACAGAAAATTAGTCTCTACCTGAGTTTGGAAAATCTTGATTGTCTTGGCAGAACTTTAAACTTTATTTGAACCTAAGTTGGTTAAAGCATATTTAAAATAACAGAAATGGATTTCTCACACCTGGTTGCTGCCTGACTTAGGAACATTTTGGGTCAGGCAGAATATTGGAAACAGAAGGAAGCTAAGTTTAGCTTGACTGATTATAATACTGTATCTTCAAATCTTTCTTCTCACATACTTTACATATTGCATTTGTTTAACGATGTTTCTCAATGGAACAGTATATAAAACAGATGTAAACTTTGGAGGATATTAGAAGCACAAAGAAGGTCATATGGGCTTCATTCAGCTGAGCACAAAATTCAACATCTGGAGAAGTCAAATTTTGATTCCGGTTCTGTTATTGCCTTGCAATATCACTCAAGGAAAAATCTCTCATTCCCTTTGGGCTCCAATACACTCATTAAGAATAAGCAGCATTCTGATATCAGTTGTATGGGTAAAATATATAACTAACTAGTTTATCTCTATGTAAGTTGGAATAACTTATAAAAACAATGTAAACTACTATTAAATTTAGGTCAAGACACACATAATTTATCTTTAGAAATGCCATTGACATTTTCTTCTTGATATTATAAATCTGTCAATTCTGCTCCAGGATTTTGTTTTGTTTTGTTTTTTTAAAACAAAATCTTTGGAGGATAAGTTAGGAAGATGCTTTTTCTATGCAACCTGTTCACCTGATTATTCCTGCTTCTGGGCTTAGTCTAATTATTGTCTCTAATACATAAATTAGTAGTGTCCCATGGCTCTATAAAACTCTGCCTCAGTACTTATAAATTTGATAGTAAAAGTCATACATTTTCATTTTAGAAAAAATGGTATAATTTTTTTTTAATTAAATTACCTGTTATCTCATTACTCCGGGCTTACCTCTCTCAACTCTGCATTATACTTTGTCTTATGTTTGTGAGTAGATTTGCATTTGTAAGTGATATAATTGTGAGTGCATCCTCCATTTTTCTAATTAATGTACCCCTTCACTTTCTAAAAAGAGCTCGATTCAAATCTTTCTCACGCTCTTTAAATTTTTAATGCTATATTTGTCTCTTGGTCTTCAGCAAATGATCTCACCTCTAATATTGAGAAACAAGAGGCTATCAATTGGGAATTATCTCAAATTTTTGCTACCAGACCTACAAATTTGAGATCTCCAGCTACCCTTTCCTTTGCTATCCAGTTATAGTCCCTTTCTAAGACAATGGGTTCAATTGTGCATATTCTCAGGAATCTTATTATAACAGTTATTCTTTCAGCTTCTTCCTCTTCATTTGATTCACTCACACTGAGTAACATTTAATATTCTCTTTTTCAGATGTAAAGAATGCTGTTTCTATGACTCTCAGGTACATATTTGAATTACTTGTGATGCTCAAATCATGATCGACCATCAAAAAATGCACATTTAAAAAATTAAAAAAAAATTTTTTTATTGTTGACACTATCACAGATGTCCCTCATTCCCCACCACCTGTCACTCCCCTCCACTCAACCCTGCCCATCACCAGCCTTCACCACATTGTTGTCTGTGTCTATGAGCTACACATATATGCATATACAGTATGTTTTTTGGCTAATCTCTTCCAGTACCACCCCACCACCTCCCTCCCCTCTGAAATCTATGACTCTATTCCATGTATCCATGCCTCTGGTTCTATTTTGTTGGTCACTTTATTTTGTTCATTAGATTCCACATGTAAGTGTGATCATAAGGTATTTGTCCTTTTTTGACTGGCTTGTGTTGCTTAGCATAATAATCTCCAGGCCCATCCATGCTGTCACAAAGGGTAAGAGTTTCTTCTTTTTTATAGCTGAGTAGTATCCCATTGTGTAAATGTACCATAGCATTTTTATCCACTCATCTGCTGATAGGAACTTGGGCTGTTTCCAGATCTTGGCTATTATAAATAACACTGCTATGAACATGGAAGTGCATATACTCCTTTTCATTGGTATTTACACATTCTTAGGGTAACTCCAAGCTAGTTCCCCTTCAACCAAGGGGACATGTTCCACACTGTTTATACACACACACTTTCTTATCATTGACTAATGGTTATATTTCTGTGCTCTTTTGTATGCCTGATAATTTTTTAAAAATATATTTTATTGATTCTGCTATTACATTTGTCCCAATTTCCCCCCCTTTCCCCCTTCTTCCTGGTACCCCTAAACCCTCCAGCAAACCCCGCACCCCTTAGTTCATGAGTATGGGTCATGCATATACATTCTTTGGCTTTTCCATTTCCTATTCTATTCTTAATATACCCCTGTCTTTCTTGTACCTATAAATTACACTTCTTAATCCCTGCACCTTTTCCCCCATTCTCCTCCTTCTCACTCTCAGCTGATAACCCTCCAAATGATCTCCATATCTATGATTCTGTTCCTGTTCTGATTGTTTTGCTTAGGTTGTTTTTTAGATTCAGTTGTTGATAGTTGTGAATTTGTTGCCATTTTAATGTTCATAGTTTTGATCTTTTTTTGTAAATAAGTCACTTTAACATTTCATGTAGTAATGTCTTGGTGATGATGAACTCCTTTAGCTTTACATCGCCTGGGAAGCACTTTACCTGCCCTTCCATTCAAATGGTAACTTTGCTGGATAGAGTAACCTTGATCGTAGGTCCTTGCTTTTCATCACTTGGAATACTTCTTGCCAATCCCTTCTAGCCTGCAAAGTTTCTTTTGAGAAATCAACTGACAGCCTTATGGGAACTCTTTTGTAAGTAACTCTCTGCTTTTCTCTTGCAGCTTTTAAGATTCTCTTGTTATCTTTAATCTTTGGCATTTTAATTATGATATGCTTGGTGTGGTCCTCTTTGGGTCTAGCTTGTTTGGGACTCTCTGTGCTTCCTAGACTTGTATGTCTATTTCCTTCACCAAATTACAGAAGTTTTCTTGCATTATTTTTTCAAACAAGTTGTCAATTTCTTGCTCTTCCTCTTCTCGTTCTGGCATCCCTATGATTTGAATGTTGGTACGTTTGGAGATGTCCCAGAGGCTCCTTGGCCTATCCTTGTTTTTTTGAATTATTTTTTCTTCTTGCTGTTCTGACTGAATGCTTTTTTCATCCTTATGTTCAGAATCATTGATTTGATTATTGGTTTCATCCTCTCCACTCTTGGTTCCCTGTAGATTTTTCTGTATTTCACTTAGTGTAATATTCATTTCTACCTGGTCTTTTTACACTGTTGCCATACTCAGTGAGTTCTTTGAGCAGAGGTGAATTTAACAGCAGGCACACCGGGGGTGTGCCCTGGGCCCTGACTTCTGAAGGCATGTATTTTTATTTTCCCTGTCTCTCTCTTTTTTTTAAGGGACCCAATATTTTCTTCTGTGCCCTGGGCCTCAACCGACCTTAATCTGTCTCTGTCTTTGAGCATCCTGATAACCATTGTTTTGAACTCTGCATCTGATAGTTTGGTTATCTCCATTTTCTTTAGTTCTTTTTCTAGAGTTCTGTTCTGTTCTTTCATTTGGGCCATATTCAGCCCATATCTTTGTCTCTTCAATTTGGCGGCCTCCGTGCGTTTGTTTCTGTGTTAGGTAGAGGTGCTTTGACTCCCGTCTTAGTAGCATGGCCTATTGTAGAAAAGGCACCCAAAAATCGTGTGGACCAGAGCCTTAGGTAATTGCCAAGGTGAGTCAGCCCACTTCCCTGCCTTGTGGCTCTGTGTAAGAGGAGAGTTTACAGAGTGGACAATGCTACTGCCTGGTTTCTAGAGTTTTACCCATAAGAAAGCTGTCTCCCAACACTCACCCTTTTTCTAGTCACCTCACTTCCTCCCTGTGTGTGACGGGTGCCCTTCCAGCTGTTGCCCTGGTGCTGAATCCCAGAAAGGGGTGCATCTGTGTAAGTGCTAAGTTTGTGTGGGCCTTTTAAGAGGAGTCTCCTGAAAATCTGGCAGTTTCTTCTGCCTCCCCAACCCCCACAAGTTTTTGTAAAAAACTTCTGGTTTTTTACAGCCAGAAGTTACAGGGACTTATCTTCCTGGGACTGGAAACTTGGGCTGTGTGGTCTGACCTGGGGCTGGGATCCTTCACTTCTGAGGTATCCCTCATGATTTTTATCTACCACAAGTGAATTGTGGGACCACCCATTCTGCTGACTCTCCATGCCACATCACACCTCTGTGCCTCTCTGCCCATCTCCATGTCTCTAACCCTTCTGTTTGTATGAATGTGGCTTCTTTAAATCCTTGGTTTTCAGACGTCCATACTGCTCAATTTACTGATAGTTCTGGGTGATATCTGTTTTGTGGTGTAGTTGTAATTTTTCTGTAGTTGTGGGACGACATGAACCATATTTACCTACACCTCCATCTTGACAGGATGGACTGTGTTGCTCTATAATTCTAACAATGTAACTGGGCAAAGCAGCTGCTCCTAGTGGTGGCCAGCCAGGCAAAATATCCGATGCCTGATAATTTTTTTCTAGGATGCCAGATGTGAATTTTTCATTATTGTTTCTTGGATTTTGCTGTATTCTTTTAAATGGCATTAGAGTTTGTCCTGGTGTTTAGTAAAGTTCCTCGGATTACTGGGATCTTTTCAAGGCTTTACTTTTAAGCTTTGGTAGGACAGATCCTAAGCAACCTTCATCTAAGGCTCAATAATTCCCAGTTTCTAAGGTGGTATTTTATGAAAATGTCTTCACTATGCCCCCATGTATTACAACAAGGTCTTTCTACTCTGACTGGTAAGAATACTAACTATACCTAGTCTAGTGGGATCTCTACATTCTCCTCTTACTCTTCTCTGTGCTGTTTTGTTCATAGTGTTGGATAGTTTTCTCCCCACACTGTACAAATCCATATTTAGCTAAGTACTCCAATTTTCCTTTTTTAAAGTTTCAACTTTCTTTTTATATATTCTCTCTCTCTCTCTCTCTCTCTGTCTGTCTTTTTGGACAACTCTTTTTTCTCCAGTATTTTGTCCCACAATTTGTAGATAACTTGGCCTCTCCAAAATCCAGCCTCAGTCTCCTGAATTCAGGGAGATTGTTGGGTTGTCTTTGAGTCATCCCTCACTCAGCTGTGTCCTGGAAATGATGTCCAAGCAGTGAGCTAGTACAATCATGGGCTCATCTTTTTGTTTCTCTTCTTTTAAAGATCACAGTCATATAGTGCCTACTGTTGGATGTCTGGAAATCATTATTTCCCACATTTTGTCTGGTTTTCTAGATATTTAAGTCAGAAGAGTGAATATGGTCCCAGTTATTTCATGTTGCCCAGGATCAGAGGTCCCTATCTGCTATCTTATTAATGATTAGAAATCATTTCTGCCATTGTATTTTACAATTTCCATCAATGTAATTTATTTTTCCTCCTTTCCTCTTTCTCATTAGATAAATGAAATTTTTTAGCTCTTTTGAATATTTGAGTGTATTTCATCTACTTTTTTCTTTTGGTAGTTTCCCTAAGTAGTGATGGCACATACTTTGTTTTATTTATATCCATCAGTTTGTTAAATCCATCAATATTTATATCTTTACATCAGACTAGATAACTACTCCAGCAGGTTATCTATTCCTTCTAGTCTTTCCACCTACCCACCTCCTGTCCTTTGACTAACTATATGTTATCACGTAGGATATCAGATCTTTAATATTGTTGGTATACATTTTTGGTCTTGTTTGCTTAGATAATAGAAACATGATGTTTTCCCACCCTTGCTTCCCATATTTCATAGCACTCTCCTACATTTGTTTCTCTCCTTTCTGGATACTTTTTCCAACAATACTTTCAAAGATCATAATTATGTGGTAAAGTTTCTAAAACCTTGTATGACCAAATACAACATTATTTTGCTTTTACTATTAAATGACTAATCTTCTGGGTCTAAAATTGTCTTTCACTTTGTTTTACTGCATCATTCTAAATATATTACTCTCTGGTTTTCTTTATACTGAATTATTTCCAGTTTATTTGTTGCCCTATGGTAGGATTATCCATTACTTTATGAAAATATATGTTTTTTTATGTTTCATGTTTTTTAAATTTATAGTGTGCCCCAAAACAGCCTTTAAAAATATATTTAGTGTGGCATTCCACTAACTCTTTCCTTCTACAATTGTGTATCTTTCTATTAAAATCTTTATATCAATAATTATTTCCTTAGAATGAACATAAAAATAGAAACACTGAGTCAAATGATATGTTCTGAAAAATTGAAGGGAAAACAGACCCTAATGTAATGGGCTATGGGTAACAGCCTTGACCTATGAGGAAAATATGTTATACTCATGTGGTTGGTATTGGTTGGTGGAAATTTTGTATAGCGCTATCCTGTGTATAGTTTTTCTATTCAGCTTAAGGGCCTTTATTCCAACTTTGCTTAATGACACTAAATTGCATCTGTGATCTGGAAGGTTATAGACTAATAAATACTCTAATGTCTGGTCCTATTTAAACTTTTAATCTATTTTGGGATTTTTATGAGTAATTTGGTAGGAATATGGGAAAGGGCAAAGCTGGCAGTGTATGTGTTTTGCCACAAAAATCTCAAACTATTAAAATAACTTTACCTCAGACTTATGATTCAGTCTCTTCTAGATTATTTATTGAGTGCTGTTCCAGACGGTTGCCCTGTTTTTCCTCCCCAGCATCTTTCTTTCACCCTTTCCTCCGGAGAATTGTTCTTTCTGGCATCCCTATGGTAACGGTATTGATACATGTGCCTCCCCTGCCTTCAGCCCACCCTGCCTCCGCTAGGGATTAACACTGTCTCTGACCCAGTCTAGAATAATGAGATTCTCTTCCGGGTTCTGAATCTTGAACTAACTGGTGAAAGAATGGAAAGAAGTTGAAGAATTTTGCAGAGGCCCTTGTTTCTGTCTTTCTAAGCCCTGTTTGTGTAAGTTGTCTTTAATCTGTGAGCTAACCATATCCTCCCAATAAATTTCTTCATTTTCTTTGCTTATGTAAGCCAAAATGTATCATGGTTTTCTAAAGAGGAAAATATTTTTACTGCTAATAAGATTTGTATAAGAGCTGGATACAGAAAACAGATCCTTGGAGGCATGTGCAATATTCATTGGATAGAGATGAAATGAAAGAATTTGACTTTTGTTCATTTTTAGGGAATTCATAATCAGCTAATTATGTTATAGCCTGTCATCATCTGAGGTTATGTGTGTATTTCTAGGGTACCAGGTACATGTTGCCATAGCATAATTTAGTGGGAATGATCTAGGGGAAAAATCATGGTGTAGGATAGTTGTTTCTGATATGACGGAATAATTTAAAGCAAAAGTATGACAAGAAACAATGTCAAAATTCTTACCTCGGGGCAAAGAATAACAGTCCAAGGTGAAAATATCACATACATCATGTTTTTCAGATCTAGGGGCTTGCAATTACTGAAAACAAACACAGTAGTTGATATAGACTTGCTGAAAGTCTATAAAGTAGAATTCACAACTTCCCACACTTCTTACAAGACAGTTACAACATAGAAAATATTTGTGAGTACCACATTAAGTCCTTGAACTAATCAAAAAAGTTCAATTGTATTTTCCATATATGAATATTAAATATTTCTGTGTAGGGAAAACCTATAATTTCCCTCCATACTCTTTATTGTTGTCTTATCTATAACTAAAGTCTGAATTCGCCATGCTCTGTGATAATATTTGTTTATTTTTAATTAATTAATTTATTTTTATTCTTGTTCAAGTACAGTTGTCTCTGTTCTCCCACGACCTCTTTCCCCTGCCCTACCCACCCCCACATCCCATCCTCAATCTTGCGCCACTTTGGCTTTGTCCATGGGTCCTTTATGTATGTTCCTTGATGACCGATCTCCTTTCCCCAGTTATGCCCCTCCCACTTCCTCTCCAGTTACTGTCAGTTTGTTCTTTATTTCAGTGTCTTAGGTTATATTTTGCTTGCTTGTTTGGTTGATTAGGTTTCTCTTATAGGTGAGATTATATGGTATTTGTCATTCACCACCTGGCTTAATTCACTTAGTATAATACTCTCCAGTTCCATCCATGCTGTCTCAAAGGGCAGGAGCTCCTTTATTTCTGTTGAGTAGTATTCCATTGTGTAAATGTACCATAGTTTTTTGATTCACTCATTTACTGTTGGGCACTTAGGTTGCTTCCAGTTCTTGACTATTGTAAATAATGCTGCTATGAACATTGGGGTGCATAAGTTCTTTTGAATTGGTGTTTCAGGATTCTTAGGATATAATCCCAGCAGTGGAATTGCTGGGTCAAAAGGCAGATCCATTTTTAGTTTTTTGAGGAAATTCCAAAGTGTTTTCCATAGTGGCTGCACCAGTCTGCATTCCCACCGACAGTGCACTAGGGTTCCCTTTTCTCCACATCCTCACTAGCACTTGTTGTTTGTTGATTTGTTTATGCTGGCCATTCCGGCTGGTGTGAAGTGGCATCTCATTGTGGTTTCAATTTGCATCTCTCTGATCTAGTGATGCTGAGCATCCTTTCGTGTGTTCCTGGGCCCTGTGTAGGTCCTCCTTGGAGAAGTGTCTGTTCAGGTCCTTTGCCTATTTTTTAATTGGATTGTTTGTCTTCCTAGAGTGGAGTCATGCGAGTTCTTTTTATATTTGGAGATCAAACCCTTGTCTGAGGTATCATTGCCAAGTATATTTTCCCATACAGGTGGTTCCCTTTTGATTTTGCTGATGTTTTCTTTAGCCATGCAGAAGCTTCCTATTTTGATGAAGTCCATTTGTTTATTCTTTCCTTTATGTCCCTTGCTCTAGGGATCATATCAGTGAAAATATTGCTGTGTGGAATATCTGAGATTTTCCTGCCTATGTTCTCCTCTAGGACTTTTATGGTGTCGTGACTTACATTTAAGTCTTTTATCCATCTCGAGTTTATTTTTGTATATGGTGTAAGTTGGTGGTCCAATTTCATTTTTTTGCATGTAGTTGTCTAAATCTCCCAATACCATTTGCTGAAGAGGCTATTTTTACTCTATTTTATGCTTCTGTCCCCTTTGTCAAACATTAATTGACAGTAGAGACATGGGTTGATTTCTGGGCTCTCTATTCTGTTCCATTGATCTGTGTCTGTTCTTGTGCCAGTACCAGGCTGTTTTAATTACAGTGGCCTTGTAGTATAGTTTGATGTCAGGTATTGTGATCCCTCCTACTTTGTTCTTCTTTCTCAAAATTGTTGCAGCTATTCAGGGTCATTTATGATTCCATATAAATTTTTGAAATGTTTGTTCTATAGCTGTGAAATATGTCATTGGTATTTTAATAGGGATTGCATTGAATATATAAATTGCTTTGGGTGGTATGGACATTTTGATGATGTTAGTTCTTCCAGTCCATGTACACGGTATATACTTCCATTTATTTGTGTCTTCCTTAAGTTTTTTCTTCAGTGTTGTATAGTTTTCTGAGTATAGGTCTTTTACCTCCTTGGTAAGGTTTATTCCTAGGTACTTTATTTTTCTTGTTGCTATAGCAAATTGAATTTTTTTTCCTGATTTCTGTTTCTGATATTTTGTTGTTGGTGATTGACTCTGTATCCCATAGCTTTGCTAAAGTCACTTACGAGGTTGAATAGTTTTTTGGTGGAGTCTATAGGGTTTTGTATATACACTGTTATGTCATCTGCAAACAATGACAGTTTTATTTCCTCCTTTCCAGTTTGGATGCCTTTTATTTATTTATTTTTTGTCTCATGGCTGTGGCTAGAACTTCCAATACTATGTTGAATAGAAGTGTTGAAAGTGGATATACTTGTATTGTTCCTGATTTTAGTGGGAAAGCTTTTAGTTTTTGCCCATTGAATATGATGTTGGCTGTTGGTTTTTCATATATGGCATTTATTATGTTGAGGTATGCTCCCTCTACTCCCACTTTTCTGAGTGTTTTTATCACTCAGAAAATAAATTGGTGCTGTCCTTATCAAGTACTTTTTCCACATCTATTTTTATGATCATGTGATTTTTGTCTCTCATTTTTTTTATGTGATGTATTATGTTTATTGATTCACTAATATTGTACCATCCTTGCTTTCCTGGGTCTCACTTGACCATGCTATATGATCTTTTTAATGTATTGCTGGATGCAGTTTGTGAATATTTTGCTGCGGATTTTGGCATCTATGGTAATATTTAAAATCAAAATAGAGAAACAATACAAGGATAAAAATGCAGAAATTTCTTATATACATCATTAAAATCTAAATGTTATAGTTTTGATATTTGGGCTATGATCATGTAAGATATCAGAATTAAAATCCATTCCTCTCCTTCCAATTTTGTTTTATACTGTTCAACTTGTTACCTTTCTAACTGGAACACTATCTGAGCAATAGGTCAAGTAAGAATTAAAATCCATACAGCATGCAACTCTACTCAGAATTGTTAAATAAGCCCTGCCCTTTCCCTCCTGAGGTATACATAAAAAACAGGTGATAGTCTATTAAATTTGACATAGTTTTGAGTACTTATAAAATTCACTTCTAGACTAGAATGGAAAAAGTCTGAACTATTTCAATATGATTTATATGATAGATTTTGCTCTGAGTGTTAGAGCTCCAGCAAATTGTTATCTTTGTGGTTTAATTGTGTCAACTTAGAATATAGTTGATGGGTAATCACAAATAACTGCTATTTTAATAGGGTAGGGTATATTCAGGTTCTGAATAGACCATTTTAAAACTGTGGATGATTCAGTTCAGAAAACCATTCTGTTCTCCTGAAAATACCTTTTAGGCGTCTGGGTGTCAAAACAGCAGTTTTTTACCAAAATGCCTTTCACCCACATAGGTGAAATTGAGCGAAGGGTATACAGGAAGCTTCTATAGCTCTGTTTGAGTTTGCTTGGGCTGCCATAACCAAATACCACAGACTGTGTGCCTTAAAGAACAGATTTTTTTTTTTAAATTGGAGGCTAGACATTCGAGATCAAAGTGTTGGCAGGTCTGGTTTCTTTTGAAGCCTGCCTCCTTGGCTTACAGATGACCACCTGCTCCCTGTGTCCTCATGTGGCCCTTTCTCTGTGCATATGTACCCCTAATATCCTCTTCTTATAAAGACACTAGTCAGTTTGGATTAGTGACCACCCAACAACTTCTTTTTAACTTAACCCAATCTTTAAATATAGTCATGTTCTGAGATACTAGGTATTAGCACTTCAACATATAAATTTTGATTAGAAATAATCTAGTCCATAAAAAGTCTAGTTACTTCAAACTAAAGAGTTTTAAAATCTAGGCATTATTTATGGGATTGGATTTTAAGGTTGTTCCACCAATAAAACAACCACAGGCAGATTTATTGATATGGCTAAAGTGGCCATAGCCTGTGTTCCCTACTCTAATAGGGGTCAATCACTATATTCTATTTATTCGTTGAGCTGAACAATGCCAATAGGGATCCGGCATTAGTCCATCCCAAATGACCTTTGAAACCAGAAAGGGCTCTTGGCACAATCTATAGGAAAACTTAAAAGAAATTCCAGGGGAAGAAATGTTCATTTGATATTTGTCCATCCACTAGGAACTACAACTGGGCCCAGAAAACTTCACCTCTAGCTTTGTCTGAAGAACAGATTAGGGAGGAAAAAGAACAAAATACTTTTGATGTGCTTTAGGGGACTCCTTTCTATATGCTCTAACTGCAGCTCTTGAATGGGCTTTGCACTGTTGAGCAGTCTGGGAGAATACACAGTAGAACAGCCTCAATCAAAACACCAGGAGACAACAAGAAGACATAGTTTTTACAACAGGCTATCAGGAGGTGATGTGCTCTGATCCGGAAAGAGAAATATTTGTAGACTGGTGACAAGGAAGACTTTAAAAAATTTTTTTTAGTTATTTTATTTTACTATTTTATTTTATTTTATTTATTTATTTTTGGAAAAGATATTCCAATAGACCAAAAACCTGAAAAAGTGTCTGTCCCACATGAATGCTCAACACAATGTCTCTCTATAGAAGAGACTAGTCATAATCTAGTTGACAAGAGACTCCCAGTACTTGCTCAGTGTCCTCATGAATACTATATTCATGTGGTAGTAATAGGAAGCAGTACAATGACCCAAACCATAATTTCCACTTACCAAGGCTGGCCTGGTGATTGCCACTACTAAGTTATTAAATAGCCAGCAAGAGCAATCAGCCCTGAAGCTGTAGAATGCTGCACATACCTGAGAGAATCCTAAGAAGGAAGTATAGACTTTTTCTCTTGTTAGAATACTAGTTTTTCTGTTTAGGCCTTTTTTTTTTTTTTTTGCCTGTCATTTCTCTGGACTTAGTATTTAATGAATCAAAATGATGCAATCAATATGTCTTCTGGAAAACTACTGTCAACGGGAAGGATGTGAGATAGAGAGAAGATCCCCATGAGTTTCAGGATGCACACACACTATCACCCACAGATAACTGGCCTTATGAAATGGCTCAATGAAACTTTAATTTTAGTGCCAGCTGTGAAATTTTACTCTGCCAAGAGAAGGAGGTTGTGTTTACCCTAAAACAACTACATGTGTGTGTGTGTGTGTGTGTGTGTGTGTGTGTGTGTGATATTTCCCCCAGCCAAAATATAGATCTAATAATCAAGGACCAGAGATGGGATGGTGCCTTTTATGTTTATACAAAATGATCCATATTTTAAATATTTAATCCTGTCTCCATAAATCTGATGTCTGCTGGGTCTGAGTTTTTGTGTCCACTGGATTGGAAGCTGAGGCTGTCATTCGGCCATTGTGTTCTTAAAAAAGGAGGTTAAGGTATTGAGGGTGGTGATTGACCTTTACAATCGTGGGAAAACACAGTTGCTTCCAGATACAGGGGTAAAAGGACATGGTTGGAAATCAACTATTCCTTAAACTCCTCTTTGTACTTTCAATCCCAGTGGATACAATGTTTGGAAGACTAACACAACCTTATCTCGGCAGTATCTCAAGGACTTATGCTTCTGGTGCATGAATGTTTGGGTTACACCTATCTGCAAAAACACATGACAAAAAAGTAAAAAACATTCACTACAGCTTTGTGAGCAGTCGACCAAGTAAAAGCCATCATATTTACTGATATTTTCCTGCTTGCTATATCATTCCTTTTTCTTCCTTTTTCTACTACGCCATCCCACATTTGTGGGTAGTGGTTACATTTATCATGGTCTGTGCAGATTGCAGAATAACAAGATGCAATAATGCTGAAATTAGAAGAGAGGTAGCCATCAACCCCAGGACCAGATGTTGAAGCCATATGTAAGATATATGCAGGCCTGCGCCACTTTCTTTGGAAATAAGGATGAGGGCTTGTTTGCCCAGCGTTAACTTTCCTTCATTTTAGTAATAAAATGCTTCATTTATTTTGGGTATTACACTTCCTCTATTTCATGAGGTCTTGGTGGGATTTGCAGTCCTTTAGCCTGTAAACCAAGTAAGGACAACCAGGTAAAACAAAGACACCTGAAAATGTGACTCTTGAGAGGCTACAAAGAGTTGGAGCTCAGTCCTTGTGGCACCCTCAGGGAACTCCCCGCTATTTTCTCCCAACTAGATTTGTAGGACCTTTGCTTTCTGGTCTTTCTGAGATTTTATAGTTGAACTCTTCCTTGGGATGTATGAGCTCCCCAAAAGTCTTTCAATAAAGACTTTTTAAGACTACTTAAGTTAGCCTGTTTATTTTTAATACTTTGAGTTTATAAGAAAAAGTTTTGAATACTTTTAAGAAAAAGTCTTACCTGGTACCTTTTCTTAATCTATTTCACAGGCTTTTATATCCTGGAAACAGGATTGCATCCTGTTCTCTTATGCTTGCTTTCTTTTTGTTCTTTTAACAAGACTGGAGAGTAAAGGTACCAGTAAGTAGCTGGGCAAGTTGTCTCTTGATGGTCTTCATTTGTACAATAAGGTAATTTTTTACCCTACCTAACTCACAGAATGATTGTGAAAATTAAATTATGAGCAGTATGAGAACATATTTAGAGGTATCAATGCATAAGGTACAATATAGAGCACTCATAGACATTAAGTCTAATTAAGAAAAAGTTTTTAATAGAAGGTTATTTCCCTGGATTTACTCTCTTGGCACCAAATATTGCTGATAATGGTTAGGTATAGTCTGACATCCCAGGTATATATTCACTACAAGACTATGTCCTATATGAAGATTTGCCAAATGACTATGTACTTCTTCTTTTCCAACAAGTATTTCTTTTTGGTCTTTGCCTAAAATTTTAACAGCATTTTGCACTATCCCTTCTAAAACCTACCACATTTACAATTAAATAATTGCGTATCTTTCTTTCACTTCTTAGTGATTGAGGGTTCTTTAAAGACAGTCACTGCATCATGCTTATCGGTCTACACTCTTCTTGTATACATTTGGTTTTTAATTAATTAATAAAAAAAGAAAAGTAAAGATTAAGAGAACAAAGGAAAACCAGTAATGACAGCACCAACACTCCACTTTTGCACCTTAACAACTTTGCAACACCAGGCATGATGTTACTAAATGCTACACAACCGAACTGCTTTTTACCAGGACAAGGATGGCTGCAACTCTCCAGAAAGTGTTACTATGAGTCGTATGGAGACACTTTTCAAAAGAAGAGGTAGTTGGTGGTTTAGTTTGGTAGTTCAGTTTTAGGGCAGATATTTTATTGAAGAGTTTGATAGAAAGACCAGCTGTTCATGACATCAGGAAACATTCTCAGTGCTACTGGGAGTACTACAGTGTCAGTGCCTAACGATAGTCACCCAGTCGCTGCCAGGATTGCTATCAGGACACAGAGAGATTTATTACTGGAATGAGTAATTCCTAACATTGGTAGGAAGCTCTATCTGAGCAAACCACAACCATTTATGTACTGTAACAGCTAGGTCAGTAGCTTATCTTAGGCACCATTTTCAAAGAGACCAGAGGTAATGTGGTGAAATACTATGGAACTTTGTGCTAATTTGCATAACATTTATGAGGATTTTATTGATTTTCTTGCATGTAATTTTGGTCCATTGAGACCAAGGTCCTATAAATGGAGAATCATTGTTATTGAACAGAGCAAATAAATAATAATCCTATTAATAAAAGGTTGCTAGGTTAACTTTTAAAATAATGTTTATATGAGTTTTAAGTTCAAATGTGGAATCTTGGTTTGAACTAGCTTCTCTTCCATTAAAGGACATGAACAATAGTTTAAGATATTATGGAATAGACATCTTTTTTTTAGTTTCACTCTAAAATCAATCTAAAACACTCTTTATCTCTAAATACTTTTTCTAATAATTTAAAGGAAATTATGATTAAACAAGAGACTGATAATTTTTTACTTGAACTTAAAATTTTCATTTCAGCCATATTTTTGTTCAACATAATCAAAGTATGTGTATATTTCTGTCATGTGTCTGTGAAGCACTCTTGATAATCAATGGTGATTTTACTCACTGCCTTGGAAGAAAAATAATATCCCTATATGAATTAAAATCAAGGTAATTTGATATAATAAAAAGAGCTTTGGAACCAGAACAAGTATAACTTCTAGACCCCATCAGTTATTTACTGTATTATTTGAGTATGTTACTTTACTTGACTTACTCAGTGCTGGCCTCAATAAAGTAAATTTTTTTTTTAAAACTTATTAGAACTTTGGAAGGATTAAATGGAAAAAAAACAGAAATAAAGATCTGGCTCATAGGGACAGCTGATTATGTGAATTTATTTTTACTTTTCATATTAATTTTTTAAGAAATAGATGAAAGAAAAAATAATCAAAGGCAAGTAGATGGCAGAGAAGCCTCAGATCACTGGAAAGGAGAATAGAAATAATGTGAAATCACACATTAGGTTTTCCTGTATAATGTGGAGCAGGAGTGAGAATGAGAGCCCCTCAAGTCACAGGCGAAAGTGGAAATGGCCGCCTGCCAGCTGCACCCTGCCTGACTTCCAGGAACTCCTGCGTGTGCGGGGGCTCTGGTGCTCCGTTCTGTGACTGAGTGTGTATTTCTTGACATTTGTTTTGTGAACTATGATTTCTATTTAAAAACTAGGAAATGTGATTAATGTGTTTTCTTTTCACTTTCATGATTTGAGAAAGAAACCTCTTTTATATAACATTAAAAGAAAGGAATTTCAGATTTCTTAGGGGAGGGAGGTTTCTCTATTCTAGTATTTTAATTAATTAGATTAGTTAATGTAATTCTTTTTTGAAAAATTCAAATATACTAAACATCTATTCATGCAAAGTCCATCTTTTGTTTAATTTGTCAAATTCTTTTTTTCCTGTTTCACCCATATCCTCACAATCTTTGACATAGATACTAGTTTTCTATTGTCACTGTAACAGATTATCACACACTTGGTAGCTTTAAACAACATAAACTTACTTACCTGACAGTTTTATAGGTTACCAGTCTGACACAAATGCATTGTGCAGAAGTAAAGGTGTTTCGTACTGTATTCCACTCTGGAGGCTCTAGGGGTAAAGAAAGAATGTGTTTCCTTGCCTTTTCCAGGTTCTTGAGTCTGTGTTCCTTGGCTCACGGCCCCCTTCCTGCGTCTTCAAAGCCAGCAATGGTGCATGGGATCCTTTTCACACAGCACCACTCTGACTTCTGCTTTTGCTTTCCTGTGGCACTTTTAGGAATCTGTAAGACTATTTGGTCCACCCAAATAATTCAGGATAACCTCCCAATCTCAAGGCCCTTTGTCATATTTACAAATTTCTTTTGCCGTATAAGGTAACATATTTATGGGTGCCAGGGATTTTGATGTGGGTATTTTTAAGGATGATTCTGTGAAATAGCTGTCCTTTGTTTTCTTTCTTTGTTCTTCCTCCTCTATTTTGACATATTAGAGACTTTGGTGTATGTTAACTTAAGTCATTACATCTAAATGCTGTCTGATACTCTTTGTTGTACAGCTACCATATTTTACTTCTCCATTCTCCTTCTGACAGACGAGTATGTTGCCAACACTCCCTACCACCAACAAAGTGATTATGGACAGCCTCATGTGTACCTCTTTGTAACTGGTATGAAATTTTTTTGGAGTTCATACCCAGTTACAAGATTACTGTGTAGAACAGTACAAGCATTCTTAATTTTCATTAAATATTGCCAGAGTTCACTCCAGACAGGTAGCAGGAATTTATAATACCTACCCCTCCCCAGCACATAAAGGTTTTTAGAAACCCCTCTTCTATCAAACAATGTTGGCTGATTTTATAATTTTTGCCAATCTTATAGATATCATGTGGCTTTTAATTTATGTTTTGTTAATTCTTCTTATTTCAGTATGGCAAACATACATATAGCAAGGTACGGATCATAAGTATACAGTTCAGTCAGTGATCACAAGTTGAATATACTTGTCTAACTAATATCTTTACAAGTAACTGGAAGCCTCTACATTCCCATCCTCTCCAAGGGTAGCAATTACTCGGGTTCCTATCTCTATAGAATCGTACTCTAAGTAATCTAAAATCACATAGTCTATTTTTGTTGTGCGTTTGGTTTCAGCTTCTTTCTTCCCAACATGGTTTCTGAGATTTATACCTCAGTTTGTGTGTAGCAGTAGTTGTGCATTCTGATTGCCGCATAGAGATTAGGTGACTCAACGGCAATGTCTTGTGTGTGATGAAATCTCATTGACTGGCAGCTGTTGTTTCTAAGCTTATGAGTTTCCCAGTCCCTGTCTCTCCTAGTCCCTAGTTGTGCAGCCCTAAAATGAAGCTCTCATACAAACTGCTTTCATTGTCAGGTTCAAATTAATTGGCCCTCGGCCCCACCCCTGCTTGCCCCTATTTTCATCTTTCATAACTCAGCACCCGTATCAGTTACTGTTAACTCTTACAACCTGTTGTTCCCATTGCTGAAATAATTTGTCTGCAACAATTAACTACTACAAATCTATTGCATGATTTATTTATCTTTTTTACTATAGATGTACATTTGCATTGTTTTAGCATATTATGAATAGCATTATGATAAAAATACTGGTAGATGACCTTTGGTGAATAAGTGCATACAACTTTAATGGGTCCCTTCCTGGTGGTGGAATGGATGGGTCATATTGAGTATGATAATTTTTTGTAGATATTGCCAAAGAGTTTTCCAAAGAATTTGTATCAGTTTCTACTCATACCATTTGTGTTTGAGAGCCCATTTGCTCTACTATTTTGTCAACAGTTTAGTTGACTTTTTCATTTTTCATTGTGGTAGGTCTACAGAGATATCTCATTGTTTTTGTTTTTTTTAATTTCCATTCCCTTAATGACTGAAGAAGCTGAACACTTTCTGTATGTTTATTGAATATTTGGATATCATCTTTTGTAAAGTTGCTATTTAAGTATTTGACCCATTTTTATTGGGTCATTTGCCTTTTTCTTATTGCTTTGTAGTAGTTATTTAAATAATACAAATACAAATCATTTGTTGGATGTACATGTAACAAATGTTGTCTCTAACACTGTGGCTTGATTTTTCACTTTTAATGAAGAAATTGCTAGTTTAATGTAGTCAGACTTTCTTTTTTCTCAAAAGAGAGGGTTTTAAGGGTCCAGTTTAAAAA
Source organism: Mormoops blainvillei (assembly GCA_004026545.1). Taxonomy (NCBI): domain Eukaryota; kingdom Metazoa; phylum Chordata; class Mammalia; order Chiroptera; family Mormoopidae; genus Mormoops; species Mormoops blainvillei. The sequence goes on from PVJD01002041.1 coordinate 31,724, forward strand.
ATAATTTGCTCCTGAAGTATTTTTTGTACTGCCTTTCACACTGATACCTCCTATCAACCCAGAATTGATTGTTGTGTTTACCCTAAGGTTGGGGTCAACGGCTGCCATTGATTGAGCACTATTTACTGAAAATAGCCTACTAAATCAAATGCATTATAGTATCACCTTGACTATAAATCAGGTGTTTTTGTTTCTGGATTGTATTCCATTGCCTTGATCTCTTTGTCTGCCCTTAACAAGTAAGTCGCATTTTTAACACATATAGTTGTATTCTATAGTCTTGGTATGTGGTCATGTAAGTCCTGCTTTTTTTTTTTCTTTAGAATCACCTTAAATATCCTTGGTATCTTTTACTTCTGTATTAGTTTGTTTTGGTTGCTATAACAAAATATCATAGACGGAATGGTATATAAACAACAGAAATTTATTTCTCACAATTCTATATAGAGGCTAGAAAGCCTGAGATCAAGGCATCAGTATATTCAGTGTCTAGTGAGGACCCACTTTCTGGACCGCAACTTCTCCCCGTGTCTTCACGTGGTAGACTAAGCAAAGCAGTTCTCAGATGTCTATTTTGTAAGGGCACCAAACCCATTCATGAAGGCTTTACCCTCCTGATTTAATTCTCCCCGGAAGGCTCTACCTCCAAATACCATCACATTGAGGATTAGGTTTCAATATGTTAACTTGGGAGGGTCACAAATATTCAGTCTATAATTTTCCATGTGGATTTAAGAATTAACTGCTATCTATAAAAATATTGCTGAAATTTTGATTGGGATTACGGTGAATCTAAAGATAGGTTTCTGAAGACTATACATCTTTAAAATATCTTTCAATACATGAACAAAGTATTCCTTTGTTTATTTATATGGTTTTATTTAATTTCTCTTAAAATGTTTTGTATCAACAATGAAAACAAATGACTCAATAAAAATATGGGCAAAGGACTTGAATAGATATTTCTCCAAAAAAGATTTACAAATGACCAAGAGCACATGAAAATGTACTCAACATTACTAATCGTTAGGGAAAACAAGTCAAAACCACAGTAAGATATCATCTCACAACTGTTAGGATGCCTGCTGTCAAAAAACCCCAGAAAATAGCACGTGTTACCAAGGATACAGAATAATTGGAACACTTACTCACTATTGTGAGAATGAAAGTGGCACAGCCTCTATGGAAAACGCTATGGCCATTCCCCCAGAAATTAAAAATAGAATTATGATATGATTCAGTAATCCCACTTCTGGTTATACATACAAAAGAATTGAAAGCAGGGTCTTAAAGAGGTATTTGTAAACTCATATTCACACCATTATTATTTACAATAACCAAAAGGTAGAAGCAACCCAAATACCCATCAATAAATGAATGCATAAACAAAACATGTTGTATGCATACAATGGAATATTATTCAGCCTTAAAAAGGAAGGGAACTCTGACTCATGCTCCAACACAGATGAAACTTCAGGGCACTTTTTTTATACTCAGTCGCCCGAGGACATGCTCATTGATTTTAGAGAGAGGAAAAGGGATAAGAAAGGAAAGAGAAGTAGAGAAACATTGATTGGTGGGGACCAAACCCACAACCCAGGCATGTGCTCTGACCAGTAATCGAATTTGCGCTCCCTCAGTTTATGGGAAAATGCCCAGCCAACTAAGCCAAGCAGCAAGGCTGAAACTTAAGGGCATTTTGCTAAGCAAAATAAGTCAGTCACAAAAAGATAAATACTATATGATTCCACTTATATGAGTTACCTAGAATAGACAAATTCAGAGGGACAGTGAGCAAAATAGTTGTTGTTAGAAGCAGGGGGGTAGAGGGAATTAAGAGTTGTTTAGTGGGTATAGATTTTAATTTAGCAACATGAAGAGAGTTTGAAAGAATGATTGTACAACAATGTGAATGCCGTGCTGTACACTACTGAACTGTATACTTAAAAATGGTTAAGATGGTAAATTGTATTCTTTGTGTATTTTATCACAATTAAACATTTTAAAAATTATTTTTATGTTGTGGTTTTCCTTATAGAGATCTTGCACATCTTTCATTAGATTTATTCTTAGATATTTGATTTCTTTTAAATGCTATTATTAATGGTTTTATTTGTAATATTTTATTTTCTACTTTTTTTTACTTGTATAAAGAAATACTATTGGTTTTATAAATTTAGCATCTATCTAGCAACACTACTGAATTAAATTATTTATTCTTTGTTTCACAGGCTGATGCTCAATCCACTGAGCTACACCAGCCAGGGCTAAATTCTTTATTCTAATAGTTTAAAGATTCTTTTATATTTTATCTGTGCATACCTACAATCAAGGAAAACATATCTTCCTTAGGACTTCTATTTGTCAATTGTTTCATTGCACTGCCTAGCACTCTAGTATAATTTGAATATAATTGTTAAACACAGACATTTTTGTCCCGTTTCCACTTTCAAGATGAAAGTTTTCAAAATTCTACCATTAAGCAAATGTTGATAATAAGTTTTTGTTAATTACCCTTTACCAGATTAAGTAAGCTCTTTCATGGTTTAAAGTATTTATCATAAATGTGTTGATTTTTTTCAAATTTTTTCTGCATAAATTCAAATAATCATGTGATTATTTCTTTTATCCTATTAATAAAGTAATTTATACTGATTTATTTTTGGATGTCAAATGGTCATGAAATAAAACCAACTGGCCATATTATATTATATTGTTAATTTAACTCTTGATTGATGGGCTAATAATCTGTTTCTGGTGTTTGTACCTGCATTTACATTATATACTGGCCAATAATGTTATTTGCTTTTGGTATTAAGGATTTTCCATCTTCATAAAATAAGTTGGGAATTATTAACTGTTTTTTCTGTTCTCTTCAAAACATTCTACAAAATTGTTATTTCTTTCTTATGCAAGTGGAAGAAATCAGTTCTCAAAATCTCTAAAACACTAGAGATATTTTGGATATGTATGTTAATATTCAATATAGATTTAAATTATCTAACAGATCCAGGTCAATACATGCTTACTAAGTTGTATTTCATTAAGAATTTGAATATTTAATATAATTTTTCAAATTTATTGGCTTAAATTGGGAGTAGTAACTTACTAATATAATTTTATTATTTGTAGGATCTCTAGTTTTATCCCACTTTTCCATCTTACTATTTACAGTTTACCTTTTTTCTTTTTTTTTAACCTCTCAATTTAGATCTATGTATTTTCTCAGTTTTCTCGAAAACTACTGGGCTTTTTAAAGTTTTCTTTCTTGTAATCTGTATACACTTTGGTTTATTTCTGCTCTCATCTTTATTATTTCTTCCCATCTATGTTCTTTTTCTAACTTCTGCAGATGGATATTTAGACCTTTTTCAGCCTTTCCTTTTTTCTAATATGAATTCCCTTTTAAGCAAAGCTTTAGCTACATCTATTACATTTAATCCTATCTTTCTCTTATTTATTAAGTTTAAAATATATTTTAATTTCTTTGTGAGTTCTTTAACACATGGGTTATTATAAAGTATGTTGCTTAATTTTAAATTATTTGGGTATTTTTCTAATTATTTTCTTAGTACGGAAATTAGGTTAGCGTTAATGTGGCAGAAAATTGTCTGAATGGTTTTGAACCTTCAAAGTTTATTCAGACTGACTTTTGAGTCAACCTATGTCCAGTTTTGTTTAATGTTCACTGTATAATTGAAAAATGGTACAGGTACATTCTCTAATTGTTGCATGCAATGCTTTGTATTTGTCAATTAGGTTACATTTACTAATTCAGTTGTTAAGAGAGTCTACATTCATACAGAGTTTTTTTCTATTAGTTATTGAAAAAGCTGTTTAGGTTTCCAACTGTGATTTTTAATTTGACTACTTCTCTTTTTAGTTGTGTCAACTTTTGCTTAAATATTTGTTTACTGGAGCACATGCATACATATATGAAGTAAACATAACCTAAATATCCCTCTTAGTAAATGTTTATTAACTGCACCTACTCATCTAGTCAGGTCGCAGATAAAGAACAAGGTATTGCCACCACTCAAGCAGTTGACATTGTTCTCTCTTCCAGTTATTATCTCCTAAAGGATAACTACAATCTTACCTTCTGACAGCAAACAAACATTTTATACATCTTTTAAGTTTTTTTATAAATAGAATCACACCACCCATTTCCTTGTACTTGACTTCTTTGGTTGAACATTAGGCTTTGAGATTAAACCCATAGCATTGCCAGTTGTTACTGATTATTCAATGCCATTGTATAGCATTCCACTTTGTGAGTATATTAAGATTTATATACATTCATTTGACTGTTGATGGGCATTGGGTTATTTGTAGTTTGGAGCTATTTATAGCAGTACTGCAATAAATATTTCAATGTCAGCTTTTTGGTAAACATGTAGAAAAATTTGGGGTTGATCCGCACGCAAAAGCATGCAAAAATAGAATTGATGGATCCTGGATTTTGCATGTGCTCATCTTCAGTTGATACTGCTGAAGAGTGCTGCCTAGTGGCCGTGCCCATTTACACTCTCATCTGCAGAGCATGAGAGTTCTGGTTGTTCTGCTGCATCAAACTAGTGGTTGTTTTCTGACTTTTTCAATTTAGCCATTGTGGCAGGTATATAGTGGTTTTCATTGAGGCTTTACTTTACATTTCTAGGAAAGCTTAACACCAATTCAAATGCATGGCTATTGTCTTTTGTGATGTCTGGTCATGTCATTGGCCCATTATCTACTGTTTTGTCAGTCTTTTTCTTATTGACTTGTAAGAGTCCTTTATTCTGAATATGGGTCTTTTGTTGTATATAAGAATAGTAAATGTGTTCTTTCATTTCATGTGTTGCCTTTTCATTCTACTAATGGTGTTTTGATAACTATAAGTTCTTTTCTTATAATGTATCCCTTTATCTTTTTTCTCAAAAAAATATAGATAGCATATTTGGTGCCTTGTTAAGAAATCTGCCCATAAACAGGGAATAACTATTTTCTCTTCAAGTGGTTTATTGTTTTATATGTTACATTTATTATTTCATCCATTCAAAAAATTTTAGTAATGGTTTGAGATAAGAATCAAAATACATATTTTCATATGATTATCCACTACATTACAGTGTCACCTTTGTCAAAAAACAGGTGACCATATATGTGTGAGTCTATTTGTATGCTCTCTATTCTGTTTCATTGGTTAGTTTGTATTTCCTTACACTCACACTGAACTCTTTTAATTATTATATCTTTATAATTGATCTTGGTATCTTGTAGAATATGCACCATTTATTCTATCTTTAAAATTGCCATAGCTACTTTTTATTTCCAGTCTTATTGGTGAAAAGTGAGATACATTATTTTAATTTTAATTTTAATTTTCCTGATTACTTTGAGATTGAGTTCTTATATTGACAGAAAACTCATTTAATCTATTCTTATGCAATTTTTTCTTTTCTGTTATATATTGATACAAAGTAGACATTTGCAAGCTCTAGATAATAGCTCTTTATCATTTTTAAATGTTGTATGTACATTTCCCAGTGTATGCCTTTTTATGTACTCTTTGATCTAGAAAAAGTTATACATTTTAAGAAGGCAAATGTATTGGCTTTTTCTTTTAGAGTCCATGTTTTTGTGTTTGTTTTATGTCTAAGAGCACTATATTTGTTTCTAAATTTTATTAAAGCTTGTTTTACACATATAAGCCTTGAATTCTCCTGAAATTGATTTTTATTTGTGGTATCGGGTAAGGCTCCAATTTTACATAATTTTTCCATATATTTATCAATTGTCATATTTATTGATTTATTCATTTTTCATTTGTTTCTTTGCAAAAGCATTTCATTTATACTTCAGTCTTTGTGTATACTTGGGTCTATTTCATTTCAATAGTCTATTTTTAAAAAAACTTTCATCAGTGTTTCTTATCCTTCATACTCCCTTAATTCCTAAAACTTTGTATAATATGGTTTGATCTCTGTGAGAACAAATACTTCCATGAAATACTACATAGGTTTTTATGTAGCAAAGGGATTTTTCACTTTTTGTTTTGTGAGGACCTGAACATAAATAGGGGTTGAAATTTGTCAAATGCTCTTACTATAAATCCTTTATTTTTACAAATGAAGACCCAGAGGCCACAGTCTATTAAATGCTTTGTAAAACAATGATTCCTGATTCTCAATATACTTCTTTTATTATGTAAAAATATGTAAAAGAGTAGCTGTTCAAAAATTATATTGCATTGACTCTTTTAGAAAAATCAAAATTATAGTGCTTTTCTATTTCGTTTGTGACAACAAAACGTTGTGTAAGGAACTATTTTGTTTCAAAGTTTAGTTAAAATCCAGAAAAACGAACACTGGTTTGTTATTAGTAAAAGTGGATTTAACAACAGGTGTACCAATTACCAGTATGCAGCTGAAAACAAGATTCCTTGTTTGTGAATTGAGTGGACTTGTCTGGTGATATTTAATTTGCAGTTGATTTTTCTCTATATAATTTTATTATTACATATTGAAAAATAATAGCAGGAAAAGTAAAATACATTTTATCATGAACAATTTGTAAATAATTAGAGTTATTTTGAAAGTAAGATCAAGATCATGAATTAATATTAAAGAACAAAAATAATAGAAACCAATATGAAAAATATCAGATGGAATCCTATATTACATGGCTTATTACACTCTCATACTATATTTAAATTGATTAAAAACAATGTAGTTTTACTCTCTTAATTTCATGAATTGTTATTATTTTAGTTGATAACAATAATTTGAAAAACTTAAGACAAAATATTTTCTGAGTTGCTTCATAAAGTAAACAAACTTTGTAGATATGAGATTTGGCTGAATTGTGAATATATAGAGTTATAGGTGTTTATTATTTTTACTATATGTATCAAGCAATGGTGCATTTCATCAATATTTAAAACTATGAGATGTCATAAGATATGAGATTAATAAATGGAAATAGTCAATTTTATTGGAATAGTATATTAACTAGAAAATACAGTCTTATACTAAATAAGTAAATGATTTCTGTCTCATTTATACTTTAGGGCCAGTAAGATTTAGCTTATTATCTGAAAGAATAGGTCTAATGAACAAAAACATAGTTTGGAACAAAAAGGATTATTTTTAAACATATATATAGAATATTTTTGATGACTTGTGAATTATAAAGAACCTAATTTGAGGTCAGTGTTAAGATATTTAAAAAATATTTTTCAGGTTTAGAAATTCTCTGGTTCATTTTCAAAGTATACACAGTGGGATTTCTGGATAGATGATGATAGTGTACCTAAAATCCCCAGGAAAATGGTAATGAAATCTACATAAATATGTTGCACAAAATTTGGTGAAAACTCCTCTTACTGAATCTCTAAATATAAATGGCTAGAAACAAGTGAGTAACAGCTAAACACTTATTATTATGACCTGAGAATAGAACCCAAACCACCAACACATACTTATTGTTCCAAGGGGTGGGAAGATTTGAATACAATAGTTGAAATTAAGGCTATTACACATTGGAAGAGGTTTGTGGTGAGATCTGAAAGAGCAGAATCAGTCTGTGCCTGCCCCATGAATTCTTAAACCCAACAAGCTAAGACTATCTTCTAACACAAGCCAAATACTAAGTAAGAAAAGACTACTGAGATTTGGATCTATATTAAACAGGACAGGACAAAGGAGATATAGGGTTCTGAAAAGACAAATGAACCGGTACCTGGAAATCTCAGCAAGTATGAGAATATTGAACAAATTCAAAGAGCATCTGGAAGCTTTGGTTAGAAATAAATGATCAAGGGTTAGAGAGTTTGTAAACTGTAAACACAACAGGGGAATGCTCCTAGTGTTCTGCAAAGAAAGAAAAGCTAAGAGTTCTTATAGTAAAAGTGCATTCTTGGGAAGATTAGTCCTGCATTCTTAGCCTCTGGATTAATCGGAGACAGTATCAGTCAGATGTCAGGTGTTCTGGAATGTAGGTGCCAGGAGGTCTGTTCACATCTAGTGGTGTGGATAATGGATGTTTGGTGGATGTCAGCTGGTCTGATTACACGAGTCCTTCGGGGGTAAATAGAAGGTTATCTGGAGGTCTGATATACATGTCCAGGCAATGAGGCAGGATTGGAAAGTTCAAAAGCTTAATTTCCCAGGCTAGTTAAAACAAGAATAGAATCGTTTTCTCATATTTCAACCTAATTGATTTTAGTAATTTAGCAGCTTAACTACAGTAACTCCATTTTATTTCATCACTTCTATTTCAATGTCATATTTTTTGACCACTTGACAAAAGCAAGAGAAACTGGTGCTCTATGGCGCAAAGTTGGGAAATTCTTCCGATCCAACCCTCCTTCTTAAAAGTTAAGGAATATCACAAAATTGTATTAATATTAAATATTACAATAAAATGCCAACCTCCCTAAAATAAATGATATATTAAAATTTGATATACTACCTTCTGTCTTAGGGGTGATATTTTATAGGCATTTTCTCCTCCTAAAACATAATGAAGAATAAATCATTAATAACTTAAAATAACTATTTAGTTAATAATTAATTAACCTGCAAGAGAAGACAAAAGAGTAAAGGTAATAGGAATAGAATTTACACCTCTTTAAATGTGACTTATTTTTTATATATATATAAACATATATATAGATTATGTGTATGTATGTATATATATATATGGCTTGGAACTATACAAATGTTTTATATAAAATGAAATAATATCATTTTTTAAATTTCTAAAATTAAAAATATTAAATTAATGAAGTGAATTGGCATATATTGGAGACTTAAAAAGGGATTATTCTAAGTCATTTGGAACACATTAATTTGATAATACTCACTAATGTGTTATATTGAATTACAAGAAGAGCTGTACAATAAAATTTTATACACTTTTTAGTAATTATTAGTGGTGGTTATCAGGATTATAATTTTGTTTCACTATGTGTAATGTGGGATAAAGTTAATGAGTAATTATGTGATATTTTAATTCTCACATATCTAGTGTCCTTGAAAACTGAAGTTTTTCAGCATCGAAGAGAATAGTTAAAAAAGTAAGAAAGAAGTTATGTAAAAATCTTGTAATACTAGCTTTGACTTTACAGTATCTGCATGATTTTACTACTTATATTATAAAATTATTTCTTGATCTATTCAAGGAAAAGAACTAAATCAACAAATAACTCAGAAGCATTGATTATACTTAATTCACAGATCATGGTCACATCACAAGGATTTGGGGCATTTGGAGAAACTGCTGATCTCCAATCTGAAGCAGTGAGTATATAGTCTGGAAAAACTTTATAGGTCTGATAGCAAGGGAGCTATCAATGACCACTAGACTTGTGTCAAAAGAATTCAAAAGAAATTTAAAGAGGCTCTCATAGCCAAAATTGAAACAATTCATAATCTAATAAAAGTAATAATTATAAGAGATTCAAAATTTCAAGTACATTTAATCCATGATTAGGAAATCATTCAAAAAATTATTCACCATTGGTAATGAATGGTAATTAATGAACTCATTTTTCAAAGACTGTTAAAGGAAAAGAATGATGCATTCATTCTTCCCTTTCAATATGAACTATTCCATGAGATTAAATAAATAGTTTAAAAGGGTGTCTTTTTAAAGAAGTAGTCCATGTAATAAGAAAGAAATAATAGAAATAGGATATTGAAATTTTGTGATTATGTGTATCAGTATATTTTCACTTTATATGTTATCTTGCAATATTTTAGAACCGAGGGTTAATAGCTGCTAATATCACAAAGTGAGAGAGAAGTAGACATTTATGCCCCTGATAAAAGAACTCAATAATGTCTATGAGGTAGCAATGCTAAGACTCAAAGCAAAACCAAAGCAACTGTACATTTGATGAAGATTCTAAAGGCAGCTATCCAGCTGTAGGGCATACATAGCACAGGGGACCATGTTAAACACCATGCGGTTAAACACCATGTCAACAAAACCTAAACCATGGCAATTCTACAGGACCACATGATTGAACAAATATATTTGAAGAAAAGAAAGAGAGAAAAAGGGATGGGGTAAAAGAGTAAAGAAAATAAGAACCTTAAAAACATTGAACATTTGTACTATGTGGACACGAAATCACTGTTTACACAAAATGTAAACATAAAATAAAAAATCTTTCACATTTATGATAAAACTAAAATTTTGAACTGTCTGCATATTTGATGATACTAAAAAATTATTGTTAAATTTTTAGACGTTACCATAATGAAATGAAAGGTTATAAAACAAAGAAGCTCTCACATTTTAGAGACATATAATAATTTTTACAGATGAAACTATGTGATGTTTGATATTCAAGTAAAAAATAGGGAATGTGGAAAATGGGTGGGAATTAGAATCAAACAAGTGTGGCCACAAATTGGTAATATCTGGTTTTTGGTACAAGGGGGTTTATTTTACCATTCTGTCTAGTATTTTACCGGCTTGAAGTGATTCATAATGAAAAGTTAATATAGAATAACAGTGAGTATATATGCTGATCTTAGGCACATAAGAATACATACGTAACATACAAGGAAAACACCTATTTCCTCTTCATCCCTGGGCCTTCACTTGGGATATTTTATTCTTTTTTTCCTCCAGGAAAATTCTTGGTTTTTTTATAGCCATATTTGCTCAGAGCTGCTCAACCTCTTCTCATGAGAAATCGGTCTTAACATCTTATTCATCGCTTTTTCTTTTTCTAAAGCTGTTTTTTTTCTTTTTTAAGATTTTATTTATTTTTAGACAGAGGGGAAGGGAGGGAGAAAGAGAGGGAGAGAAGCATCAATGTGTGGTTGCCTCTTGCATGCCCCCTACTGGGGACCTGGCCCACAACCCAGGCATGTGCCCTGACTGGAGATTCGAACCGGCGACCCTTTGCTTCTCAGGCTGACACTCAATCCACTGAGCTATACCAGTCAGAGCTCATTGCTTATTTTTGTCTGTCATTCATAAAGGTTGTTAGCCTTTTATTGTGTTTATAATACCCTGTTCCTGAGACCATCTGGAGTTCTGTTCCTTAATAACATTTCTTTTAATACCTACTAGCCCTGAAGTGGTTGTGAGCATGCTCCTAGGCTAAAATAGACATCTATTTCTTGGCCAAGTTCTGTCAAATTTATTTATTTGAATATTGTGAGATCAATTTGTTATGGGCTCTTGGTTAGATCATTGTATTTTAATTGGCACTAGACATGCACTGGGTTTTAAATATACCCTTGACATTCCTAATTGCAGTACTGCTTATTGCCCTATTCTGGTAAACACCTGCTTTAGAGCAGTTATTCCATCCAAACGTCACACATGTCTGCCAGGTGTTTCTAATAGACAGCACCAGTCACTGGGCTGGAAATGACAGTCATTTTAAGTCCTGCATACTCATGGAGCCTCCAAGAATTTAAAAGGAAAATTGACTTATTTAGCAATAACCTGAAATCATGAAATAGTCTATTTTGAATATGAGCTTAGTTCTGTAAGTCCATGTAGATTGGTGAGCAAGAAAAAAATTAACTTCTAAAAAAATAGAACAGTGATGTAATTTACTAAGTTTTTAAACAAAGCTAATGGTGTGTTTTTTAAGATTTTAGAGGCAATTTGATTATTTAACAGCAAGGATTTTATTCAATTTTGCTGTATTAAAAATATTTTTTGCCAAGATGACTCAACTTCAGGATCTAAAAAAAAAATGGAAAATTGGATTTCCAGTTACATCTAATTATGAACTTAATCATTGTCCTCTAACTTATATTTCCTTGCAAATGATGCTTTTAATAATTTTACTACACCTTCTTCCTTTCTAATGACTTTGGTAATTTTGATCATAGCCAAGGTCATCAGAAGTTTTACCAAAAAATTGCAAAGCCCAAGAGGGCAACCTTATAATATATCCCTGGAGTATATAGAATTCAGTAATAATGCTCCCTGTATTTGTACAAAATGGTGGCACTGATATTGAAAATGTATAGAAGTAGCTCCCACACTAGCCCAAATGTCTGCATCCTCCCCAGATTCATATATTGAAGTTCTAACTTCAATGTGATGGTATTTGGAGATGAGGCTTTAAGCAAATGATTAGGTCACGAGGGTAGAGCCCTTATAAATGGGATTAGTTCCATTTTAAGGTACCGAAGAGACTAAAGTTCTCTTCTTCTTCTTCATGTGAGGACCCAATGAGAACATGTTAGTCAGTGAACCAGAGATCAGGCCTTCATCAGACACCAGATCTGCTGACACCTTGATCTTGGACTTTAGAATCGAGAAAAATAAATTTCTGTTGTTTACAAGCTACCTAGGGCAGGGTGTCCTATTAGGACAGCCTGATGGACTAAGATAGCTCCCCTAAAGTGGAACAAGTTATTGTTCCAAGTTCCACAAAATCTCTAGGAAGCATTCTGAAATACATTGCCTTCTCCAAAGGTGAATCATTTTTGAACGTCACAGCACATTTTCTCTCTGATTGAAAACATGGATTTTTGAAACAAATGTAATTACAGGTAAAATGTTTTGGTAACCAATTAAGAAACTGTGATATTTAAACTATAAAGATTCCCATTTAAAAGTAATTATTTATTTGTTTCTAAGGCTATGAGGGGAATAAAATAGAAATTTAAATGGCAGACTTGAGGAAAGAGATCAAATTTTGCCACAGGCAAATGGAGCATGAAGTTTAAAAGCTTCAGAGCTATACTAAACTTCAAGGTCATTATTTTTTAGAGGGTTCTAAAGTTGGCAATCAAAATCCTCCCACCCTTAAATAAAAAACAATGAATTTAATGTAATGTTCTTAAAAATAAGTGTACTCAGGTGGATGTCTTGGCTACTTCAGAGCTGGATAATCTGATTACAAACCCCAGGAAGAAAAAAACGAAAACACATTTAGGAAATGTTTTTTAAAGTGAGGACTTGGCTCTTCTCACACGTATTTCCTTTAGCTTAATCACACACACACACACACACACAGAAACTACAGCTAATTCAGATACTTCCAAAAAATAAAAATTACTCTGTTGGCCAGGGAATTTTCCCATTTGCCACACACATTCATATGTTTATCTTCTGTTGGGTAAATCTCAACTTCATGGTTTCTGTAGTTGGTTAAACCTTGTATACCAAAAGTATCTTCAAGACATAATGTCTAATATAATAAATCTGACAGGTCTGCCATGTAAACCTCTGAAAAGGAAAAGAAATACACATTTTTTAGTGTTTTCATTATCATAATGGTATTTAGAACTTCTACTTTCTGGTCAAGCTCAAGAGACAATTCCTGACTACCTACTATTCTACCAAATAGTGCCTGTGTATTAGTTAAGACAAAAAAGCCAAAACCCTCAACATATCAGTCATACTATTAAATAGCTGTTCATCCACATTTTCTGTAGTTTGGCACCAAGAGCATTACCAAACATAAGGATCTAAATTGCTGTGAAAGAGTAAAAAAATGCTAATGATTGTCCCTTCTTGACATGAAATAAAAAGTCCTTTTACAATTTGGTTCTAATTTTTTTGTTCAGGTTTCTGAAATTACAGGGGGATGAATTTCGGCCTAATAAGCAAGAAAACTTTCCACAGCATTATCCAAAGATGGCACTGGTTTTTCTCGTAGGTGGCAAGCTCACTCTCAGTGGACAACCACTTAGCTGCACTGTCTCAGGTGTGATGGACGTGCAAATGGAAAACTAGCATGGTAGTTAATGCACAGTCAGATATCCAAGGTTGAAATCACAACTTCTCTACTCACTAGCAAATAGGCACATTACTTCTGCATATTTATCATCATTGTACTTCATAAAATTGTGTGAAGACCAAATCAAATGCCACACATAAATGGGGTAATCATATTACTTTTCATCCCCATTGAGTTACTTTTGAGATTGAAGAAAAGATTGTTAATAATTATGTCAAGACAACAGGTATTCTATCCTGGACATTTACATATAAACATTTAAAAAATTGCCTGGCATAAACAAGTGAGGCATGGATGTTAGATCTTATAATTGTTGTGTTATTACTGCTGTTTTTAGTTGTTGTCTTAAAAGAGGTGACCCTTAAAGTTTCTTCCCAACCTTGAGACTCTAAGACTTGCCAATAAATAGCTGCCAATTGCCAGCCCCAGTGAGTCCATTACTAAATGATCTAAGGGAGCTAAGAGAGTGAGAGGTGAATGGTAAGTGTGAGGAAATAGGATTTTTCCTAGAATCAATGTGCTTTGTTTTTGCACACCAGCTAAGCATAAAATGGAGAATACCTCTGTCAAATATGTGGAGGAGACCAATTTATCACTTTGGCAACTTTCTTTCTTCCTGTCAATTTTGTATCATAAAAGATAAGTAAATTGTGTTGATGGTTCTCTGTTATGACATGCACCGGCATGATTGATATGAAGCAACCTTCATGTTGCATAGGAGAAAAGAAAATAATGACACCTTGCAACCAATGAAGAGTGTCAGGCACAGAGGATCTCTGAGTGTATGCAGAGACTCAGAAACATTTGTGTTCTTATTTCTCCTCAAGCTAAGAAGAGAAAAAAAGATGACAACATTTTTACAAGATTGGAGGCAGTACAAACAATATGCTAATGTTTTTTTCTTATACTGTTGTTAAAGGACAACTTTTCAAAAAGGTAATATAACAACTCTCAGATAGGTGTACATTGAACAAGTTACAGATTTTATTTCAGTCATTAATGAACTAAGGAGACCAGCAGATGTCAAATCAGTTCAGTGGAGAATCCAAAGACAGGTGTCAATCAAGACTATTGAAGCGGATGTGCCATGGAGGACAAAAACTGGCTTCAGGGGGAGAGGAAAGTCAATTGAACTTCTGACAAATGGAATGTACCTATCCATGGACATGAGTTATTTTTCACCGCTATCAGTTATCTAAAACCAACTCAAGGATGAGCTCTAGTCTAGGAGATGGAATTATAGTTGAGGACAAGCCACCTGTTTTTATAAATCAAGTTTTATTGGAACATACCCATGCCCATTTGTTTATGTATTGCTTATTATGCTAAACAGAAGAATGAATAGATGTAACCTTATGTTCTGCAAACCTAACATATTTACTATTGGGCCCTTTGAGAAAGTTTGCTAGCCCTCACTATAGATAATGCATAGGTTTCTATTGAAGAACAAATTTCCCCCTATATTGTACAGTGGTAAATAAAGGATTTGGGAACTAGATAAGTCTGGATTCAAATCTTAATTCCATTACTAAATAAATGTATCATTTTAGGCAAGTCACATAAGATTCCAGATATTCGGCTATTAAATAAGTATAAAATGTTATTATTTATTAAATAACTATGATAAATATGATAACTTTCTTGTATGATTATATGGTTATCTCTTGTGTGGATAAAATAGTAGGTATAAAGAGTGTAGTAGGAATTTTAGATAAAACATGGTAAAGAATTCAAAAAATGTTAATTTCTATTTCATCATCTTCAATGAGAATTAATCCTAGGGTCACATCTACCTGTAAGTTAATAGCCTTAAATTACTGGGCTTCTCACCAAAAAAGAGTTGGCCATTCCTGCTGACTGCAATGAAATCTGGCCACCATGCTGGTCACCATGCTGTTCTTTCAGACAATAAAAAGCAGCTTAGTGTATCAGCCAGCAAAATGAACTGGGGACTGAGAGATGAGAGCCAGCCTGGTGAACTTGGAAAACTCTCAAATGTTTCTGATTGTCAATTACCTCATCTCTGAAGTAAAATGTTGAGCTAGAGGCAGAGCACTGCTGGGGTCTTTCAAGGATCTGAAATTCTTTAAAATGATGCCATAATAACCACTTTCTCCTAACATTTTACAGATGAAAGAGTAAACTTTTGGGTAAAGAGAAAAGATGAGAGAAAACTGTGATCATATAGAGGGCAATTTTTTTTTTTTTTTGCATAATGCTATTGCTTGCTTTTTATATTTTATAACAGGTATTCCTGTAGGTAGAATATGATGTCTGATATATTATTTGTTATCCACCCATTCTTCTTCTTATAGAATTAATAGAGTTCTGCACACAGTTGCACTTAATTAATACCCAATGAAGATGGAAATAATTCTCTAATGAGTATTACTATTAACTGTTCCTCACAACAGTCCTGGGAAGCAATGCCAGTATAATCGCCTTGGTTTTACAGGTGAGAAATCTGAAACCCAGAGAGGGTGGAACCTCATGGCTAATGTCACGCAGTTCATAATTAACAGAGCTGGGAAGAGAATTCAGCATCCCCAAGACTTGGGATTTTATTCAAACAAAATGATCACTACAGCCTGCCAAGGGGCACTATAGGAACCTTGGGGAAAAGCATTCCCTTGAAAAGACCAAAGGCTTTATATTGTCCGCCAAAAGTACTGAGCAGAGTGGGCTCCTGGGAAGGCATTATTTTTCACATATTTGTCTCTAGTCTCAGTCCTTATGATGATCTCCACATAAAAATGTCCTTGTGATTCTAGGCACCTCGTTACCATGGCTTTCTCATTATTGGGTGAAATGTCTAAGCTTAAAGGCATACTCTAGCAATGAGGTGAGTGAGCTGAAAGCACTGATAAGAAAGCAGGTGGCACAGGGAGCATTATTTATTTTATTCTGTTTACCAACAAATACTTAGTGATTGCCTTCCACCTGCCTATTCCTGACCTAGGAATATGGCCAAGAACCAAAATTCTTCTCCTGATGGACTTTATACTTTGGTGGGATACAGGAAATAAATAAGTAAATATAGGCAGAGTTTTGGGAGTTTGCTATTTTTATATACAATACTTCCAAAAGACCTTTCTAAGGAGGTGACCTTTGCGAAGAAGTCTAAATAAAGTTAGGAGGTGATGATGTAAGAAAAGGAGCTGGAAGGGTCAGTGTGCCCCAAGTCCTCAAGGTACCACATGCTCTGCCTGCTCATGGAACTGCAAGTCGGTCAGCAGGGATGGAACGCAGTGGATGAGGAAGAGGGTGTCAGAGAATCATGTCGGAGAGAAAGCCGAGCAGGCTCATTGGCCGTCGTAATGACTCTGACTTTTACTCCAAGCGAGAAGAGAAAGCATTGGAGGATTTGTGACAGAGAAGTAACGTGCTCTAATAATATTGTACAACACATTGCCACTCCAATGGTGCTATGAAGAATGGACCACAGTGGGTATAGAGAGAGCGAAGAGAAAAGTCATAGAGCATTGCAGTAGCTGAGGTGAGAAATGGAGTGGTTGTTGTGGAAATAATGGATAAAATTTGGAGATGGGATATATTTTGAAGATAAAACCGATAGAATGAATACAGAGTGTGAAAGAAAAAGAAGGGTCACAGAATTTCAAGGGTTTTGTTGTTGTTGTTTTACTTTTTGGCGTGTGTGTGTGTTTGGCCTAAGCACCTAAGTGACTGGTGATATAATTTATTGCACTAGAGAAAACAGATGCAAAGTTTCAGTTTTAGACAACTTAAGCTGGAGATGTTTATCAGAAATCTTAGAGAAGTAATTCCATGGGCAATAGGATTTGTGAGTTTGTAATTCACAGGGGAAGTTGGGAGTAAACACAATTTTGAAGTCATGAATGTAAACATGGAGTTTAAAGCCGTAGAACTGGTCCAGACCACATGTAGGAGGTAAGTACAGACTGAGCCCTGGAGCGCTGAGGTACTTAGGTGCTGGGTAGTGGAGGAAGAAACAGATAACAAACACAAGGAGGAAAAGCCAGGCGAGTATGGGATCCGAAGGGACAGGTGAAGAGTATTTCAAAAGAGGGCAAGATTGCCCATCAAGTACTGTTGAGAAACTGATTAAGAGGGCTCATAACTCACTGTTGGATTTGGCAATGCAGACATTGATAATGAGGTCCTTGATGACTTGAAAAAATGGCTTTAGTGGAGAGGTAGGAATGAAAATTTTCTCAAAGGGCATTCAAAAGAGAATTAGAGGAGCACATTTTTTTTTTGAGATTTTCTACAAAAAAGGATCAGAGAAATATGGCAGTACCTAGATGGTGATGGTCAGGCAAAGAAATAATTTATTTTTTAATGTAGGATATAGCACATCATGTTTGAATGCTGTTGGGAAAAACGTAATAAAGAGGGGCTTGTCAGGGGAAGAGACAAGGGATTAATGGGGGTGATAGGTAGTCATAGTTGTTAACTGATTTGTCCTAAGAAGACAGTGTTAGTTCTGTTTTCTATTTTCATCATGAATACCCAAAATATATATATATTTAGAATAAAATCTAAATATAACTAAAATTTTCTTATTTAGAGGTTGTAATTTCTATAGTCATTATATTCTGCAATGGAAATGAATAAAGGAAAAGTTATAATTGCTGCAGTAAAAGCTGTGTGTAGACCCCAGGGCTCAGGTTGATGGACTGACTTTAGAATTCTAGACAGTGTATGCATTCCGTTATCTACTGGACAATACAACCATTCAGGGATATCTGAAGACAAATAGAGGCAAGTTGATAAACTTGGAAGAAGTATGAAGAAATGAAAGCTATGTCCTGATTGCAATTTTCTGTGAAATGAGAAGCAAAAACTGGAAAAAGGGGAAAGTGAATTGAGCAGGAAAATAAAGAATTGGTAGGCACCCCTGAGGACCCACTTGAGGTTTGTGGTCATAAATTTAAAGTGAGACCAGCCAGCACATTTTTGTGTAGTACAATATTAGGGTTTTCTGTTGAAATAAAAATTTTTTATTGAATTCCCACTTTATCTTTTCTTGTTTACTGCCACCCAACATAATATCTTCAGGCAATGAAGAGGGGATTTTATTTACATGGAAATTGGTTGACAAATTAGGAGATCTGCACCCGCTCTTCTTTCTGGAAGTAAATAGACTCTGTAGTTAAACCAATTTCTTTGCTTCAATTGAAGAGTTTTTCAAATACAGAGCTTCTTCTAGAGATATGCATGTTAACAGACTTTCATTTTGTGTTAAAATGTCAGTTAAAAATATAAGGACATAAAAATCATCAGTGTTCCTATCAACCGGTGATAATCCCTAGCAATGTTTTAGTATATTTCTTTCTAGGGAATGTCCAGATGAATAAATTGATTTTTCTCCCAATGGGGCCATACTTTAAAGAGTTTTATTGTCTTCTTTTTTCATGTAATAACATATATCCTAAATGTCTTTCAGTATCATTCTCCTAGCATGTCTTTTTAATGAATTCATTTCTGTGATATTCCCAATCAATTGTGCACAGTTTATTCATGGAAGGACAAATTGATTCTAAACTTCACATGGAAGAGACAAAGTGTAAGAATATCTAAGACATTTTAGAAAAAAAGAGGATTAATAACAAAAAGTGCATTTCCATTAACTTACCAATGCCATTTCTAAAATATGTTCTATAGTAATAGTAGTACTTTTGCAAAATGACATTTGTATCGGGAAACTTGCTGAAACATTCCTTCTAATAATTCAAACAGAAATCTCTCAAATGTTTTTCAATCAGTGAACAAGTAAATAAATGATGATATATTTAATTGAAAGGACAGGGTTTCCAATACACATTGTTTAGTAAAATGTCATCTAATAATAGAAATAGTTTTTTGTATGAAAATTAAATAAAGAAGAAGAACAAACTTTGTACATTTAAATGCATATAATATAAAGTCCACATGACTATATGACAAGTCAATAACAGTGGGTTTATCTCTGAAATAACAAATGGGATTTGGAAGAGAACAAATGGAGAAATTATGTGGAAAATCTTTGCATTTTTACTCTTCATATTCATTATTAGTTTACTCATATTAAAATGTGTTTATACATTGATGACTGTTATTCATGCATATGTTTTTATAGATAGTATATAATACATTTTATAAAGCACAAAAATAAAAGAATTGATAAAAACATGTATTGGAAAACTTTTGGAGCTTGTTATTACTAACATTCTCTGGGATACATGCATTTATGGGTGGGAGCAGTTTCAGGCTCATTGAATAAGTGAATTTTAGGTTAAGGCGCAAAGAATTAACAGGTATCAGGAAAAAATATATGCGAGGCTTAGGAAACAGTATGTGTGAGACCTCATGGGTAAGAAAAAGCATGTCATATCTGAGAAACAGAACTAAAGTATGGCTAAAGCCTAGATCAATAGGGAGAATAACATAGAATCAGGATGGTGAGATTAGCATCATTCAGATCAAGAAAGGCCTTGTAATCTATGCTAAATTTTGGAGATCATTGTAGAGAGCAGCAGTTAAAGATTTTTTTAAAGTTTAGGAATGACATAATCAAATTCACATTAAACAAACTCAGGCATTTGAGAATGGAGACTGGATCGAAGGAGAGCTTATGTGGATAAGGACGGCCTGAGCACGCCCAGTGTCCAGGTGAGACAGGACACTCAAGTGGACCAGGTTGCAGCAATGGATATGGAAACAACTGGACTGATTGAAGGAGTTTTTATGAATGGGAAATGACAGGAATTGCTGGTAGCTTGGATATGAAGGTAAAGACAAAAAAAAGTCAAGCTTTATGCTTTAAAGAAGTGGCATGAGTAAAACCTACACACAGAGATGTTGAAAGTGAAACAATGAGAAGGTATACATCAGGCAAGCACTAACTTGGCATTTAAACATTTAAAAACGTCTCCAAATTGTTAAGAGGAAAAACTATTTATTTATTTATTTTTACAGCTATATTGAGATATTTTTGATATATAACATATGTAAATTAAGGTCTATGATATGATGATTTGATACATGTATCTATTTGAAAATAATTACCACAATAAAGGTAGTTAAAACCTTCATCCCCTCACATAATTACAATATTTCTGTGGTAATAATGTATAACATCTACTTTTTTAACAACTTTCAAGTAATTATAGATGCCAGTCTATATATGAGATTCTCAGAACTTATTCATTTTATATCTAGAAGTTTGTACACTTTTACCAACATTTCCTGATTTCCCCTACACTTCATCCCTTGACAGCCACTATTCTACTACCTTTTTTATCAGTTAGACT
The DNA here is from genome assembly GCA_004026545.1 of Mormoops blainvillei. Lineage (NCBI taxonomy): Eukaryota > Metazoa > Chordata > Mammalia > Chiroptera > Mormoopidae > Mormoops > Mormoops blainvillei. Next base: position 52,709 of record PVJD01002041.1, read on the forward strand.
TTTTTAGAAGTGAATATATACAATATTTGTCATTTAGCATAATGACTTAAAGGTTCATCCATATTGTCACAAAATGCAGAATTTTCTTTTTATGGCTGAATAATGTTTCTCTGCCTCTTTCTGTCCATTTGTCTCTCTCTCTCCCTGTGTATGTGATATTGTCTTTGTTAATTCATCCTTCAAGGACACTTAAGTGGTTTCCATATTTTGGCTGTTGTGACTAATGCTGCAATGGACATGTGAGTGCAGATATCTTTTCAAGATAGTGATTGAATTTACTTCAGATATATATCTGGAAGGGAGTTACTGAATTATATGGTATTTATATTGTTAATTTTTTTAGGAAACTCCACACTTCTTCCAAATCATGCACAGAGGATATCTTTCCCTTTATTTGTGTCTTCTTCAGCTTCTTTCATTAGTGTCTTGTTATATTCAGTGTGCAGATATTTTACCCCCTTGGTTAAATTTATTCTTAAGTATTTTATTATTTTTGATATTCTTATAAGTGGGATTGTTTTTTATTTCTTTTACAGATAGTTTATTTTTAGTGTATAGGACTGATTTTTCTATACTGATTTTGTATCATACAACTTTACTGAATTTATTTATTAGTTTTAACAGTATTTTTGTGTGTGGAAATCTTTAGAATTTTCTGCACAAAAGATCATGTTATCTGAAAACAGACAATTTCACTTCTTCCTCCCCAATTTGAATACCTTTTATTCCTTTGTCTTGCCTGACTGCTCTAGCTAGGATTTCTAGTTCTATGTTGAATAAGAGCGATGGGAGTGTGGGCATCCTCATCTTGTTCCTGATGTTAGAGGAAAAGCTTTCAAGCTTTTACCACTGATTATGGAGTTAGCTGTGGATTTGTTATTTATGGTTTTTATATATTGAGGTATGTTTCTTATATATCCAAATTCTTGAGAGTTTTTATCATAAAAGGGTGTTTGACTTTGTCCAATGCTTTTTCTGCATCTTTCGAGATGATCATATGAATTTTATAATTCAATCGATTAATGTGTTGTATCATATTTAATGAATTGTGTATGTTGAAACATCTTTGAATCCCAGAGATAAATCCAGCTTAATCATGGTGTATGATCCTTTTAATGTGCAGTTAAATTTGGTTTGCTAGTATTTTGTTGAGAATTTTTGCATTTATAATCATCATGGATATTGACCTTTATTTTTATTTTTTGTATTGTTCTTATCTGGATTTGGCAGCAAGATAATACTGGTTTCATAAAATGAGCTTGGGAGTGTTCTGTCCTCTTCAATTTTTAAAATTAGTCTTCTTGAAACTTTAGTTTCAGAAGGATTGGTGTTACTTCTTTTTAAATATTTGGTAGAATTCACCAGTTCAAACATATTGCCCTGAGTTTTTCTTTGTTAGGAAATTTTTAATTACTGATTCAGCCTCCTAACTATTAATTGATCTGTTCAAATTTTCTGTTTCTTCATGATTCAGTTTGGTGGGTTGTAGGTTTCTAGGAATTTATTCATTTCTTCTAGGTTATCCAATTTTTGGCATATAATTACTCTCAGTAGTCTTTTATGGTGCTTATCTTTTGTGGTATTAGTTATAATGCTTTCTCTCTCATTTCTGATTTTATTTGAGTGTTCTTTTTTTTCCTAGTTAGCCTAGATAAAGGTTTTTCAGTTTTATTTATCTTTTTTAAAAAAAACAGCTCTAAGTTTCATTAATCTTTTTATTTCTGTTCTTTGTTATTTCCCTTCTTCTGCTAATTTTGGGCATGTTTTCTAGTTCTTTGAGGTATAAAATTAGGTTATTTATATGAGACCTTTCTTTTTTCTTAATCTAAGAGTTCATTGATATAAACTTCCCACTTAGGACTACCTGTTGTTGCTACATCCCGCAAGTTTTGGTATATTTTGCTTCCATTTTCATTTGTCTCAATATTTTTTTCTTATTTCATTTTGGTTTCTTCTTTACTTCATTGGTTCTTTGGTGACATATTGCTTAATTTCTCCACATCTTAAAAATTTTCTAGTTTTCCTCTTGTTATTGATTTCTGTTTCATATCATTGTGGTCGGAAAAAAATTACTTGGGGTAATTTCAATCTTTTTACATTTGCTAAGTTTTGCTTGGTAAGCTAACACATGATCTACCCTGGAGGATGCTTCATGTGTGCTTGAGAAAAATGTGTATTCTGATGCTTTGGGATAAAACGTTCTGTATTTGTCTATTAGGTCCGTTTGGTCTAACATATACTTCAAGTCCACAGTTTCCTTATTCATTTTCTGATCAGATGATCTATATATTGTTTAAAGTGGGGTATTGAAGTTCTCTACCATCATATTTTTCTGGTTTTTCCTTAAAATATTTGAGTATTTACTTAATATATTTAGGTGCTCCAATATCTTGTATATTTGTAATTATTATCTCCTTGATGAATTGACCCAATTATTACATATAAGGACCTTCTTTGTCTCTTGTTAGTTTTTGACTTCTGTTTTACATAGCTATTCCAGGTTTTGGGGATTTTTCTGTTTGTTTGTTTGTCTCTTTTCATTTTCACAGAATATAGCTTTCATTTCCTTAACGTTCAGTCTGTGTACGTCCTTAAAGCTGAAGCGAGTCTTTTGTAAATAACATATAATTAGTTCTTGTTTTTTAATCCATTCATGCACACTATGCCTTTTGATTTACATTTAAATAATTATTGATAGGTAAAGACATTCTAATAACATCTTATTAATTTTTTTTTGACTGTTTTGTTGTTCAATCATTCCATTCTTCCTTGTTTGCTTCCTTGCTTTGTGAATTGATGATTTCCCATGGTGGTATTCTATGATTCTCTTCTCTACGGCTTTGTGTATCTATTTCAGGTTTTTGGTTTGTGGTTACTGTGTCTCTTAAAACATCTCATAGATATAACAATCTATTTTAAGCTGATAACAACCAGCTGGAGTTATTCAAAAGCCTGGGTCCATGTAGCAGGCCTGATGCTGGGCCCAGCTGAGAAGCTGTGTTCACGGGGGCTAATTTTGAGCCTGGTGCTACAGGGATGATCCAGGGCTGTGGGAGCTGGCTAGTGCTGAAGCGGTATGGGAGCCTGGATTTGCTGGAGTCTGCTAGGTGCCTGGTATTATAGGAGCTACCTGGGGCTTTGGAAGCTGGTGGATACCAGGGGGAAACATATGCCTGGGTTCATGGTAGCTCACTGGGAACCTGTTATTGCATAAGTCACCTAAGGCCATAGGAGCCACCTGGGGTCACTGGAGCTGGCAGACCACTGGGTAAACCAGGGGCCTGAGTTCATAGGAGTCTGCTGCGAGCTACCTGGGGTCACAGGAGTTGACATAGTATCGGGGCATTCTTGGAGGTGTCCATTGTGAAGCTGGGTGCTCACTTTCTTTGTCCAATGGGAAGAGTGCATTTCCATGCTGGGTTGCTCTGGTTTGGTGTGTGGGTGGTGGGGACACGCGATTCTATCTATTCTACCCTCCTCAATATGTCTTTTTTTATTTCTGTGCTTCAGTCTGGTACTATAATCTCTCACATGGAATCCTCAGTTCTTGTGATAATATTTTCATGCACAGATAATTGTTCAGACTGATGAATTTGGAAGGGAATGGGCATTAGAAATTCTTATATTACCATTGTGCAGATACTACTTTCCCCTAAAAGCCCGATTTAAAAATGAGAAGAAAGAATGAATATGCATTGCCAAGGATGGTCAATGAACAGGATGTTACTAATAGGGTCCAAGAGCTCGCCTGGTTTTATAGAAGCCAGGTACCTGAGAGAGTCAGCTGAAAAGGCTGGGCCCAAATTACTTTCTATAGGTTCAATAGCTTCCCACTACACCTGAAAGTGGATATTCCTCTTTTCGAAGTCGGCACTCCCGGATAAGAGGAGCAGCTAACACTTACTGAGGCAGACTTGATATGGACAAGGAGTAAAAATGAACAGTAGCTCACTGTCACGACCTCTTCATGAAACAATAATTGCATCAAGGGATACAACTTTGATTTGGCACGAAACAACTCTCCCAAAACTCTAACGGTTAATTAGTGTTAAATTAATAGTAGTGCAGACAAGATTCTGACATTAGGCTACTTGGCAGTTTTATTTTTCAGTATACTGAGAGTGTTTATTTTTACTTATGTTTTCATTAGAATTAATTTTAGTTTTTTTTTACTTTAAATAACTTTAAAACATGAAATTAGTGGTTGGCAGCTGCATGGCCTATTAGCAAGATTCTACTTCTTACTTTCATTCTTACTTGAAAAATAGAAAATAGAAATCTATTAGTATAGGCAAGATGCATTTCTCTAACTCAGGGGATGATAAAACAGCAATTTGGCTTAACTGCAGTAAGGATATTTTGACTGGGTGTTATGAAGACTGTCTTAGTAGTCTTAGACATCAGTATTGGAATAGGCTCTGAAAATGATTGACTTATTTCCATCTTCAGAAACCTTTGAGAAGGAAAGAGAAGATAACGTGATTAATACCACCTCAAAGGAAGACAAATTCCATGAAAAACCAAACCAAGAGAAGGAGAGAGGATACTTTCCCTTAGATCTTTGAAAGAGTTAAATTGACTTATTTTAGGATTTTCTAGAAGAGGGTTATCTCAGGTGGCTAGGGAGAAGTGCGGATAAAGAAGATGCTCCATGTGGGCCCAAACCTTAGTGACATGGTCTAATGTTAATTGTTGATTTGATTTGACTTACCCATCCATACTCCTCTTTAGGGCTAGAGTGAATGAGGAAAAAAATCAAGTTTTTATCCTGCTCTACCTATACATTTTTGGCAGTGGCTTCTATATTGTCATTCATAAAATGGTTTAAAAGGGCAATAAGAATGTTTGAGGAATTGACTGGAGTGACGGGGGTGGGGCACCATGCTTCTTTCTACTCCTGCCTTTCTTTCTTTATAACAGCTTTTTGAGATATAGGTCACATACAATATAAGTCACCCATTTAAACAATCCAGTGCCATGGCTTATAGAATATTCACAAATAATGTGCAGCCATTTACCACCATTGTCAATTTTAGAATATTTTTATCACTTCTGAAAAAAACCCCTGTGTCCTGTAGCTATGTCATATAGTATCCCACCTGCTTTCCTAGCTCTGGGCAACTGATATTCTACTTTGTACCTCTCTAGATTTTCTTCTTGTGGAAATTTTATTCAATGGAATCACACAATAAGTGGTCTTTTATGACTGGTGTCTTTCACATAGCATTTTTTTTTACATGTTGTAACATGTAGCTATACTTCTTTCCTTTTTATGTCTGAAAGATTTTCCATTATAATTGTCTCTTTTTTAAACATGTGATTACAGGCAAATTTTCATTTGAAATACTACTAAATACTAAATACTAAATATAAGTAAATATATTTTTTCTATACTAAAAATAGTAATTTGAATACCAGTAATGTGAAGGTCTCTAAGTTCATTGAAAAATGTAATATTTTTTGAGCCTATAATTCATCTTTTCTGTAATCAGAGATCCCACTAAATATTCCTGGTGAATAATTGATCCTAACTCCCTTTACTCTGAAGAGAAATTGAGTTAGTATGTGATTACCTTTGGTAGTATTTTCATATATCAAGTCTTGATTATCAAAATACTTGAGTATTTTCATAATCAAGTCTTTCTATTTAACAATAAAGTGTCTGGGGCCTTCCTGATATGTCAAATCTTTTAAAAGTGATCAGGGAAAGTAGTAAAGTGATCAAGTCTGTGTTCTTTCTAGAGTCCATTGACTTGGACGAATCCTCATTCCAATATATTGTACCTTTGGGGCCTTGGGCAAAACATTTATTCTAAGCCTCAGCTTTCTCATCTGGGAAATAAACTAATAAATGTACCTATCTCCATCATAGGGCCTTTTTTTAGACAGCTCAGTGAGAAGATATACATGAATTTCAGGCATAGTTTTTGGCAGACTGAATGCTAGTAAACATTTAATATATATGAGTTGCCATTATTCAGATTATTATTATTATTATTATTATTCATACATGAATCCCAAAATGTAGCACAGTGTTTATTACATATTAATTGCCCCCCAAATATTTGTTTAATGAAGGAATATATGAATTAAGGAGATTCTCAGGGGATTCTTTGTTATATTATTTTCACCTTATTAACCCTGAACTTCACAACAGAGTTACCCATTTTGTATACATCATATGGGGAAGCCACTGGGGGAAGTTCTCAATGACAAAAATTACTACTAATGAAGAAATGTGTCAGCTTCTCTCTTGAACCTCTTTTGTCATCTCAGGGAAAAGAGCAGATATCATCATGCTTCATTTCTATGTCAATAAATAGTGATGATATCACATGCCCTCCCTCCCATGATGAGATGACAATGTCATCACCCTTGGAAGCATTTCCTTTGCTTCCAAGCACCTGGAATTGATATTTCTTTTTCCTTTTAAATCTGGCCATCCTGAGAACTCAGCAAATTCACCAAATGTAAAAAGCAATAATTCTCTGGCTGTGAGACTGCACATGTTCCTTTTCTACCCACTGGTAGAACACAGAGTCAGTCAGAAAAAATGCTGACCCCTGCTGCTTGAACCTGTTAATTTCCAAGTGCTAGAGAGCCTCCAGTTCTATCTCTATGTTTGTTATTGTTATTGTTATTGTTTGGTTTTTGTTTGTGTTAAGTTCCTGTGTGTGTCCATTTGATTTTCAAAGTTGTGAGGTTCTTTGATTTCAGGCAGAGTATGTTCACAGTTGTCTTTTGGAAATAAATGACAATTTATTGAAGGCTTGCTTTTTCTCTGCAAATTATTTAGATACTTAATAAAACATAAAACAGGAGCTTTTCAAAACAAGGTAGGGGAAAGGTGACACAGTTCTGCCCTGTCTACTGAACTGTGAGCAATTTGGGAGGTTAGGTGGATATATTTTTGAGCAAGTATATTATTGAAACTTTGTAGAGAGAATAAATGTAAAGAGAATGTATTTAGGAGGGAAGGTCTCAGCTGATCAGAGCTGTATCTCATCCTGTCTCTTCAGTTCCTTCCTATATCCACTAGGTCTTCTGGGACTAAGGGTGTCTCCATTCTATCTCTTCCTTGGGCTCACTACAGCCCCTGGACAAATCATTTTTATGTTCAGCCACAGTAAAGTTGTAGTTTTTCAAAAGGAATGTTTTAGAGAAAAGAAAAAATGGGGAGCTAAAACAAAACTGAAGAAAACTAATCTCTCCCCTGAAAAAATAAAAAATATATTAAAAAAAAAAACATGGAAGAAATGAAGTCCCTAGAGATAGACTCACTGTTCTCAGTGCAACCATAGATTGGCTTGGTGGTTATGCCTTAGCAGGGATACAACCCTTAGTTTCTTCTCTCTGTTTATCTGAAACATCTGCCCTTTTCTTAAACCCATGTTTGTCCTGGGCTTTATAAGGACCCCTATGAGCTCTTTGCCTAGTTCAGTTCCTTTTGAAGCCATGTGACTTGAATAGCAAGTGTTATCATCCTTGGAGTCTCTGTGCTTTATGTGTTGCTTTTTAGTTGGCCTTGCTTAAATTCTGGATTCACTGCCTTCTAATTGTGTGAGCTTCCTAGGTCATAATTCTGGTAAGTAAAATAAACAGAAATTCTAAAACCTGCCTTAAAGGGCTGCTGTAAGCATTGTTTATATCATCTACATAGTTACTAGTAGAAAGTCTGACACAATGTAGAAACTCAGGAAAATGATAGATATAGTTATTACCATGCCTGATGGAAACATCTGTCTCTTTTTATGGCTGAACTTTCACACCTATTGAAATGCTTAAGTTTCTAGCTTCTAGGTTTCAAAGTGACTGATAAATTGTTACAAATCACATCTATATCATTTTTGTTTATTGTATATTACTTCCAAGTATAGTACTTCCTGTCACTTTAGGTGCTTCATACAACATCCATAAAGTTCCTTCCACAGAAGTGCACAGTAGTCCTTCATTTCTTCCTCCTCTGACAGCAGTGCTTAGGGTTTCCCATCTCAGAGACACTAGAGAAGCTCTCACTTTTGTAAGAACTTGGCTGCTGATCAGAGCTAGAAAGGAAAACAAGTCTCTCAAGGGTCAGAGTGAGGTAAATTCTGCTGTCTTTCTCCAGGCTGAATTGTTTAAAAGTGACTTGTCTAATCCACATTCAGATTTCAGTTTTTTGTATGCCATTGACATTAACTAAAATACTGAGTAATTTGATAAGCCATGTGCCATTCTCTATTATTTTTAGTTGGACATCGGCTATGCCAGGTTGAGCACTAGTGAACAGAGCTGGAAGGCAAAACCCAGACTTGCAGTTTCAAGAACAAAACATAAGAGGAAGGCAAATGCTAAGTTCAGAACCATGTGACAGACTGAAGCCACTAATGAGCAGAGTGGGATGTCACAGTTGGGAGGGGGGTCAAAAGAGTAGGAGTAGTCACCAGAGAAAAGAAGACATTCATAGAGAAACAGAGTATATACAACATAGGAGGAAGGTTGCTGAAAAGGCTGTGAATCTAGGGCTCAGATCAGCATTTAGCCTTTACCATTTCCTGGGTATATGATTATGAGCAAGTCACTTTACCCCTGCGATTTGCATTTTCCTCCCCTGTAAGGTGGCAATAGTATTTATCTTACCTACCTTCCAGGACCCTAGTGATATAAACAATAGTAAAGCACTTGATAAACAGTTGAGTAATGTGTACATTATAAAGTAAAAGTAGCCTGTGGATTGAATTCTACATGCAGCTACATTTTATTTGCTCACTATGTGGCATCCCACCCATGGGCTTTAGACAATATACATTTCCTTGAAACACAAAGACCTGGAGCCTCTGGGTCAGTGTAACTATATAATGATAGGCTGGGCATTTAGTTTGTAACCTGTAGTAAGAGAGTCAAGTCTCCCCTCGGCTCAGGCCCAGACCCGACAGCCCAGAATATGATTAATCAAGGCTCAGGGTGCAGGAAGCAGCTCTCCACACCTGGCAGAGCCTGACAAAATCTTTGCAATCAGATCAACAGAGCAGTGATACGGCGGGTGTCCTGTCAGCAGGGGCACGGACATGTTACATCATTATGCAGAACAATTCATTATCATAGCTGACCTTGCACTGGACTTTTGACTGTATTCGATGTAGCACTCTCACTGAAGATGCCTGCATAAATGTGGCTAAGGCACTCTGAGAGCAGCTGGGAACAGCTAGAAAGCTTGCTCTTTCCACCCCAAGCTCAGTTTGAAGACAAATGCTGTTCCGGAGATAGCATCCAGTTCGTTATTTCCGAGTCTTTTCACCTCCACTTCAGCAAGGTACATTGGCTTCTTTTCTTCTTACCTGAATGATATTTTGTTTCTCCTTCAATTCTTCCTCTACCCTGGTGGCTAGGAGATCACTGGGATGGGATAGTGATGGGGTTGGCAGGTTTTTTTTAATTGATTTTGTTAAGATACCAATTCTTCTCCCTATTCAGTAGTCTAGAATATACCTGCATCCTCCAGAAACTCCCTTCTCTCCGAGCCAGTCCTTACTCAATAGTTCTCTGATGTCATTCACAGATTGTACCATAAGGGATCACTTTCTTGCACCTGCATTGGGCTACTTCCCCCAGGCACCAGTATCTTTTCAGGACTCTTGACTGGAATGCCCAGTGAGAATGTTAGAGTCAGATGGAGCTTCAGTCATGCTCCACCTCCTCTGTTTAATAAAAGGGGAGGCCCTGACATAATTTGGTTAACTCTACTGAGCTTTAGTTTTTTCATTCTTAAAATGGCAATTTTAGAGAGAGAGAACAGTAAACCCTGTTACATATGTCTACCTTAAAATGCCACAGATTTCTGGGTTCACACTGAGACTGTGACCAACCATGTATCCAGGTTTCAGGGCGCATTACAGGCCTAGTGACCTTGGACTTGGGAGGGAGAAGGACACAGGAGGTGCCATACAGTAAGACACATTCTTCAAACCACACTGACCAGGGGCTTCTTGAGGGCATAACTCCCTTATAAGGAGCAACCTGACTAATATTTCATCCCGGCTTAAGATCTATGATTGTGTGCCTTGCACAAATTAATGTGTTTGCTAAGTTCAGGAGCCGACCACAGCATCAGTGTTCTGTGGACCACTCCTCCGGGGGTCTTCCTATCATCCCACGCTGCACTGCCAGGACCAAGGTCAATGACGGAACAATTCTGTGAGCTTGCAGAGACAACAGCATGACAAAGAACTAGAATGCAATCTGAGAAAATGCCCCCGGTGTACAGGTGCCCTTGCAGTGTTTGGAACTGCATCAATAACAATGTGTGATGTTTCTGTGTTACATGTGTCCTAAGATTTCTTTTTCCCTTCCAGATAGATTGACTTGTGCTCCTAAAGCAAAATCACATGGAGCAGACTTAGCAAGATTCCATGCAACACTCTCGTCTGGGCTTTTTTAAGCCAATTGTGGGCACAAGTCTTTTTTGGGGTACACATGTTCTTCTCCAAATTCAGCTGATTCTATTTGTGAAAGACAAAAGCCATGGCATCTAACTCAAGTGGTTGTCATTGGGTTACATTCCTATCGTCTACATACTCCAGTTACAGTCCTTACAGAGCAGTTTGCAGAACCGCTCTCTACCTGTGGTTAGTGTCTTCTTTCCCTATCCATGGGGGTGATGGTTAGCCTACCAATTTTCTTGCAATTTTAGCCAACATTTATTGCCCAAGCAAATTACTTGAAAATGACAGGCTGGAGATGACCCAAGTCAGATCTCATCAGCATTCAGCACTACAGGCACAAGGTGAGTAAGAAAAAAGGCAAGACAGAGAGAAAAGGGTTCTGATGAAAGAAAACCAGGCAAGTAGAAAATAAGGACATCCCCAGGATTTTTGGGCCCAATTTCATGTCCCTTACAAGCCATTTATTACAACAATGTGAGGCTTCCTGATTACCTAAGGGTACCTTTCCTAATACTATAGCTCTGATATTTTAGGAAACCCGGCTGTGTTGTATATAAACTTTGGTTTTAGAGAAAGGAAGCAAACTTTACATTAAGATCATCAATTTAAAGGAGAGAATGCTTCTGTCTCCCTGACATGAAAGAAATGACATAAGGCAGAAAGGGAAAGGAGGCAGTTTTGCTCTGATGTCGTCCTTGACAACTGTTCTTGGAAGCTTGGGCTATGAACTGCCTTCCTAGATTTTGTTGAACTTTTTTGGAGGTAACCTGTTGCATGTTCATTCCTAGTGTCATGTACTTTCTTGAAATCTTCACTTTTGACTTTTGACTCTCTTGGAGGAAATTTCTTAAAGCACAATATTGGCTTAAATTGTATTCTTTAATACATCAATTTATTTCTTTGTAACCACAAATATAATTGAATGATGCATTTCCCATCACAGGAAGGAGTCAAGTGCACTAGTCACAATAAATACTAGGTTTCACTTTTGTTCCCTTCTAATGTGCAGAAGAGAGCTGAAGCGAAGTCATCAGAGAAAAATGTAAAGTCCCTCAGCCTCCAGTTCTGTCACCTTTTGTTGGTGGGCATAGGAACTTATCAGTCAAATCATTTAGAACTAAGATATAAACCATTTAAAACGGGAATAAGTGTTGAAGTGAAATTATAAGGACAACATGGTTTATAGAGGTGTTTCATAACCATCGTTGACAGGAGTTCGTAATGAGAACTTCAGCTATAAAGTCAGTGTGTATTTTTTAGAGTGAGAAAGGCACAGTAGGGCGTCCCTAAAATATCCCTGTCAGTGTAGTGTGCATTAAACCAAATGGAAATAAACACGATACCAGTCTAAAACCTTAAACGAGGTCAGTTATAATCTCTCTGAGAGGTCACCTCTCAAAGCTACCTTCATCTTCTTTCTGTCCTCAGGGTTATGCTAATCATCATTTAGACATCAGGCCTGTCCCATCTTAAACAAACTAACAGACAAACAAAACCATTGAAAGGAATCAGTGATTATTTAATCAGCAAAAATCCTTTAGCCTCAGTTTCCCCTCTGGCTATTGGATTATAACTGCCCATTGTCTGGCCTGTTTAGAGCAAGAAATCATAAAACAGTGTTCTCTAATGTAAGATTTTAACAAGAGGAGAAACTGGGTGTGGAGTACATGGGAATTCTGCACTATCTTTGCAATTTTGCTATAATCTAAGAACGTTCTAAAATAAAAAAGTATATTAAAAAAAACAACAATGTTCTTTGTTCACTGTCTCCATTTTCATCAACTCCTACTCTCTATTCAAACTACTGTAGTTCAATTCACTCAGAACTGATTGGAAATGACTGCAAAACCTTACCAATAATCTCCATGCTGAAAAATCCAGGGATCACTAATAGTCCTATCTCCTTTAACTTCTCAGTCATATTGAACAATTCTGATCACTCTCTCCTTTGGGAAACATTTACAAAGGAGGATACTACTGCTCTTTTCATCTGAAACAGAAAGCCAAATGTGTTGTATGCTAAGGGAGAACTATATTTGAAAAGCACAATCTTTTTTTAACACTCACTAGAGGCTGGGGAGATTTGGAGTGCAAAGACAGATTTTCAAAAGGGAATACAATAATTGGAGATAGGTTAAATTCAACTTTGGAAGACTGGTTATTGGAATGAGGAGGTTACTGAGTGGTTGACTTTTAAATGTATGGTTACCAAAGCCAGTTGTCACCACGTAAGTCATCACTGACCAACTGAGGTGACTTTAAAACCAGCTTTGGAAATAAGCTTTCACATCTTGGACTGTGGCCAAAAAACAATCAGTCTGTTTCTTGAATTATTGGACTGAAATTAACTTTTTAATTTCCCCCTTGGCCTCTGTTCCTGTCCTAAATTTTCTCCTATGTCATTAATATCCCCTTTCAAGTTTTACTTGCCACACCACCTTTTCTTTTTAAATGTTAGGCATTTAAGTATTAGAATTCCTACCTTCCACATACTATATGTGTTTGCAATTTCATCCAGCCCTTGGACCACTTCTCATTAATCCCTTGATGATATCATTTTGATGATTTTATCATAAAATTATATGGCTTCAAACATAATTTCTTTGCTTTTATCTCCACAAAATAGATTTCTAGTTGAGACCTTACTGCTCTGCACCGTATTTATAAATCTAAATACCTAATGAGTACCTTCCCTTGATGTCTAATGAACATTTCAAGCTTAGCATGGCCCAAATAATCTTTTCCCCTAAAGTTCAGCTCTATCCATAGTTTTGCTCAGGTTAGTTAATGGCAGTTCAATCTTTTTCAAAATATTATGTTTATTGAAATAAAATTGACATATTACACTGTACAGTTTTAAGGTAATCAACTTGTTGATTTTCTACATTTATATAATACAATATGATTATCAACATAGTTTTAGGTAACATGTCTATCATGTCACATGATTATCTTTGTGTGTGTGTGTGTGGCTGGAACAATTAAGATCTCATATCTTAGAAACTTTGAAGGTTATAATACAGTATTGTCTATAATCACTATGTAGTGCATTAAATCTCCAGGATTTATTTATTTACTAGTTTCAAGTTTGAACCCCTTAAACAACATCTCTCCAATTTCCTCACCCCCTAGCCTCTGGTAAACACCACTCTCTACTCTCTGTTTTTAATGAATTCTTTTTTTTTTAATTCACATATAACTGATATCATACAGCATTCGTCTTACTCTGATTTATTGTCAGAGTAAGATAATAACATGATTTCTTTCTTTCTTATGGCATAATATTTTACTATACAAGGCCTGTCCAGAAAACATCCAACCATTGTTAATACTTGTATATGTATGTATATATGTATGTCCATATGTATAGCACTTCTTCATTCATCTGTTGATGGATATGGTTATTTTCTTATCTTGGTTCCTATGAACAATATTGTGATATACATGGAAATGCCAAAATGTCTTCAATATCTTGCTCTAATTTTTGAACATATACACAGAAATGGGATTGCTGGATAATAAGGTAATTCTATTTCTAATTTTTTGAAGATCCACCATACTGTTTTCCATAGGGGCTGCACCAACTTGTATTCCCACCAATAGTGTACAAGGGTTCCCTTATCCTCACATCTTCTCCAATACTTATTTCTTATTTTCTGGATGATAGCCATTCTACAGGTGTTAGGTTATACTTCATTATGAATTTGGTATGCATTTCTCTGATGATCAGTGATGCTAAGCATCTTTTCATGTACGCATTGGTTATTTGTGTATCTTCTTTGGAAAAATGTCAACTTAAGTCATCTGTCCACTTTTTAATCAGATTGGCTTTGTTGTTATTATTGAATTGTTTATATTACTGTTGCTATTGGGTTGTTCTTTATATATTTTAAACACTCAATGAGGAAAGGATAGTCTCTTCAACAAATGGTGTTGGGAAACTGAATAACCATATGCAGAAAATGAAACGGGACCCTTATCTTACATTAATCACAAAAATTAACATAACAAATTAAAGAGTTAAACATAAGACCTGTTACCATAACAATCCTAGAAGAAAATATAGGGAAGAAGCTCCTTGACATTGGTACAGGCAGTGAATTTTTTATATGACATTAAAAGCATAAGAAACAAAAGCGAAAATCAGCAGGTGAAACTACACCAAACTAAGAGCTTCTGCACAGGAAAAGAAACAATAAAAAATGAAAAGACAAGCTATACAATAAGATAAATTATTTGCATACTACCTTTTATATAAGGAGTTATATAACTCAATAACAAAAACAGTATGATTGAAGAATGATAACGCCAGCTAGTATAGTTTAGTGGATTGAGCATCAGCCTGTGAACCAAAGGGTCACCAGTTCAATTCCCCAGTCAGGGTACCTGCCTGGGTTGCAGGCCAGGTCCCCAGTAGGGGGCACAAGAGTGGTAACCACACATTGATGTTTCCCTCTTTCTCTCTCTTTTCCCCTCTGTCTAAAAATAAAATAAACAAAATCTTAAAAAAAAAAGAATGATAGAAAGACTAAATAAACGGTTTGTTCAAAGAAGACACCCAAATGGCCAACAGGTACACAAAAAGATGCTCCGCTGTGGGATAATTCAGCCTGATGCACTGTGGCCTTCAAGGGAGAGTTCTCAATACATATTTGTGAAATGAACAGGTTTGTGAAATGAACAAATGAATGGTTTCCTTTACTATCTACACTTGAAGCATTCTCTCTCTCTCTCTCTCCCCCTTTATTACTATTTCTTTCTCTCCTCCTACCTAGATAGTTCAGACCTGTATATATTTCCACCTTTTAAATTATACCACCAGAATGTACTAATGCAATTTCAGACTCAATTTTTTCAAAATTTAATTCATTACTTTTCTAGTAAAGCCACACCTCCTTCAGTGTACTCTGTCCTAGTGAATGACCATATTTTATATCTGATTATGCAAGCTAGAAACTGGAGAGTTATTTATGACACTCCTTTCTCCACGATCTATCATATCTAAAATCCTGCCACTCCAAATAAGTGAAATCACTTCATTTTACTCCATTTACTATCAACATCCATGCCAGTCCCTACTTCTATCATTTTTCAGTTGGCAGATATCCTTAGCTTAACTTATTATTTTACCTTCTCTCCTCTCATATTCATTTCCCTACCTGCAGAAAGCTGAAACACAAAACTATAATTGTTACCTCATGAATGTACATATACCACTAAAGCATTTAAATAGTTTTGTCTTTAGAATAAATACTGAATCATCGGTATGGACTTCAGATCAGGCATGGTGTAGCCCTCGCCTACTGTATCAACTTCAACTAGTGCTAACCTGCCCCTGGTTCTCTTACTGATGGACATGGAGGTCAACTTGTATTGCTTAAAAGCTCTATGTCCTTTCCAGCTTGAGATTTTCATACATGATTTCCTTCTGTCTGAAACGCTCTCCCTTTCCACCTTTTCCTAATTACTATTTGCTTCAGAGCTTGGCTCAAATATTGACCTCTTTAGAAAATCTTTTCTGACCCACCCAAACCCACTCAGTGTCACCAGATAGGCGCTCATAAAACCAGGCATTTCTCTGCATAGTCCTTAAAAAAATAATGTTAAAAATTAGGTGATTGCTTTTTAAATGCGTATCTTCCACTAAAATATCAGTCATATGAGGGCAGAGACATTTTGTTCTTTTCCCTACTGTTTCTCAAGCATTTAAATGGGGTGTCTTACTCTGTTTGGAATGCTATAACAAAATACCACCGACCAGGTAACTTATAAACAACAGAAATTTATACCTCACACTTTCTGAGGCTGGAAGTCCAGATCACAATGCCAGCATGTTTGTGTTTTGTGAGAGGCTCTCTCCCAGGCTGCAGACCACCAGCTTCCAGCTGAACTTTCACTCTCTTCTATGAGAGCCCCACTCCCATACATGAGGGTGCCACCTTCATGACCTAAACACCTCCCAAAGGTCACATCTCCTAATACCAGCACACTGGACAATAGGATTTCCACATCTGAGCTTCGGTGGGATACAAACACTGAGGTTATAGCACACTTCTTTGCACATTTTAGCCATTCACTAATATTTATGAATAAATAAATGGATAGGTGAGGAATCGAAAGAAGATAAAATTCTAGTTGAAACCTCCCTGATTTTGTTCTTCTTCTCGCTCCTTTCTTCTTGTGGTATATTGATGAAAGTCCTCCATACTGTGTGATAGTTATATTTTGAGCAGCACATGTGCGGCAGCCTTTTTCAGTAGTGATAAAGAATTACTTTCCTTCTCTTAGTGAGCGTAGCTGTAAGTTAAACAATGTTTAATTTTCAAGTGTTCAGATGTGTGATATGTATAAAATAATAAACCCCTGCATGCTATCCTCTCTTAGTGTAGTGTGCTGAGATGAAGCCAGAATATCAGGAAACTAAACCTGGGGAGAACCTCTTGTCTGAGAGGCTTTGGGTGAAAGAAAGTGTCATAGGGTGAAATTAGAGTGATTATAGAGTGTTTTAATGGAAGACACCAAGTGCTGATTGGGGTAGTTATCAGAATTACAAGTATAGATAAAAGCAATTATTAGAAAGGTAAATTGCACAGCAGAAAATTTCTGCTCAGGGAAGAAATTGGATAAATTGATAAAATTCTCTTAGAGCCTTGTAGGTTATCTTATAAAAGTTTTAGTCACCAGTACAGTTATCTCACCTGCCATATGAAAATAAGTACTTAATTTCTGGTTATCCCACTCCCAAATTGTATCCTTAACAGAAATGTACAAATCTGATTTTATGAAATTTCCAAAAAGATTGTTGAAATATGCATTAGGAAACAAAGTGTTGCACTTGTCTCTGAAATGCAAGAATATTAGTAGCATGGAAGGATTAAGTTTAGCCCTTCTAACAGAGAGTCAAAATAAGAATGGCTTGAACAATAAAACAAATTTTAAACTGTGTAACAAATATACAGAAGTGGCTCAGAACTAGGTTAGATTTTTCATGGTGTTGGAACCCAGAGCTAGCTCCTGTTCGTTCTTCCATCTCCAGGGTGCCACTCTAAACCAGTAATTCTTACAATCCCTGTGACAGCCTGTGATATAGGCCCCCAGGGAAGGGAGATAATGCCATAGAAAGTACACACATCACTTTTGCTTCCATCCCATTGGTAAGAAATTCATGACATCCATAATTGGCTCTGAGAGCAGTTAAGAAATTCGTTCATGATCATTAATGGTCATGTACCTGCTTAAAACGAGGGATCCTATTACTATGAGAGACAAAGAAGAACATATTTCATGCAAAAACAAATCATGCCTATTATAGTAAGTAAATCTAATTTCACTGTCTCTCTCTATTTTTTTTTTAAACATATTTCTCACTCAATTTTTTTTTTCCTGGAGTTAGTTTCCAGGGAAAATATGTTTTGGAATACTTTCTGCCTTTGGCTAAATAAACCAGTTGTAAGGAAAAATACTGGTAACCAAGCTAAACATGAGAATGAATGACATAAATGAATTTAAATAAAAAAATAATCAGCTACAAGTGAGTAACACAAGTCAATTGAATTTTTGTGTTTTTCTTGATGCAAAATTTTGTGAACACTGGCTGCATGTGCCGGGGACTCCATATCCTTTTGTTTTCTCTGTGTATCCTGAAATGCCTGTGTTTTTTTTTCTACTTAATTCTGGCTCTATCCATGGCATCCACTGAATTGAGAGAACCATCTTCTATCTTCCTTATGGCATCTCATTTACACATTGCTGAAACTCAGATGTGGAATACAATCTTCTTTGATTTCTCTGAAAGACATGACTCACACAAAGCTTTAATGTGTATCATAGAATTTACTGAAGATTTTTTGTAATGCTGTATGTGATCATGTTATACATCTATATTGAAGACAACAAAGTATTTATTATTAGTTTAGTTATTTCTTAAAGTGTGTCTTAAAATTGCTTCCAGCTTAGTCTCAAGTCTCCCCTCTCTCTTTTTCTTATCCCTTCAAATTCTTGTTTCTTATCTCGAGTAATTTAGCTTCCTTTCTTTCTTATTTTTCTCTCAGCTCTGCTCATATGAAAGTATTACTTTAAACGTAGATGGTTAACTAATTTTGGGGATGAAACATTAAATATCTGTGTGTTCTATCCAGTAGAAATAGAATGAGCTATGTATTTAGCATTTTCTAATATTCACATTAACACAGTAAAAATTAAAATGTAATTAATACTAAGGACCTACTTTATATACCCAAATAAATCTAAACTGTTTTAATTTCAAGATGTATTCATTAAAAACAATGGAGACATTCAATCTTATTTTACTAAGCCTTTAAAATGCAGTGTGTATTTTAAGTGACCAGCACATCCCAATTCAGATGCTAACTTTCCACTGGATATACTTGCTCTCTATTCAGCTTTAAGACCTTTTGTAAATTGAAAGATTAAATCTACATACTCATGTCATTCTTAACGTAAATAAAATCTGATAAATCATTTGATTACCAAAAAATAATTTACCTTTAATATCACATCTACATTGATAAAGCTTGTTCATTTTTTATAGGAGAATTGATTTGACTTTGAAACAAATGTGTATCAGTTTTAAAACTGCATCTGCCCATGTTAAGAAAATTGATAACTCTTGTGTCCATTCAGAATTACTAACATTGAATTCAAAGAGGCACTCTATAAATCAAAGGGAAATTCTAAATCTGGCAATATGGACAAAGCCTTTTAAATTTTTTTCCTGTAGTTTTGCAGCTAATTTACATAGCATAGTCCATTCTATATACTGGTTCATGTTAGAATAGTTGGCAAAATCAATATTATTGATTTATGTTTTAAAGTCTTATTTTCAAAATAAACTCTGGTAGCTCTCTAGGTCAGCTCACAGATAACGTCTCCTTTTCTTTGGGCACTAAATTTAGTTTGTTCAGAAAATTCTAATTCATATTGCCATTTTTGTCTTTGATTATTTAATATTTGGAAAGCAATTCTGTTATATGAAAATTTTAAGTTTTAGTTAACAGTACGTAAATCTTTTTAAAACTCTTCCATATTCAACAAATGAGCATTGGCAAAGAACTTAACATCATTAAATATGCTGTCTTCTATTTCTTTCAAAAGTTCCAAAAACTGGCTCTGATCCACGTGTTTATGACACTTTGCACATTCTACTTCAAAAATCTAAGCATAAATATTTTCATGTATCGTAGATTGGAATTAAGCAATATGGGAACTATCAATCTCTTGTTTTAAAATCTCAGTAAATCTGAGTTTTTAATCTAGTGCACAGCATGTTTCATAATAATTTTAGAAAGTTGTTTTTTGTATCTAGCTGAACCCTCTTTGAAAGATGTAAAATATTCAAAAGTATGTATGCCCTGAGGTCAATATTTTAGACTGCAAATTGACATTATTGTCTCATAAATTTGAAAGCCCATTGAGATAAAACATGCCCAAATAAATAATTTGTCTTACCATCTCAATCTAAAAATGGCATGTTGTGTATTTGCAAGAATCCAAGCTGTTTTTTTCCAATGGTTAATTTTTATTAATTTATTAATTTTTTCCTTTTTTTAAAAGATTTTATTTATTTTATTTTTAGACAGAGGGGAAGAGAGGGAGAAAGAGGGAAACATCAATGTGTGGTTACCACTCTTGTGCCCCCTACTGGGGACCTGGCCCGCAACCCAGGCAGGTGCCCTGACTGGGGAATCGAACTGGCGACCCTTTGGTTCGCAGGCCAATGTTCAATCCACTGAGCTATGCCAGCTGGGGCAGAATCCAAGCTGTTTTTATAGCTGGCCAATGTCATATTCTTAGATCCTGTTAAAAATAATTTATATATTTTTGTACATTTAATTTTTATTTTAGGTGACTAATTACCCTTTTGGCTTTAGATACTATATCTTACCAAATTTATTATGTCCACTTAACATTGTCCTCTTTATTATCCCTGAGATTGTTTTTACAAATCATTCAACTTTTATATTTTGGTCTGCTACAGCAAGTTTTAATAGCCATATTTATTTTTTAATTAAAAGCAATTTATATAACTAAAATAATAATAAATAATTCAAGTTAATTGCCAATTACAATTTACACAGGTGCCACTGTAACTCTTGCTAGCTACATAAAATATTCAAATAAACACATTACGATGTTACATTAGCACATTAAAAAAAAAGCCATTCAAACCGAATCAATTTATAGACAACAACTGGACTGATGACAGGTTTATATGTAAAAACAGAAATGATGAATGTTCCCAGCGTATGCACTATGACATAACAACATCTCATATGATCCAACAGTTAAAGTAAAATGTAGCTGCACCATAATAATAAAATTTTGTAACACAAAAATATACTGCTTAAATTTTTAAATATAAATAAATTGAAATGAAAAGTTAAGTTCCTTAGCCTCACCAGCCACACTCAAATGTGCAATAGTCATATGTAGCTAGTGGCTACTGTATTGGATAGGATATCTTTAGGTGATACATTGACATTTCTTAACATGTAACGCTTTGATTTCTTACATTTCTTAATGGCAGTAACTTTTATAAAACATATTTCTCTGAATTGTATGTTTTGTCATAAATTGTGTCTTCTATGTATCCCTCCTACCCAGCACATTGCCTAGACCTCAGTAAATAGTACATGAATGAATAAATACACAAACGTTGCCACTGTTTTATATTCTTTCCAATGTTAAACTTCTCCATTACATCTAGAGCAACTTTTTTCAAGAAAGAGAAATAACCCATTTAATTATTTATTATCTCTCACTCATCAGTAGTATGTTTGGAATAATTTTATTTGATTCTTTCTTAAAACCTCTTCTTATGAAAATTTCAATCACAAAAGTAGAGAAAAAAATGTTTTCCTACATTTGTAACTAGATGGTTTAACTTTCCTTCTTTGGATTTTCTTTCTCTGCCACCAGTTCAGTGTTTTCCAGGTTTTGTCCTAGGCCTTCTATTCATCTCACCCCAAACTCCTTTTCTGTTTTTTCTTAGACAGCCATGTCGGTGACTACTGTATTTATACTGGTGACTACCTATGTGTGGATCTCTAGCTTCCAATTTTACACACAGCTTCAGACTCACATTTTCTATTTCCTACTGGGAATAATCAGAGTTCACGGTAACCCCTGAGACTTAACATGTCCAACAATCTGTTCTCCACCGTCCATCACCATCTACTCTTCATCTTTTACTCACTATCCTGGCTTCTGGGACCACTGTTCACAACTTCTCTGAGACAGACTCTTTGTTTATCTTCCCATATCATTCCATCAGTCACCAAAAGCCTGTGTTGCCCAGTTCATAAAACTTTAAATCCAGTCACCTTTTTATGTTAAAGGCCACTCTCTGATCAAGATCCCTATTTTTCCTTTCCTTATAACGACACTCTCCTAACTGATCTTCCCCCCACCATTCCTTCCCATTTGTCCATCTCCCATATCCCCATAGTGTCTAGATGATTATCTTCCTAAAAATCCAACGTGACCATATATCTCCCATGGATGAAACCTTTCTTGGTTCTGGTTATGTACACGCAGAAGGACCTCATCGCTGTCTTTCTAGGCTTTGCCCACCGTTCCTCTCCTTCACCCTCGTTCTTCTCCTTCCATAGTGAGCAATGATGGGATTTCTATTAATAAACCCAGTGGAAGTATTTTATCTATTCTTGAACCTCCTATCACTGTATTATCTTTCCATATATTTTTTAGAGAAATATATATATTTGCCTCTGAGTGGTATGGCTTTGTTCCTCATCTTCACCTGAGGAATCATTCAATACCTCTTCCCGTGGATATTCCGAGCATATGTGTGGGGTTTAATACAGAAACACAGGTATAAATCTATCATTATTTGATAACAGTCTCCCTTTATTTGTGAGAGTTATTCTCATCTGCAAAGCCTCTAGCTTACAGAGGGCAAATGTGTGGGAGAAAAGGAACAGTGCGGAACTGCACAGGACCCAACACACCGGTCCTGCTAATTAGCCCGGCCTGGCTCACACCCAGCTTAGAAGCAGCTCAGGTCCTGTTTCTGCTCTGACGTGTTCTTGCAGGCAGCCAGTCACTCTCTGTGTTTCCTTGACACTCTGTTCATAGCTCCATTAAAGCACACATTAGTATACAGTTTTCTAGTCATTTGTTGACATGCCTCCTGAAATATGATTTCCTTATGGACAAGTTCAATTCATCTTTATATCCCTTGATATATAGTTTACTCTAAACTCATTTCCCTTGAATGAATAAATTTAGAAGGAATGAAGAATGACAGATGTGTTGAAGACCTATGAATGAAAAACATACTTTTGCTAGCTCTCAGGTTTTCTGGATTATGTATTTTCAGTGGGTATATGTACCTGCCATGGCAAAAATTTTTAATAATTAGTACCTTTTAAAAGAAAGCTTTAAAATATCAGTTTCTTCTATCTGCCTGTTGATATTTCAGCTTATCTGGAACAGAACTAGTTTAAGAGCCTTTTAAGCAGCCTCCTGTATGGAAATTAATACCTGATGGACACTTTTGTGGCATGAACCAGGCCACAGCTCCTGTGAAACCTGGTAGATACAATTCCCAAATGGGAAGGAGAAGGAGGACTTTTTCCAAGAATCCCAGGGTCTAACTGGAAGGAATTAGACAGTACTTTCTTGTTCTCTCATGCAATATAAAAAAAAAAAATCTTTTTTTTTAAATTTGAAATTCATACCTTGGTAAGCACTACGTAAATAATATTTTAATCATCAGATCATGTATTAAAAGATATAATATTGGCCCAAATGCTAGTCTTTATCCCCTGGAAACAGATTGTTCAAGAACTTGAGAGCTATCAAAAATACTTTTTTAATTTCAGTGTTAGGCTGATTTACTTTCATGAACAGCAGAGCTCCAATCAAGATTGGTAGAAGCACATTTAATAACACTTTTTCTGGAATAACACTACCTTGGGGAGGCAGGAAATCTAAGCTTGAGTAACCTGAATTACTAAGGGCAAGCGTAGAGTTAACTGTGGCTACTTCTGGTAGTTGCTCGAAATCCACATACTTGGTAAGAAATTTGCTTCGAGGAATACAAGCTGTAGATATTAGCGTGACCTGACACAGCTATAATTTGGAGCCCACAATGGCACCACATTAGTTTTGTAGGCATGCGGACCTGGTATTATCCTGTGGACAAGTTTCCATGCGGACCTGGTATTATCCTGTGGACAAGTTTCCAAAGAACTGTGTGGGATTCTGCTGGGTCAGTAACAGCAACAGTGCTATCACTAGTCTCCAGGTCCTTAGATACTTTGTGTCAAAAGAAAGCTGACTGACCTTCGGACGGGGTAAGCCCCTGGGATTCCTAGAGAATTAAAGGGCAGGGGAAAATAAGCCTCAGGAGGGACTGATGAGAAAGCTGATAATAAATCAAAGAGCATTTAAATGATTAATTAAAGAATAAAGAGATGATATTTATTCTCTGTAGTTATGATGAGGCTCATAGTAGTTAACAATGGACTTTGTAGAAGTACCTTTGTATATATTTTGTATAAGTCAAATGTGTGACATCTTTTAGTGAAATAAAAAATGCTATATGTTAAAATGTATAATATAGTATTAATATGAATTTAGAATATACGTAATAAGAGTATCTATGAATGCATTATAGTAGCAGAAATCTCTTTAAGTTCTTGAACCAAAACATACTCGCAGTCTTTGATGCAGAACTCTGTGTATATGTTGGGACATTCTTCTAACACACATGCAGTAGGTTTACAACTCCGCCTTAGCTTTTTCTTCCTGTTGCCAACACCTTAAGTACATGAGAGGTGAGCATTTAGGGCCTTTTTAGGTCTTTCCTGAGTGAATACGCAGCTGTGCAGGGTCCTCAGTGTGCGCATGGCTTTCCAGATTCCCAGGAATATGAAAGCTTTTGCAAGCCCCTATAGACATCTCATTTTCAGCTTTTATTTTTAAGCTTTTGATCAGTCTATTTTTTGCCTCTGCTGATTCATCATTTTATATGACCAAAAACCCCTCACCCCCTCATTCCACCACCAGGAAGGTTGTTTAGCACTAGGTGAGCTTTAGTGAGGTCAGATAAAGATAAACCTTTCGAATGGGGTCTTCAGGTTATCATCAGGCAGATCAACTAGTGGAGGTTTTAGGAGAATGAGATTCATTCTTCTCTCTATAGTGCTGGCAACACAAATTGTTATTTTTAGATTTACCACTGATCTGGGGAATGGGAAATGAACTAGAGCAAGGTAAAACATGACAAAGTTTGCTGGTCATAGTGATAGTCATTTTTCTTGATTAAATGCTCCCAAGGTTGCTTCAAGCCTTTGGTTAATTTCCAGAGTTTTAAAATAGTTTGTTCTGACAAATTTTTTCAGTTTAATTCCTTGATTTTATGAAAGAGCAGACTTTGAAACATCCTTCATCCTTTTTTTTTTCTCACAAAAGTCCCCATAAATGATTTAAAATTATATACAGTGATGTTGAGCTCAGGTAGACATATAAAAGGAGATTTTAATAACTCAGCCTCCAACTTACAATAATTATATCTTTATTGAACCAATGTGATTGGCAATGTGCTAGGCGATTCTATGTTTTAGCAGGTTTAATCTTTTTAATACCTTAAACTGGTTGGCACCATTACTTCCATTTGACAGATGAAAAAAAAGAGAGAGAGACAGAGACAGAGAGACAGAGAGAGAGAGTGATTTAATTTGTTTAGGAATAAAACCTAGCAGCCTAACTCAAGATCCATTGCTTATGCTAACAATCATGTTAGGTTATTTTTCAAAAATTCAAGTTTAGAATAACTGAAAATTCTCAACAGGGTAAATCCCAGTTATGGTTGATGTTGTGAGCATTTTTACATTATATAAATAGTAGGTTCAAATGATCTTGAGAATTTACTACACAAAATTTTACCTATAATGTCATATTATACCTCAAAACAACTTTATAAGATATTTCTACTATTCTTATCTTTTAAGTGAAAAAGGTAACACTTAGGAATTTTAAATAGCTTGCCCCAAATCAGAGCCATTCATAAAATTTAATCTAGGCTGATTAAAATTTTTCATTCCCTTCATCTCAAATCGTTGGCCTTAGTGATGCGTTCAGAAATCAAACACACACATACACACACACACATCAGCACACCAGATTATTCTCTAACATAGTAACTCATTACTCTCCAGAAAACAGTTGAGGAAAATTAACATGTAGAAATTTTAATCTTATATAAATATTAGCTAACATTCATTTAGCATCTACTGCATTCTACATTCTTGTTATGAATTATCTCTAATCCTCATATCAATCCAGTAAGGTGGGTATTTTGATTCCTTTTTTACATAAAAACTAAAGTTCAGAAAATGCATTGCCCAAAGTTACACAGTAAATGGTTGAGCTGAAAATCAATTGCAGGCATATCTAAGAGCTCAAGCTTTTTCCATTGTGTGTAGCTGCTCAGTATTTTGTAGACAAAGTACTTGTGAGATATTGTAGGTGATAAATGAACATCAATAAGCATACAAAGGCAAGGTACTGTATTCATGCTGAGATTTAATTGAATTGTCATCCAATTTTTTAGAATAATTGCTTTCTATTTTCAAAGCTCAAAATTGAGAATTTTAAACTTAAGACAAATGAAAACTTATATCCCAGTAATGATACTTCTTCTCAGATACAAGAAAGTACTCAGATATAGTCCAAAATGTACTAATCAATTCTTGTCTTTTAAAACCTAATGAAAAAGAGTACGAAAAAAAAAACAAAACAGCTGTCAGCCTGTTCTCTGTATCTATGAGACTATTTCTATCTCATTTTTTAATCTATTTTGTTCAGAGGGGAGGACTGTTGGGGAGCTGGTGAAAAAGGTGAAGGGATTAAGCAAAACCTCACAGACACAGGCAACAGGGTAGTGATTACCAGAAGGAAAGGAGGTGGGATGAGGTAGAAGAGGGTAAAAGAGGGATGAATGTTGATGGAAGGAGACTTGACCTGGGGTGATGAACATACCATACAATATACAGATGAGGTATTATAGAATTGTACACCTGAAACCTATATAATATTATTAACCAATGTCACCCCAATAAATTCAATAAAATAATTTAAACATTAAGACAAATAATAACAACAACAACAAAAACCCTTTTCTTCACTGACACACTGGCGCAACATTTAAGTAAAACTGCAACTGGTTCTCAATAATTTGTATTATTATCATGCTTTCCTTAATATCCTGCTATATTCCTTAGGCCACAGAGAGGAAAACCAAACCCCTGACCTCAGGGAGTTCCCATTATTTAGCCAATGTATACAATAGCTCGGATCATTTCTGTAAAACCAGGTCATGTATTCTGCATATAGGACAAAGAACAGGCTGGTAGTCTTTCTTTGTTTTTCTCCAACGATTCACAGCCTGTGACTTTTAAACTCAGGTTAATCATGCAACAGAATGGAGAGTGGAAAGACTGATTCAGGACTTCATGAGAATTCACCATTTTACTAGAATGATAGCTTTCATTTGATGAGTAGTTTTTGTGTGTAAACACTATTCTAGTTTTACTTGTATCACCACTCTTAGTATCAGCATTACCCTTGCTTTTAAGATTAGAAAATTAAAGTGAGAATAATTTAAGGAATGTATAGAAGATCATACAGTAGATGAACCTTAGGGATGGAATTTGAACTCAGATTTTTAGCACTTGAATCCTCTTTGTACCACTGTGTTACAAAGTCTGATACGTAAAGTCAATGGGGGGAAATATGTACTATTCAATTAAATGATAGTACATTAAGTATCAGCAAAGTAAAACTCCTATATAATTTAGGACATAATTAAAATAAGTTACAAAATGACACATATTTGGAAAAGTATTTAAAACCTGTATGATAGAAATGAGTTTATATCTTTAACATAAAAGTTATTGAAAGTTATAATAAAATAACACCTTATATATTAAAATAGACTAAGGTAAGAAACAAAAGAAGGTTCTAAATGGCTAATTAGCTCAAGACAATAGGTTATATCCCCTCAAAGCTTCAAGAGTGCAACTCAAAGTCTCATAAAATGCCAGTTTAACCTAAGCTTAAATTTTTTAAAAAGTGATTTGCAGTTTTGGAGCATGTATGGGAAAAATAATACCATCACACATACAATAATTTTATTAAGCCTTTACAAAGAATGATGCAGGAAACAAAAATGTAGGAAACAGAAAAGCAATTGTCTACATATTTTAAAATATATTTTATTGTTTATGCTATTACAGTTCTAATTTTTCCCCTTTTATCCCCTCTGCCCAGTAGCTCCCTCCCTCCAGCAATGCCCCCCCCCCCTTAGTTCATGTCCTTGGGTCATGCATGTAAGTTCTTTGGCTTCTCTATTCCCTATACTGTTCTTGACATCCTCCTGTCTATTTTTTATCTACCAATTATGCTTCTTAATCCCTGCACCTTTCCCCCCATTCTCTCCCTACTCCCTCCCAGCTGAGAACCCTCCAAATGATCTCCATATCTATGATTCTGTTCCTGTTCTGATTGTGTGCTTAGTTTGATTTTTTTTAACTCAAGTCTTGATAGTCGTGAATTTGTTGTCCTTTTAATGTTCATAGTTTTGATCTTCTTTTTCTTAAATATGTCCCTTTAGCATTTCATGTAATAATGGCTTTGTGATGATGAACTCCTTTAGTTTTATATTGTCTGGGAAGCACTTTATCTGCCCTTCCATTCTAAATGATAGCTTTGCTGGATAGAGGAATTGAGGTTGTAGGTCCTTGTATTTCATCAGTTTGAATACTTCTTGCCAGTCTCTTCTAACTTACCAAGTTTCTTTTGAGAAGTCAGCTGACAGTCTTATGGGAACTCCTTTGTAGGTAACACTCTGCTTTTCTCTTGCTGCTTTTAAGATTCTTTCTTTATGTTTAACCTGTAGCATTTTAATTTTGATATGTCTTGGCATGGTCCTCTTTGGGTCCCATTTGTTTGGGACTCTCTGTGCTTCCTAGACTTGTATGTCTATTTCCTTCACCAAATTAGGGAAGTTTTCTTTCATTATTTTCTCAAATAAGGGTAGTTTTCAATTTCTTCCTCTTCCTCTTCTTCTTCTGGCATCCTTATGATTTGGATATTAGTACATTTGGAGCTGTCCCAGAGGTTCCTAAGCCTATCATTGTTTTTTTTTTGAATTCTTTTTTCTTCCTGCTGTTCTGATTGAATGTGTTTTCCTTCCTTGTGTTCCAAATTATTGATTTGATTCTCGGCTTTATCTTCTTCATGGTTGGTTCCCTGTAGGCTTTTCTTTATTTCACTTAGTGTAACCTTGATTTCTTCCCTTATGTTTTTGCCGTGTTCCTGATCACCAGTGTTCTGAATTCTGCATCTGATAGGTTTGTTATCTCCATTTCATTTCATTCTTTTTCTGTGGTTTCATTCTGTTCTTTCATTTGGGCCATATTTCTTTGTCTCATCAATTTGGCAGCCTCTGGTGTTTGTTTCTGTGTCGTAGGTAGAGCTCCTTTGACTTCCTGTCTTAGAAAAGGCACCTGTAAATTGGGATGGAGCCTTAGATAATTGCCATGGCAGGGCAGCCCACTTCAGTGCTTTGTGGTTCTGTGTGGAGGGCGGACTTGGAGAGAGAACAATGCTGCTGCATGGCTTCTAGAGATTTGTCTGGCACATACCCCATTTCCAGTTACTTCATCCATTACTTGTATGCGACTGACATCCCAGTGGTGAATCCCAGAGTGGGTGGCTTTGCATAGGACTTCAGGTCAAAATGGAGGCATAGGTAGACATAATTGGCCTCCTCGTCCAACCAAAGAAAGAATTATAACAATATCTCAGAACAAATAACAACCAGAACTGTCACTCAGGCAGGTAGGAGAGGTGGTGTCATGGAGATGGGAGGAGAGACATGGAGATGGGGTGTTGTACAGAGAGGCAGCAGTGGTGGTGGCAGGACAGGTGGTCCCACACTCACATATGGTGGATACAAATCAGGAGGGATACCTTGGGGGTGAGCAACCTTAGGCCCAGGCCAGGCTGCACAGCCCAGGGTTCCAGCTCTGGGAAGATAAAAATCCCCATAATTTCTGGCTGTAAAAATCAGTAGGGGTTGGAGTGGTGGAAGAAACTGCCTGATTTTCAGGAGAGTCCATTTAAAAGGCCCATACAGACTTAGAACTATGCAAACATGATTGTCTACATTATGAAAATATGTAATGCCAACACAACTAAGGATATAATTAAAATATATTACAGAACTAAATATGTGATTAAAACCTAGAGTCTGAAGTATGCCTTAAAGATACATAGATAAAATAAAATAAACACTCTTCTTCCCCTAGAAGTCTTCTGGGATATTTTCTCCTAGACCTTAGATATGATTTAATGATGGGATATTTTACATGGAAAAATTTGTGTATATAAATTTTTATTTTATGGAATGGGAGAAAGAAACTTTACTCTCCTAGGTTCTTTTGACTGGTCTAATAATTAAATTTTCATGAATCAAATTGCATTAACAAGGACAATTAGCCAAATTTAATTACATGCTTGTTCATGGGAGTCTCACATGCATGAGAGAGTCAGAGACCCCACATACATAAGAGTTTCAGGGACATTCTGAGCTTAGAATGAGGTAAGACACCTTGGAGCTTCAGAGAGGAAGAAGGTCATTTGCAGGTTTGAGGCAGGAGAGTAAGAAGCTAAGAAAATTCCTTAGCAAGTGGAATGAGAATAACTGAGGCAAAATAATTAAACAAGACCAAAACAATTAATAACCTGCTAAATAAATCACAAGATCTTATCTTCCCTAACCAAGGACACTTAGGAACAGATGTTCATACTCTCTTCCCCAACCAGAGAGTAAGGAGCTTAAATCACCCTAGTCAAGGAGAAAAATAACAGGGGCCGAGTTAGTGCCATTAGTGCCAGCCAAACCCCAGAACAGATCAAGTGAGGGGAATAAATTACAAAATACCCTTGTATGATTTCAAGGGTCTAGAATTCTTGAGGGGGAAAACGATAGAGTAGGCAGTTAGTTAGATATGAATAAAAGAGGAGGGAGCCAATGGAACTGGACATCTGATTAAGCATGATTAGGTAGGTAAAAACAGATTTTCAGTCACCATGGGGAGTTTCCCTGACTAACAGGGAAATGAAGGTTTGGGAATTGAGGGAGAAGACAGTGAGAGAATTCCTTTTACTAAGTGAATGCGCAATAGAAGTCAAAATGACCCATAAACAGGGAGGAACTGGCCTGGAAAAATTTGGGAAAAAGAGATTGGACAGGGAGAGGGCATAGACACAAGCCCAGGAAAAGCCAGGAAAGAGATTGTGTAGTTTGAAAGAAAGCCTGTTCTTTCCCAAACCCAAGGAAATACATGGAAGCTTAGTAATGACCTCAGGGTATAGCTACCCTCCAGCCTGCCTGCTCTCTGCCTCTTCCATCACCATCACTTTTGGTCTAATAAATCTGGCCACTATCACTCCTGCAAGAGGGTCGTTGAAATTCTTTTACCGTGACACCACTGAAAAACTTATTTCTTCCAGTAATAGGATGATAAGAAGAGCAAATTTTTAGTAATTATATGTTTGTCTTGCCCAATAGGTAGGTCATTAAAAAGTTATCTCTGGTAATAACTCCCTTATGGGAAAGGTCCCAAGTTTAAATTCTTTGAGGGAGAGGTGGAAGCTTCTCAGGAGCCTGCAGGGTCTCAACTGCCTTCAGCTAAAAATAATTCACATGCCGAAGTGGCTTATTTTGGGGAAGCATGTTCTGAATCCCTTCAGAATTATGGCACTATCTTTTATCAGTTTTTAAATATCAGGCTTACACCAACTATAAGTGACCTGGCTCATAAAACTGGCTCTATGTTATAATATTTCATCACATAGAATGAAAGTAAGGGACATAGAACAAATGTGAGTCTAAAAAATGTGTGTTGTCACATATTTTTAAATGTTGTTTAATGATAGGAGCAGTAATTGCATTGCTATTATAAGATGAAAGTTTAATCGAATGCTTAACATGATTTACTATGAAAATAAACTTCTGAAATGTCCATTAAATCATTCAAATGTACTACCTGTAGGCTCAAACATTATTTAGAAAGAGCTATAATATTTTCTCTGTTCAGACATAAATCCCTAATTTTCAGGTATTTCCTTTTTTACAGTAGCAGACCACTTACATACTTTCTGAAAGTGCTTTAATGCCGGTTTTCATACTTGTTTGTCATAATTATGTAAAGAAAGCCCATATAATCACCTCTATTTTAACTACTAGGAAACTGAGGCATACCGACTTCAAATGCTATAAGTAATGCCCACAGAATGTTCAGGTAACAGAATCTCAGAAAGCACTGTTTTGGTTCATTTTATTTTATTGTATTTTTGTTGTTTTGTGTCTGTGTGCTTTTCTTCAAGGGTCATTAAGCATCAGTTGGGGAAGGTACTAGTCTTCATTCACTTGTACATTCATTTAATGAATAACGTGCTTACAAGTCTATTGAACCAAATCAACCTCTCTTTTTCTTTCATACTTTTGTGTCCAAGTTGTCTCTCTGAATAAATGTTTGCCATCACATACCTTCCTCCCAACCCTGAATTTGGAGGAACCAATAAAACATGCCGCATATCTCTCAGCACAGCATTTAAAATAGGAAGGTAATGTGAGTGCCCTGTATAATTTAAATTTTCTGGTAGCCACACTTAAAAATTTTTCTAAAAGAAGTGAAGTCAACTTTTTATTATATTTTATTTAACCCACTATGTCATGCACATAATTCAATATAGAAATATATTCAGTATAGAAGTATATAATTTAAAATATAAATACTTTCTATAATCAATATAGAAATTATTAATGAAGTATTGTACATTCTTTTTCTGTACTGGCTTTCATATTCCACATGTATTTGAGGCTTACAGGACATCTCAGTTTGAACTAGCAGCATTTCAAGTTCCTAATAACTAAATGATTGGACAGTACAGTCCAAGAGCAACTGGGACCTCTGATTGCCTACTTTGAGTCTTAGTTAAATAAAATTTTAAACATTTCCAGAGTTTAAATGGACTCTGGTGAATATGCCTGCTTGCAGAGTTACCACAGAAGCTCTGCTGGGTCACCTCTGTTCTTGTATCTGTGCGTAATTAATTAATCAAAATGTGAACTTTTGAAACCAACTCTGTCCTCTCTTAGCCTCTCAATTTATTCTACCTTCTTTCTCTCTTCAGTAACATCTTCCCCATCTTCACAAATACAAGAGCAATAAATCACATCTTACCAAAGTAAACAGTTTCCTCTTCTAAAAGAATCCTACTTCCCTTCTGGATGCCCAATTTCCACAGAATTAGTTCCTTTCATTTATTATTTTATTAATCTACTAGATTAAGAGATATCAGTAATAAACAAACTCTAAAATTTCAGATGCTAAATCCAAAATTTACTTCTCTCTCAGAGAACAGGCCAAGTACAGACTATTTTTCAGCAAGGGCCCTGGCAAAGGGGTGATCGTACTTCCACTGCACAAAGACATTCAGACATCAAGCAGACTAAGCCTTGCCTTCCTGAACATAGAGTTTCCAAGATCGTTCTTTCATGTATTGACATTCAATAGGCAAAGAACAAGGACAGAGAAGGCAGTACATCCCCTAACTGCATAAATCCATGAGCAATACACATCATTTCTACTTATGTTCCACTGGCAAGAGCTAACCACATCCTCAGACTAAATTCAAAGGAGGATAGGAAATGCTCTGTCTCCCAGCAGCAGCACTTGTAAGTGGAAACAGGACATCCGTCTTTGGTGTGCACCCTGCCTTCTCTGCCACAAATGTTGACTTTTTTTTTTTTAACTGTAAATCTTCTTGTGAAAGAGTCACCTAAGCTAAGAAATCAGCAGTGAGAAACTCAAGATGTAGAGACTCGGATTCCAATTCCAATTCCAGTACTTAAATTAATCAGCATCCTTGAATCTAGTTTTTCTAATTTCTGTCAATATGGTTAGGAATTTTGGCAGAGATAGAAATTATTTTCCCAAAATCATTATCCTCTTCTTATTTATACAATGAACCTCAGTTTTGAAGGTGTAAGAAATACATCCAGCCAAAGCCCATGTTTCCCAGTTAGGATTGAACACATAATTCATTTTTGGCCAGTAAAATAATTGGTCATTTATTATTTTTGGTTTAGTTAATATTGACTGATCTTTCCACACAACAATATAAAAATTTTCAGAGGTTCAGGTTCTTTGTTAGGAAAAGTATATCATAACAAGTAGGTAAATGTATACAGTATTTCTGAAGAATCAAAACATTTGTATACAAGGTAGGGCAGACTATGTTGTACTATAGTAACAAACAATCCCAAATTTAAATGGCTTAACTCAACAAAAAATTCTTTATGACTCGCACAAATTCTGCAAATCTAGGTGATTATCTATGATAACTGTTTTCTATGTCATAGGTCAGCAGCTGGGGCTGAAGATGTATTTTCTTTTTTTCAAACCCAGTGATCCCCAGGAGAGCAGCACAGAGACCTACACTAAGGTGACCTATGTCTAAATTATGCAGACGTTAACATCTTACTAAAACAATCAAAGAATGTTTACATGTGTGAATATATCCTAGTATTCTCCAGTTTTGTGTACTTTTTTCCAATTTCTTAATATGTACGAGGTTTAAAAAAAACCACTGCTTTTAAAAGCCTTAATTGTTAATAAGTAGCTTTCGTTTCAAGATACATCGTATGCAATTATTCACCCACTTTGTCACTAACTTTGTTTTAGTTAAGTCTTAAATATGATTCTCACATAAAGGCCTCTCTTCAAAAGCTGTCTCCAAATCACTGTTTTCTGAAAGCCACCAGTTAAAGAGTGACATCTTGCCAAGGTAGAATAATGGAAGTCAAATCCCGTTGTAAAAACAGAATTGAAATTATGCTTCATGCACATCTGGCAACACATTCATTTGTACATGGGAAAGGCGTGAATAATATTATGTCCCAAATAAATTATCCACTGATTATGACAATTAACTAGCTGTCGTAAGTATTCAGTTATCTAATTATCTGCCAAAATTGTGTGCCAGGTGTTCCCTATGTCCAAATTTTCATTATGTTACATTTTAGTAATAAACCTGCTTCATTTTGAGGAAAATTCTTACTTAAAATACCTGGACCTGGTCAAACTATTTTCTTTCATTGTGTTCATATTTAAAGACCCCAATTTACACAGGGAGCCATCTGAATAATTCATGAAGAATGTGCATAGATTCAAACTCATTTGTCCACATCACAGCAACTGTTTGTACTGGCCCCACTGCTTACTGTGCATGCAGATGTTAAATTGTGCGTTGTCGATCATCTGTTTATAATGCAAAATTACAGGTTGACCTGATTTTATCTAGCAGAAATAACTCAGGCATCCACATTGGCAAATTTGACCCATATGGTTTTATGAAATGTTTTGCAGTGTAACCTGTGGATGAATTAAAACACATTTTCCCATTTCTGTGTATGAGTGTGTATGTATGTGTTCATTGCACAGGACCTTTTAAAAAAATGAGAGATTCTCCAAAGAGAAGCAATTTTCCCTATGAATCAAAGGAGTGTAAATAACACTGTTTTCCCCCTTTGGTTTTACCTCCCACTATAAACTGACTGTGAGCAGTATGTTCAGGACTGCAGGCAACTGCTTTAGCAAATGTAAAGAAATGAATTCTTTGAAACTGCATTTTTATCTATATAGAAATTCATGTAGGATTTTACAAAGACGTGCTGGTCTTTACCCTTTTTGTGGCAGTGAATATAACTCCCCCTGAAACCAGGAATAAATCTTGTTCTACAAATCAAGTGACTTTAAAGACCTTTGAGAGCATTGTCTAATGTTGAATCAAATGCAGTCATACACTGACTGAATTGACGAACATAAAAACAAAAATACCTAAATATAAATACAATAAATACAGGGAAAGAAAACATAAAAATGACATTTTTTAAAAAATACATGGTTCCAATTTTTGATAGAGCCAGAGGTTACCACAATTCTCTTCCCATTGTCCCTTTCTATTGCAAAATCTAACTAATTACCTGGATATTTTCAAAACCTCGCTGGTCTTCCTACCACCTCTGCAATGGTCCTGGCCCTCAACCATTTACTCTTCCTTGTAAAATCTAAATAGAGCTCCAAGAGAACATCCTTAAGACCCTGGTTGTCATCTTACAGTTTTTTTCCTGTGGGGCTTGTGTGGGCCTGGGACCTCAAGAACATTATGCTAAGGGACATAAGCCAGTCAGAGAAAGACAAGTACCATGTGATTTTACTCATATGTGGGAGCTAATGAATAAAGGAACCGACAAGCAAAATAGAGACAAACTCATAGACAGAGAGCAGGCTGACAGTTTTCAAGGGGTGGGGGCAGAGGGGATTGGAGTCAGGGCAAGAAAGGATTTGGTAAAAAAGAAAAAAAAAAAATCATGGACATGGGCAACGGTGTGGTGATTTCCGGGGGAGGAGGTGGGCTGGTGGAGGAGGGTATGGGGAGATAAATGGTGATGGAAGGAGACTTGACTTGGGGTGGCAAACACACGATACAAGGTACAGGTGTTGTATTATAGGATTGTGCACTTGAAACCTGTGTAATTCTGTAACTAGTGTCATTCCAGTGTTCAAGAAAAAGGAAAAAAAGAGAATACTCTTTGTAAGGCTCATACGGAGAACCAAGTAATGATTTATCAGTACTTAGCTGGTGTGAATTCTCTACTATGGAGTTTCCTGGGTTACTCCTTGCCATACTCCACTCTCTTTCTTTTTTCTATTCATCTCTGACACCTCAATAATACTTATTTGAACATTATTCTCCCAAATAACATACGTTGCTCCACTCGAGAGCCTTTGTTAATATATAAATGTAATATATAAATATGCATGCAATATATAAAAAAATATATAATCATTCTAGAATATACTTTCCTGGAATATTCACTTGTCAGAACATTGACATATTTTTATAGAACTGTCAATTCATCTGAGCAACCAACTTTGTCACCAAAAACTGGATATTTTTTTTCACAGCCATATTCAAAGCACTTTATTAATTTTTATTGTCTTATTTATATATATGTGTTTCATCTCACTATCAGAGATATTTATCTCTAACTGCACTATTAAATTATAAGCCATTACATTTAATAGTGGAAACTATATGATTTTCCTTTGTACTGCCTTCACAATTATCAAGTTACTGAATACATGAGAAGTAATGCTTGTTAAAATTGGACTTAGATAATTTATTTAAAAAGCAATTATTAAACACTTATTACATGCTTTGTGTGGAGTTAAGAGTTTAGGATGCAAATATGAATGAGACACACAAATATGAAATATGTGACTAGGGTAGTGACATCTGCAAGATGATGGAATTGGAAGTTCCAGCCTTTGTTTACCATAGAAACACCAAATAATAACCATATACAGACCATAATACCTTTATGAGGATACCCAGCTCCTGTTGATAAGTTGCAGCAACTTAGAAGAACAAAGGACCAAGGACAATCACAGTGAAATGAGGGAAAAAAGCAGTTTTACTTTATTCACATCTTGCTCCGCCCCCCCCCCCCCAAATCAACACAACTCAACAAAGAAAATGATCACCTTGGTGATTTTTTTTTCCAAGAGGAAAAGAAAGTGAGGGGTGCATCCCAATGCCCTCAGCCCCTCAGGGCACTGCCTGTGAGAACCACTCCTCTCTCCTCTCACCCAGAGAGCTGAGGGATTCAGTATAGTTGAAATGCCTTTGGAGCAGCTAAAACAGGAGTGGGATGGGTGACTCATAGCAGATGGCATGAATCTTACCAGCCAGCTAAGGTCTACAGGATTGAGACATGGCACACAATCCTGAGATTTTTAGGAGGAAGAGAGAGAAGTGGAATTTACACCCAGCATCCCAGCCTCTCAGGGTAATGCCCTAGAAAAAACAGGAGGGGAGCTCTCCTTAGCTGGCAAGCTGAGGGGGATTGAGAGAAGGTGCATAATCCTGCGTTTCCTTCTTTGAGTGGGAGGGAGAAAGCAAGGTGGAGTTGTACCCATTGTCTCAGCAGTTTGGTGCATTGCACTGGGGAAGGGATGGATCACTCCCAGTACCTGCCGTGGCTCTGTGGTATTAGGAAAGGTGCAGAACCCTGACTTTGAACCCAGGATAAGTAGAGCATGTATATCCATTGAAAAGTTTTGAGATACTCTCAGAACCTCTACCTGGATTATTGGTGAAGTTCTTTTCCTTGCCAAGTCCAGTCCATAAAGACCGAAAGAGGTGGCTGCTTCTCCCAATGATCAGGGACCAATGCGGAGTTACAAGGGATACAACAAATTAGGAATATATGACTCTATCAAAGGAACCAAAACTAACCAACCATGAAAAATATATAAATTGCCGGACAAAGAATTAAAAATAATTAAGTTTGGTGAGCTACAGCAGAATACAGATAGACAACTCAATAAAATCAGAAAAATGATACACATACAAAATGAGAATATCAACAAACAGATACATACAACCAAAAAAAAAAAAAAAGAACCGAAAGATATTCTGGAGCTGAAGACTACAATAACTAAGCTGAAGAATTTAATAGAGAGCTTTAATAGTACAGTCAACCAAATAGGAGAAACAATCAGAGAACTCAAAGACATGTTATTTGAAATTATCCAGTCAGAGGAACAACAACAAAAAAGAAAAAGACTCAAGAAAGTTTGAGGTACTATCAAGATAATCAATATATACATTATGGGAGTCCCAGAAGGAGAATAAAGAGAAAGGGACTGAAAACTCATTTAGAAAAATGATGGCCAAAAACTTGTGGAGGAAAAAAGACATTGAGATTCAGAAAGTCCAAAAAACTCCAAATAGAATGGTTCCAAAAAAGTTTACATGGAGACACCTTAAAATGAAATGTTAAGTGTCAGAAACACTTACAAAATAGTCATGTAGATGTAAGGTATATCATAAGAAATATACTTTCAAGGTATGTCCAGGACAAGTCCAGCCACTGTTAACATAACGAGAATGGTTTGCATGACATGATGTGACCTGACAGCCAAGGCGAGGGGACTGGAATATGCATGTGCATGAACAATGACGACTTCCTTATACCAGTCAGTGGGAGTGGTAGACGCCATTGAGTGAGTATGTGTACTGTGTGGCTGTCACATTCAAATTGACTGCGGGAATAGAGCAACAAACTGCATCAAATTTTGTGTGAAGCTTGAACATTCCTCCCCAGAAACTATTCAGATGAGTCAGAAGGCCACAGCTATGGGTAACTGGTGACTGGCAGCTTATCACTACAACACACCCATTCATGCATCGCGTCTCATGCAGAGTTTTCTGGCAAAAACATCAAATTACCGAAGTGACTCAGCAACCCCTGCAGCCCAGTTTTAGTACCCTGCAACTTTTAGTTTCCAAAACTAAAATCACCTTTGAAAGGGAAAAGATTTCAGCCCATTGATGAGATTTAGGGAAATATAACAGGGCAGCTGATGGTGATTGGGAGAACCATGTAAGGTCCCACGGTGCCTAGTTTAAAGGCGACTGAGGCATCATTGTCCTGTGTATAATATTTCTTGTATCTTCTTCAATAAATGTCTCTCTTTTTCATATTACATGGCTGGATACCTTCTGGACAGACCTGGTAGTCAATAATATTGTAATAACTCTTTATGATGCCAGTTGTGTACTGAAAATATCAGGGGGAACACTTTGTAAAGTATATGATTATCTAACCATTAGGCTGTACACCTGAAATTAACACAAAATAATATTGAATGGAAACTGTACTTGAAAAAATTTTAAATGTAAAAAATAAACAATGAGACATAAAAGTGAAGATGGGTAAATGATGATGGGAAAATAAAGTAAGCAGTGAGAGATAAGGAGAGCACCATTTTATTAAGTACATTTCATGGAATGTAGCTTTGAAGGATTTTCATAGGTGGTAAATGGAAAAGTTTGAGGATCAAATAACTTGGAAAAACACTAGGTTAAGTCAAGTTAAATAAGCTCTGATTTGCTAAAGTGCAGTACAAACGCTTAACTGGGGGACTGAGTAACAGAATTTACTTTTCACTATAAAAGAATTTTCTTTTCAGTGAAGCATTTTGTGGAACTAATATTTCACAGAACACATTGTCGGAAATTGTAGACATGGATTATATTTATTTGATAGACTCCCCCAATCCTGTGGATTAATTTTGAGATAAAATACCCCAGTTTCTTCCTTGAGTGGTAGGTTAGATAGTGGTAGCATTAATTGTGAAAGAAACTTTTGTGGGAGGATAATCAGTTTATTCTTGGGCATGCTGAATTTTGAATTGCGTAGGACCATCCAGGTGGGTTAATTTCCAATAGTTATTTGAATATGCATCTGAAGTTCAACAATAGTTTTCCTAGATAGTTGCATGCTGTAGAAGTCTTATGAGTAGAAGAAATTGTTCTGCATTAAATTCTTTAGGATTGAGCTTCCTGTCTGTATAGCAAATTGAGGGCATTTGTGGTTTGGAGAATATCCTTTACAAATAGACTCAGTGTTTGCTAGTGAAATGTCTAAGAGAGATGCAAGATTGGTGGAGGCTGCTTGTTTTTAACATAGCTGTTCATCTTATACCCTCTTTCTCCATGGAAAAAGTCATCTTTGAAAAACATAGATTCAGTTGTTACAGTTTAGAGTTAGATAATGAGTGTTAGCCTAAAGCAATACCTGTGATGTGTGAACCTTGTGTAATGTCACGGAATCTGTTGGGTCTCTCTTGGTCTTAAGTGCAGAGGTTTCTGTTATTAACTTCAGCTGAACTTGAAGCAGAGATATGGAGATAGGAAAACTCGAGTGGCCATTATGAGCTCTCTGAGCTACAAAGCCCTCTAAACCCAATTAAGTTTATATTTTTAGACAGGCCAAAAACTTAAATTGTTGGTATTTTTAGATGAAACAGCATGAGCACCATTTTGTAGACTCTGGAACAGAGTGACTCAAAAAAAAAAAAAAACACCCACAAAACACTCATTAAACACTCCCTCTTGAAGGCAGTCTGAGTGTTTATCCCTCTAGCATTCCACGTCAAAATGCATGTCTGAACTCTCTTGTTTTGAAACCAGTTTCTAGGCTCTAGATGTGACATGATATGGGGAAAATGCAGAGCAAAATTGCCATGTCTGCCATTATCTCAGTCTGACTTGCTGAGCCCAGCTGCAGGTGCTAGGATCACTGATGCTCTTGCTATATATCCAGGAAATGACCACTGGAGATGCTTAAACCTTTGACACAGAAGCACACACAAGTAGACAGCAATGACACGGAGAAGGGAGAAGAGTAAAGCAAAGATAGAGCATGTATAGAAGATTATATGGCTCATACTTTTCAAGGAGGAACATATTATTTTCTCTCTCAAGATTTATTTAAGTTCAATTTTATTTGGAGAAGTTATACTGAATATCTGACATGTTGTACTTGGCAAGAAAAATAAAAGCTCAGTAAGAAGAGATTCTTACAGCACATCTCAGAATTTTGAGCTCAAACAAAATTAAGAGAAGTTAACACTTTCTCATGACACCAAAATAACTGGTGACTAGGCACGTGGTGCATTAAAGATAACTCTCAATTCTTTGTCATAGCCCCATTTTAGAAAAAATGTTAATTTGCCCTTCCCTTGGTTTTATTTTTGCTATGTGGCTACTTAATACAATAGAATGTAGCAGAGATCGCAATGTACCAAATGTAAGTTTCGACTTTAAAATATCTAGCAGTTTCTGTTTGCTCACTTTTGGTGCAACCATGGTTGGGATGCTCCCTCTCAAAATTCATCTGCTGCTCAGAAAGCCAAAGCCACAAAGAGAAGACATGGATACCAACAGTCTCATTTGGGTGCCCAGTCAAGAGACAGCACCATCTACCAGCCATGGAAAGAAGCCATTTTAGATATTCCAGCCCAAAGAAGTGCCCAGGTGATGTAGCCCTGGCTTACATCACACCCAGTAGAACTACCCAACTGACTTTGGTCAACATGTAGAATCATGGGAACTAATAAAGGTGTTTTTTTTCAGTCACTAAATTTTGATGTTTGCTATGCAGAAGTTGATAGGCGAAACAGGTAACGTGGCTTAGTCTTGGGGACAAGTACATTCTTAACACTTAGAAGCCATTTAGTAACACTGAAGGAATTCCTGTCAAGTGACACTGGTGAGAAAATAAGGAATGGCCCAGCAGACCACTTATATTACTAGAAGTTAATGAGATTCATGATTAGCTGCATGACGAGATTCCAAGCACATGTTGCTGTGATATTTGTAAAAGAAAAATAGGAACCAACTGTGTTCAGCCTAAAAAGTACAGAGCAGCCATTTGTTAGAATATAATATCACCATTTAGAATTATGTCATGAAAAACTTACAGTATCAAGGCTCACTGAAAAAGATATTGGAATATACCACTGTATAAAGAGTATAATTATAATCGCATAAAATAAGACACAGCCCCAGCTGGTGTGACTCAGTGGATTGAGTGCCAGCCTATGAACCAACGGGTTGCCGGTTCAATTCCCAGTCAGGGCACATGGCTGGGTTGCGGGCCAGGTTCCCAGCAGGGGGCGCACAAGAGGCAACCACACATTGATGTTTCTCTCTCTCTCTCCCTGCCTTTTCCTCTCTCTAAAAATAAGTAAATACAATCTTTCAAAAAATAAACAAGACACAAATATGTTTAGAAAGAAAAGGCTGAGAACAATGTTTCGGAGTATGCATTAGTTTCCCTGGCT
Organism: Mormoops blainvillei; assembly: GCA_004026545.1. Lineage (NCBI taxonomy): Eukaryota > Metazoa > Chordata > Mammalia > Chiroptera > Mormoopidae > Mormoops > Mormoops blainvillei. The sequence goes on from PVJD01002041.1 coordinate 94,950, forward strand.
GTACCATATGCATGCTTAACTCTTGGGGTGAAAACAACAGCAAGCAACATCTGCAGAGGAACAAACGAGGGAATAGTTAGCTTTCCCCTGGCCAATCAGAGATGGTTCCACTGAGTTGTACTTGAGATGAGTTTTCCAGGACGAGTGGGCATTTGTCAGGTGTCAATGGAAGAGAAAATTCTAAGCAGAGGAAATAACCAAAAGAAAAGCCACAGAAAGAGACCAAATAGCAAAGAGCAGTAACTTTGGGCAACTGCAATTCTTCTGGTGCAGAATTTGTGAAAAGAGGCAAGAGACAGGTGGACAGGTGACAGTGTTATGGACCAATCTACTAAATCCAATACTTCCATTTGGATTGATTTTTCTTTTTTCTTTGAATGCGCATGATAATTTATTTAGTTATGCTTTATATTATAGACATTTGACTGGATTTTTTAAACATTCTATCATTCATCATAAATTCCTTGTCCCTGAGGCATTTGTTCAACAAATATCCTTGAGCTCAACCTAAATTTCGCAGGATCCCTTTAACTATTTAAATTTTTAAAAAGACCTCAGGACTCCCACTTTCATAGAGCAGAAAATGAGCTGAGAAGGTTTTACAATTCCAAGATGTTTATAAACCACAAAGCACAATGCAGATTATGGCCAAGGAAGAAAATGAATGAGAAAGAGAGCAGGGCCAAGGGAAAATAAATAACTTTTCAGAGGAAAGAATCAGGGCCTAATCAAGAAACCACCTCCCCAGTCCTCAGAGGAGTAGTTCATTATAATGTTTACCTGGTGGGATTTAGACTTATATTCCAGCAACTCCTGTCTGTATCCTATCCTTCCCCTGACAAAAAATAAGTGAGCGTGTTGTAGGTATCCTATATGAGCACTTGGTGTAGACCGTAAGATAACTGGCCTTGTTATCTCAGGAAGGTGATGAGCTACACACCTGCTCATGGAGATACTACTAGTCTAAACCCATAGACTCTAGACTTTGAGGATCCAGTGTCTGTGTGGGACTTTGTGTTGTCACCTGTGGAAGAGTTTGAGTGTATTCACTGAATTTGAAGGAGGGAGCAGAGGGGTATATTGGTTCTAGACTTATGAATTATGCTCACCAAAATTTTGTATGCTCCCTACTCATTTCCCAGGGGCGTTTGCAGTTAGAGTGGGGCCATGTGATTAGACACAACCAAAAAAAGGTGAGCAGAGTTAATGAGTATCACTTCTATGATAGCACAGTTGGGATCTATGATGACACATCTAATCCTCTCTTCCACGGCTGTGGCAGTTTGAAATACATCTGGTTTATACAGTATAGCCAAAAGATGGAGAAAGATAACTTAGCCTGTGTTAAATTACTGACACCTGAAAGTTTGTTTATTTCAATAACAAGTGTTAATCATCTTAAATGAATTCCTGGGAAGAAGTACTTAGCAAGAGCTAACACACAGCTAGGCTAAAAAACTAACATCCCTCATTTCTTCAATACTACACACACCCTTGTGAGAGATATTTACATTTTTTTATATTTTTCAACCCTGTATTCAATCTCTAGTCCTTTTCCACAATTTGTGTAACAAAGTTTGCTAATTTGGCTTTACCCTCTGTGTGCTTTCTGAAGTGAAGTAACATATCACTGGCAATGGCCTGTTTTCCAAACATGAGTGAATTTATTATCCTACCATACAGCCAGAAATTACTTTTCCTTCCCCATTTTGTGATCCAGTCTACTGGGTCATCAGCTGCAGTCTCATACCTTAAAACGTCCTCTCTAACTTGGTGGAGCTACAACATCTCTAACTTAAATTTCTAGGGCTGCTGTTTCCTGTTGTTAATCTTTGCTTCTGCTAATTTAATATCTGAGCACCTCTTTCTTCTTGTATGTTTCTTTAAAAAGAAGGCAGAGTGCCATTTTTAATACAGAACTTAAGAGTTTAAGGGCTAATTCACATATGGTAATGTGTTTGATTCTCAAAATAACTCTGTGGAATCAGGCATGAATGGTATTATTTATACCTTATTCCCATATTCCAGCTGAGAGAAATGAGACTCAGGAAACTTCTCCAAATCTCCTGGCTGTGACTGTGCACTCATATATTTTTATTCCAAGTCTCATTTATTCACTATACTTTTATTACATTTTACCAATTCTCTCATTTTCCTGATCTTATATCTTGTATACTCATTAATTATTCATATGAAATCTGACATGTCTTAAAATCTGTATTACTGTGCCTAATATTATGCTAACACAACATGACATTAATGCCATGAATTTTAATGAAGAAAAAGTTGAAAATCCGAATAGGTATTAACAAAGCTAAAAGTAAAGGAAAAGGAAAAACAGTCACTTAAGAGGCTTCCCAGTGTTTGTTTTTTTTGTTTTGTTTTGAGTTTGTGTGTATGCAAGTATGCCTTGTTTTGATTTTTTGCTATTCAAGACAGTTCTACAGTGGATGTTCTTGTTTAACTCTTGATGCTCATAAACAAGATTTTCTCCCAGCCCAAGATATAGACCTAGGATTGAAAATGCTGGCAAAGTTTGAGTAAAAAAAAAAAATCAGCTCAAACAAAGTTATAAATAGATGGATGGATAATAGATTTATGTATGTGTGTGTATGGATACATGTGCAATATTGCATAATGCTATATATGAAACACAGAAGGTTTAATATATGTCAATATATAGCACATATAGTATGTATTATACTCTACATAATATGACACAATTTTTTGTAAAGCTCAAAAATAAGTAAACATAAACAATATATGATTTAGAAACACACATGTGGCGAAAGTATTTAAATAAGTTTTGGAATGACAAATATAAAATTTAAGGTAAAGATTACCTCCGGGAAAATGTAGAAGGTTAACATTAGGTGACAGTGGCACAATAGACTTTTACTTGTATTTGCTAATGCTTCTTGTCAAGTTGGGTGATGAGTTCAGAATGTTCAGTTAATAGCTATAATTTATAATTTACATATTAACTACATAAAGTTTTAAAGATATTATTTTTTTAAATTAAGAGTTGAACAATTACCTATGAAGTTTGAGTAGCTAACAAGCCATAATGGGTTATAACTCTATCTACTGACTAAAAAAAATTTTTTTTAATTTTTACTTTTATTTCAAGTAGTTTAGGAGTTATTGGCTCCACTACATTCCTGGGTAGGAAAGGCACTTTTTTTAGGACTTTATTTATTTATTTATTTTTAGAGAAAGGGAAGGAGAGAGAGAGGGAGAGAAACATCAATGTGTGGTTGGTTGCCTCTGGCATACCTCCAACTGAGGACCTGGCCCACCACCTAGGCATGTGCCCTGACTGGGAATCGAACCAGAAACCTTTCGTTCACAGGCCAGCACTCAACCCACTGAGCCACACCAGCCAGGGCTAAAAAAATTTTTATATTGCCAATGTGTACTAATTTCACTTAAAGTTCAATGACCCTCCAATCGAAAAGGAAACTTTCTGTGGCAGATAAACCTGTTTATAATGATCCCCAGTAATCCCCTCTTCTGGTGCTCATGACTTTATACCTATCCCTTGTTTCTAACTAATTGAATATGGGATGTCACCTCCATAATTAATTTAGGTAAGGCAGAAAAGGTGATAGGGTGTCACTCCTGTGATGGCATGTTATAGAAGACTCTGCGTTGCTAGCAAATTAAAGCTAGAGATTCTCCTTGCACTCTTCATGAAACAAGCAGCCATGTTGGAGAAGATGTTGCGGCAAAGAACCATGAGCAGCCAGCAGGAACTTCTGATGTGTTCTGGGACCTAAAGGAAACCTCCAATGGACGCACAGCAAAAAGCTGGGCCCCTCAGCCATAAAGCCTGGAGGAAATAAATTCTGCCAACAATCTGCATAGGTTTGCAAGTAGATTCTTCCCTAGTCGAGTCTCTAGATCAGAATGCAGCCTGACCAGCACCTTGACTGCAGACTTATGAGACCCTGAGCAGAGTATAAAGCTAAACTATGCCAAGACCCTTGGCTCATGGAAATTGTGAAATAATTAATAATAAATGTGTAGTGTTTTAAGTTGCTGAGTTTGTGGCAATTTATTACATAATAATAGATAATATACTTTCTTATTTAAAAAAATAAAAGTATTTGATTCATTTTAATGTTTGTTTCATAGTTGCTTTCAGAGGACATTGTAATATCATTTCTGACATTGTAGGTATAATTTTTATAAAATTATCAAACCTACAGAAGACATTTTCTTTTTGGCTATAGTTATTGACAACTCACTTCTTAACATAAAAAATTGATAATCTTTATTATTTCTAAATTAAATAATATAACAGCTGCCTTTTAAAATAGATATTTAATTATTAGCATCAAGTGGCACTTAATAGTAAGTTATATGTTTACAGAATAGTATTTTTAAATTTAGTTTATATTTTCAAGGGTTTTTTTTGTGCTTTGGTTTTAAATGTTTAAATGCTTAAGAAAACATTTAAAACACTGGATTTTTCTTAGTTGGATTTGCTTGGTTTAAAACTGAAGGTAATCATAAGAAAAAAATTGGAGGAGATCTAACAACTTCATTTTATAGTATGATAGCATCAATTAGATAAACTTATAAAGAGAATAGTTCACATAGTGAGCATGGAGAACTTGCTAAATACTATCTAAAATACTGTCTTGTGACCCAGTATAGAGAAACTTTTATATTTTGGGGCTCTCTGTTCTACATCCATTCCTCTCTCCTCTCTTTCATCTCAGTCCTTAGCGTTGGAATGGTGTCGAACTTGGGGAAGTGACGAGCAAAAATCTCAAACTAACATGGAGAATAAAAGATCCACTAGGAAGATAGAGAAAAAGTAAACAGCGTCACTATGTCCTGGTGATATTGAGACTCCAATTCCACATTAGGCCCTGCATTACATGGTTGGATCTCAGCTCTATATCTTTCATTTAAGACTTTTGATTCCCAAATGCATTTCTGAAATCAAATGGTAGCTTCAGCTGGTTAATGACATGGCACTCATTGTGAGAGAAGGTCATCCTAAAAAGCAGTGATATCTGTTCATTAAGGTAGTTTTTGGAGAATTGCATTAAATAAAATATATTACATTAAATGAATTTCCATGGACATAGTGCTCTATTGGAAACCTGCCAAGTACCTGTAGGACAAGGTTAAAAATCATGACCACTCCACTATGACACGGTGGTGAGCTGCTCTTATCTCCTTTTGAAAGACAATGTGCTGCAGGAGTATAGTTAGCTGGAGCTCCAATACTTCAAGGTCTGTCTCAGCTTTCAAATCAAGGCCACACACTTTCTGGCAGCATCCAGCCAATACCTGAGCATGGTGGACATTCAAGGACTTAACATATCTCATATGGCTCTCAACTATGGGCAATCTTTTTACGGGAAGTCCACAGTGGGCTGACTGAGGCTCTCAGAGCTGCACTGCTGTCTGAGGTTCTTTCTGCTCAATTTAGCTTCCTGCCCCTCTCTTTTACAACTGTGAGACCAGCATTATAGGGAGAAGTCTTTCTCTGTCTACTTTTGCTTCCTCTCTCCCTCTCTTTTTCTCATAGGAATTACCTCTAATAACTCTCTTACACTTTTTTTTTTTGTCCCTTGGGAGTCATTATTGACTTTTATGAAATAGAGAGCTTGTAGCTGCTTCCTTTTTTGGTGGAGAGCAGAGGGAGCACATGCACAAGTGTGAGCTTCTTCCTAACTAGCCCAAGTAAGATCCCCAAATAGCCCCATAGCTTTGAAACCAGTACAAAACTCAATTAGTGCAACAGAAATAGTTTCTTTGATTACAAAAAGCTACTTGCAGAAAGTTAGCTGGCAATCAAAAACTGTTTCATTTGATTGGTCAGAGGGATAAGATTCTGTGTATGTTTAGCCAAAGAAAATAGCATTTCAGATATTTGAAAAATTCTAATACATTATGTGATATAACAAAACTTACACTGCTACATTATTATTATTTATATTATATCCCACTGGCTCAGGTCAGAAATGTCTCCACTTTCTGCTTTAGAAGTTTACCAACTTCCTATGGGTTGTTTACGTATTTAATAGTACCTATTCAAATGCTAAGTCTATGATATTATAAATCCGTGATAAAACAGTGGATATGAAAATGAAGAAAAGAATTGCCACCTGCCTTCAGACTCTGAGATATTTGAGGACAGGGACTGTGCCATATTTTTTCTTTGTATTCAACTTTTGGGAACACTCAAGACTGGTAGGAATTTGTGAAATGTTTCCTAAAGTGAACTAAAATCTAATTTTCAGTTATTTTGTGCCAGTGAATCCACACACACAATAACATTATTACACCAAGTTTCCCTGAAACTGATGGCCAGTATGTGCTGTGAGAACTGGATGGGACTATTTAGAGTTGAATTTCGATGTATGTTATTTGAAGGATCTTTCATTCTTTTCACTTTGTCAGGACCTTAAATGAAAATTTGGAGTGGTGTGTAACTAAAATAGGAGAAAGCATTTATTGGACTGCAGATGTTTGGGATTATACCTAATTGCTTTGCTGCTGCTATTTTTATCAGCCTGCAGAAGGGATTTTTGTAAATGCTGGAAGAAAGCCTAACTTTTAAAGGGGTTAAGCTTCTAAACCACCATGATCTACAGTCAGTTAGAAGTGACAAATTGTAAGCAAAAGATAATCTCTTCCACTTACAGAAATGCCAGCCCAAATAACATCTGTAGAAAGACTTCAGCAACTGTAATATATTCACGTTAGAAAAGTTGAATTTAAAAATAGGCATTTGTGGATCTTTTAGGTCCCTGCTGTTTTCTAGATTTTAACTATGCTACTTAGCAAACCTGTTCAGCTGTGGTCTGATAGTTTACATGGAGACTCTCTCTTTAATGGAGACTTACAAAAAGGCTATACTGTTGAGGCAGGCTGCTGCCCAACAGGGTGTATGGATATATACCTCTCTCTCTCTCTCTCTCTTTTTGGTAAGATTATCTCAATTATATCAGGGATGTACATATATTTGATCATCCCTAGTCCTTGCCTCATGGTGGCAAAATGGTAGCTCCAGCTCCCAGCAAACAGGGCTGAATCTCACTGTGAACAGGAAGGGAGAGAGGCAGGTAGAAGTGAGCTTTCCCTTCATTAAGAAGTCAAATCATTTTTAGATCGTTAGCTCAAAACAGATAATGTGGCCATCTCTGGGTAGGAGGGTGACTAGAAAGTGAGCAGATGGGAAGGACAAATGACACAGTCATAACTTACTTGGGGAAATCACGTTTAATTCCACAGAATTGGATGCAGTTTCCTTTTGAAGAAATTGAGGATTTTTTAGCAAGGAAAATGGAAGGAAAGCTGTAGGATAGCCTTGCAACAATGTTTGCAAACTCCTAGTCCAGGAACTTTCAGTCCTTTTCATCTCACATGGCATGTAAATTGTTTACTAAAATTCTGTGGTACACCATAACATATTGTATTTTGCCATGTATAATGTGCACCTTTATGCCCCAATTTTTTTTAACAAAATGATAAATATTGTGTTTTTTAAATTTTCTTATTGTTGTTCAAGTACAGTTTTGTCCTTTTTCCCCTCACCACTCCCCCTGCCCCTCCCACCCCCACCTACCACCCTCAGTCCTACCCCCTTTTGGCTTTGTCTATGTGTCCTTCATACATGTTTCTTGATTACCCTTCCCCTTTTTCCCCATTACCCTCTCCCACATCATGGTTACTGTCAGTTTGTTCTTTAATTCAATGCCTCTGATTATATTTTGTTTGCTTATTTGTTCTGTCGATTAGGTTCCTCTTACAGGTGAAATCATATGGTATTTGTCTTTCACCACTTGAATTTTTGAGTGAAAAATAAGGATACACATTATACATGGGTAGCATTAAATTAATAATAAAAAATTAAAATGAGAGATTTTTTTCCTAAAAGTTTGGACCAAAAATGAGGGTGCACATTATACACAGCAAAATATGATATATTTTTTGATGATCTGACAAAAAAGGTATAATTTTGATTCACTAACATCAAATGGCTATTGTTGCGGTGGCTGTTGTCATTTTTTAATTTGAGAACCTAAGGGAAAAGAGGTCAGTGCCCTAACTAAATAGTCAGGTACTGTATGTTTTAAAAATTCTTGTGGTACACTGGTTGAAAATTGCTGTCCTAGTCAATCACATGATTGTCCTAAGCTGAAGGGCAGTCAAACAAATTTCTCCATCTACCTTCACATATCCCAATTGTTCAATACAAAAGAAACAAAATTAAAAACGAAAGTTAACAACAGCAAAGACAAAATTTATCCATAATGTGATCACTAAAAAATAAAACCTGTATTCAAATTTGCATATTACTATTAACTTGTTCAAGTTATTTTTTATTCTTTTTTTATTCTTTAATTATTTCTCCCCTTTATACCACTCGTCCCTGCACCCCCTTTCCCACCAGCTTTCTCCCCCTTAGTTCATGTCCATGGGTTATACATATAAGTTCTTTGGCTCCTCCATTTCCTATATATTGCTAACCTCCCCAGGTCTATTTTGTGCCTACCATTTATGCTTCTTATTCCCTGTAGCTTTTCCCCCTTTACTCCCTCTCCCCCTCCCCACCAATAACTCTCTATGTGATCTCCACTTCTGTGATTCTGTTCCTGTTCTAGTTGTTTGCTTAGTTTTTGGTTTTGTTTTTGTTTAGGTTCAGTTGTTGATAGTTGTGAGTTTGTTGTCATTTTACTATTCATAATTTTGATCTCCTTTTTCTTAGATAAGTCCCTTTAACATTTTATTTAATAAAGGTTTGGTGATGATGAACTCCTTCAACTTTACCTATCTGGGAAGCACTTTATCTGCCCTTCCATTCTAAATGATAGCTTTGTCAGATAGAGTATTCTTGGATGAAGGTCCTTGCCTTTCATGACTTTGACTACTTCTTTCCAGTCCCTTCTTGCCTGGAAGGTTTCTTTTGAGAAATCAGCTGAGAGTCTTCTGGGAACTCCTTCGCAGGTAATTGTCTCCTTTACTCTTGCTGCTTTTAAGATTCTCTCCTTATCTTTAATTTGGGTAAAGTAATGATGATGTGCCTTGGTGTGGCTTTCTTGGGTCCAACTTGTTTGGGACTCTCTGAGTTTCCTGGACTTCCTGGAAGTCTATTTCCTTTGCTAGATTGGGAAAGTTTTCCTTCATTGTTTTTTCAAATAAACTTTCATTTTCTTGCTCTTCTTCTTCTGGCACCCCAATAATTCAGATGTTGGAATGTTGAAAGTTGTCCCAGATGTTCCTAAGCTTCTCCTCACTTTTTCGAATCCTTGTTTCTTCATTCTGTTCTGGTTGAATGTTTATTTCTTTCTTCTCTCTAAATCATTTATTTGAGTCCCAGTTTTCTTCCCTTCATGTTGGTTCCCTGTATATTTTCCTTTATTTCACTTTGGATAGCCTTGACTTTTTCTTCTATTTTGTGACCATACTCAATGATTTCTATGAGCATCCTGATTACCAGTGTTTTGAACTCTGCATCTGATAGGTTGGCTATCCCTTCATTGCTTAGTTGCATTTTCTGGAGTTTTGATCTGTTCTTTCATTTGGACCATATTTCTTTGTCTCAGTGCAGCTGCAGCTGTTATCCAAGTTATTTTTATACTATAGTTCAAGTGCTGGGTAGCCACAGGTGACTAGTGCTTACCATATTCAACAGTGCAGGTAAAGGACATTTATGTTATCATAGAATAGTTCATTTGGCAGCACTAACTAGAATATAGTAGGAGCTCAATAAGTTGTTCATTTACCTTTTCTTTCTTCTAAATGTCCTTGGTAAAACAACCCTAGAAATGTGGTTTCTGAATCAAAGAGTATGGACTTCTTTATGGTCAACCTCATAACATTTTAAAACATGATATTTATTTTTAAATAGAATTCAACACCTGTCAAAATGCTTTCACAAATATTTATGCCTTCTGCAAGCAGAGTATTTTTATGCACTTAATTTCTAAACCACAAGCTTAGAATAATGATGTCATATAATAAACATGCAATAGATATGTTTACTGAGTGAATGAATAATTGAAAGAATGATACTATGGTACCATGAAGTATCTGAGCAAAGATTTATTTCATTTGACAGATGGAAATGTTGAGTCATTCAGTGAGTTATCAACACATTTCAAACCAGAGCCCAAATGTCCAGGCCTAGTTTATATTTCAAAGTATCATTAACAGATATTCTAAAGCAGAATTATAGAGAAGGCAGTATTGTTTCTAAAGATCATTATAGATATTTCCACCTTTATTTTATGACAAATGTGTCTGCATTTAGTGCTTGAAGCCATGTATATATATACACGCACACACACATATATATAATTTTTTTTAAATTTTGAGCCCAAAGTAATAAATATACAGTGTATTGATGATATTAATATTCTATTACAATCAGGAGACCCCGGGTGCTAAATACTGCCCCAAATAGCCATGCTTGCCTTTGAAGTTCCCGAGGGAAATTTATAAACAAAAACGTCATAAATCTAAATTAAAGGCTGATTTTATTTTTGACTGAGGTGGCACCCATAATGTTGTAACTCATATCATTCTGAAAAAATGAGCTGGAATTTGTAACCTAAACTAAAGCCTGCAAGGGTACCTCCCTTTTCCTATGTCTAAGCTTCACCCTAAACCAGCTTTCGGAAGTTGGTTAATTACCAATCCACAGTGGACTAGGAGAAACAGAAATATTTCAAGATGCCTGGTATAGATTATCCTAACTGATCTTGCAACATAAACAGAGGAGGCAAAATGGGAACTCCAGAGGGATCCCTACCTTCCCTCGGAGAAGGCCTGCTTTAACATCTAGGGAATAAGAGGAAGTAAAGGGAATCCAATAAAAAGGATTATATCCATGCCTATGTTCATGACCTTTTAATGCACAGTCACCTTCTCTACTAGTAAAATGTTCTAATTAGATTTCTAAAACTCAACTCAATAAATGAGCTGCTTCTTTATGTGGGAAGAACTGACAGAGGGGGAGGTGTGAAAGAGTGGATTTCCCCTGCTACATCTGGGACCTCAGAATGCATCAGGCTCTTCTTGATCTCTTAGCTAGATTTTGTATTTAATTCTACTGTAGAGTGTGCTTTGCTTTCCTTAAACAATAATGTTTACCTAAAGGTATCTTTATGAAGTGTTTTTCACTCATCAGAGGAAAGAGTTTTTCTAAATGTCCATTTGACATGGACCCTACTGTAAACTGAATGCTTAGGTCTTCCCCAGAGTCGTATGTTGAAACTTAATCTCTAATCTGATGATATTAGGAGCTGAGGCCTCTGGAGGTGATTAGGTCATGAGGGCACAGGGTCCTCACAAATGGGATTAATGACCTTATAAAAGAGACCCCAGAGAGTTCCCTTGTCCTTCCGCCATTGAGGACACTGTGAAAAGAGGGCAGTCTGCAATGGGAAAAGGACTTGCACCGGAACCTGACCATACCGGTCAGGAACTTAAGCTCTAAAAACTATGAGAAATAAATTTCTATTGTTTATAAGCCTACCGAATCTATGGTGCTTTGTTATAGCAGCCTGAGCTAAGACAGACTGAAACTAAATTTTAGAAGTTGACAGAAACTATTGGAACAGATGCTTAAGTCCTTCAAGTGCAAAGGGCTGAAGCTTTGTGGCATACAGAGACTCAAAAAAAAAAAAAAGAACCATGACAAACGATTCAGTAAAATCGTGTGGGTATGGTTGAGAACATGTATTTGTGTCAGATGTCATCCCAAGGGAAATCACTCATCATTTGCTTCCTAAGCTATTTCTAGAGGAAACAAAGCAATACCACCTTCTTCCTGAAGGAGTCTTCACAGATTAAGTATAATCATTTTATTTTACAATTGGAAGATCATTTTTTATCTTATTTTCAACCCATTGCTCAGTTGCTCTATGGGCCAATTTAAACACACTCTGTGAGCTAACTTTTCTGCATTGTATAGTATTATCTCATACATGTAAGGCAATTAAATTAGGCAAAAGAGTGAGGATCAATTTGGTCTTGGTCACTTCCCTTTCAAAACTGTAGAAATGGTGAGATGATATTGATAACAAAACTGGTGGAAATTTACCAAAATTCTCTAGATAACAAAGAGTCTGGAATATGAACACAAATAACTCGTTCAACAAATCCTGATTCTTCTATTGATCTAAGTTTTAAAGGTTTATTTCATTCTCCATCTAGAGAAAGGGGAAGGGAGAGAGAGAGACATCGGTGTGAAAGAGAAACAACAATCAGCTGCCTCCTGCGTGCTCCCCAACCAGAGATCAGGCCTGCAACCTGGGCATGTGTCCTGACCGGGACTCAAACTGGTGACCTTTCGGTTACAGGATGATGCTCCAACCAACTGAGTCACACTGGCCAGTGTAGCAGTGGGATAAGCAGTCGGATGGGGAAAAAACGACTGATGATTGGATATTTTCTGTGTTCTAGGCACTGATTTAGATACTTTACATTCATTCTTTTATTCTTTGGATGTTTTTTATTCATTGTATTTAAGGGGTTAATGCATCCATATACAACAATATTTTGTCATGAAGAACATTCTGCTTTGGTCCACTTGGTGGCATTAAAAGCAGTTCCCATTTCATCTTTTGGCAATGCCTTTAGTTTTTGAAGTTAGTATAAATCTTGCTTCCTTATAAACAAATCCTTTAGTCCCAGAGGAAGACTGAAATTAACATATCTGGTAAACATCCTTAGTTTTAAAAAAAACTACCTTTGTTTGTACTCTTTAGCTAAAAAAGTGTCTGTGTGTGTACTCATGCAAATTTGTCACAGGCTGAGGCCCGCTATGATTTCAAATGCAATGTATACAGAGGTGTATCAGTCTGCAAGAGTGGCCATAACAAAATAATACAGACTGGGTGGTTTAAATAACAGATACTTATTTTCTCATAGTTCTGGAAGCTGGAGGTCCTAGATCAAGGTGCCAGCTGACTCAATTTATGGTGAGAGCTCTCTTTCTGGCTTTCATATGGCTGCTTCCTTGCAGTGCCCTCTTCTGGCTTCATCTCTTGGTACCTGTGAAGAGAGAGATCTCTGTAGTCTCTGCCTTTTCTTAAGAGGACACCAACACTATTGGATTAAGGCCCAACTCTTATAACCTATTTTACCATAATTACCTCCTAAGGGGCCTACCTCCAAACACAGTCACACATTAGCTTTTTGAGAACTACTCAACTTTCAACACATGATAATGCTGTCAATATCCCGGCATTAAGAGACTCAACCAAAATCTAGCATGGTTTTTCTGTTGCATAATCCATGTTCCCAGGGCGATCCCAGAGCTCCCATTAAAACGCCTGCCTGGGAAAACTCAATGCTTCCCAGAGAATTTACTGTTTGTTCTAGCAAACACTGGAGATAGACCCCTGACCTCCCTTTCTTAAAACATTTACTAAAAAGGGTTTACAATTGTGAATATGTATCTCTTGCAGCATGTATCTTTCTCAAGGACCTGAGAGCCATCCCTCTGAAATGTAATCTTCAGGAAGAATAGAACCAATGTCTTCGAGTCTTTGTGGGAAGATAAAATCCCACCCCAAAACACAGATGATATAATCACAATTATACTGACCAAATGGACATAATTTTTCACTGCTCTGACTCTACTGAACCCCACCATCTATACTCCCTCTTGACTCCCTTAAAACAGCTGGTCACCAACCTTTTTGGCGCCAGGGATCAGCACTGTGGAAGACATTTTTCCCAGGGACTGGGGGTGGGAGGATGGTTTGAGATGATTCAAACGCATTCCATTCAAGCTCACCTGCTGCTGCGCGACCCAGTTCCTAACAGGACCAGTAAGGGTCCAAGGCCTGGAGGTTGGGGACCCCTGTTTTAAAACACCAATCACCTCTGCACAAATCAAGTAGAGCTCAGCCCTTTCCCCTGCAGTTAGTAGTTGCTGAGTAAAATCTGTTTGCACCACTTTAATATCTGTCATGTTTACCTTTGACAACTTCAACATTTGAATTTGAGGGGGGACACAGTTCAGTCCATAATAAGGGGATAGCGTTAAAGCTATGTATATGTGAGTCCAGGTGCATCCAAGTAAGTATGCTTCTCCCATTTGCAGGAAGAAAAAGTGTCAGTTGTTTCTGGCCTCCTCTGTCCTTGCCTGGAGTGAATTTCTGTTACTACGTGCCATCGGTCAGTTCAACACTCTTCTTACCTTTTTAGGAGACGCCTTCTCTTCAGTAGGTGTAGACCAATTAATCTAGGTGCCACAGACACATCTAATTGCTTGGAAACCAAAAGAACAAAACCTTTTTCTTACAGTTCCAGGTGGCCCGATCATGGCTATGGCAGCTTGGAAGCTGACGGATGTTAACTCTAGGAATGAGGCTGGCCTGCAGGAGGTTGAGCAGGGAGTACTTTTGGAAGGAAAAGGAAGGAAGCAGGATTGGCTGGAGAGAGAAGTTGGGCTGCAACAGACTCAGTAGAGGTCTCAGCTGATGCCACAGCAGTTCTAGAGCCAGGCTGAGCCTTCAGCATTGTGCCGAATGTCACAAGCGATATCCTAACATCGTGGAGATCTGCGCTATAGTCTTTCTTATAGGCCAGCTTCTAGCATTTGTCATGGCCCCGCAGTGCTGGGCCACCTATGGGGCCACCAGCCCTACAGGCAACAGTGGCACCAAGGAACAACCGTGAGCCAGCAGAGGCGACTATGCTATTCACTTAGCTTTATTAATACAGACTCAGTCCAAATCTATAATAACTCAATAACAATAATAATCACTCTGAAACAATCAGCAATAATATCACACAAGAGAACTGGGGGACAGCAAACCCAAGTCCCAAGAGTCCAGATGAGGTCCGGTCCCAGGAGGCAGCTGGTTAGCATCTTGCAAGGCAGAGTCTGTGGTGGCTTCCGAGTCAGCTAGAGCAGGTCGATCAGAGCGGTAGAGCACCTCTCAGTTGTCTCAGCTTCTCTCTGCTCTCTCAGCTGTCTGTTCGAAGGCCTTTGCTTTCATACTCTTGTATGACGCAGTGTTGCATCAGTCTTTGATTAACACATGTTGCTTTGTGCCACCTCGATAAGCACATGCTAATTATGTTACTCTACTGTGCATGCTCTGAGAGGGTAGTGTTACCCTTCAGATAACCACATGTTGTTTGCCATGTTGTGTTGTGCATGCCTAAAGGGTGGCATCATCCCTCTGAGTCATTGCTCTACTGCACATGCTCTAAACTTGGCTTTTTAGTCGACAGGACAGACCATCTTGGTTCAGTCCTGCTCTCCACAGGACTGTAACTGTAAGAGGGGAGCCCCATTTCAGTTACTGTCTACAGGCTGCTCCTGTGAGAGAGAGTGTGCACCTTTCTTCTGCTAAGCAATCTCCACCTGGGCTTTCTGTTAACAACTCTGTCCACAGCTTGGGAGAATACATCCTTCATTTCTGAAGGGGAGTATCCATGGTGTGTTATAACATCCTCCACAGTGTTCAGTAACAGACCCCT
Organism: Mormoops blainvillei; assembly: GCA_004026545.1. Lineage (NCBI taxonomy): Eukaryota > Metazoa > Chordata > Mammalia > Chiroptera > Mormoopidae > Mormoops > Mormoops blainvillei. The sequence continues at coordinate 110,421 of PVJD01002041.1, forward strand.
TTCTGAGAAATTAAGTCTTGGGCTAATCACACAAGGGGAGACAGAATGATCAGAATTCATTCATCCTGGTGACAAAATGGCTAAATCTAACAAATCTAATATTCCACAAAAGAAGCCAGATACAAATGAGTAAACATTTTTAAGAATTTAAGAATTAACTGGCAAAATCAATGTATGGGTATTAACATCAGAATAATATTTACATTTTTTTAAATTGGTAGAATTTTTATCATTAATTTGATAACATTTTATTTATAATGACAGAGCTCTAAGCACAGAGAAGCTATATCTAATTTTATATATGTGTATATAGTTAAGAAACTATAATATAGAGTTCTATATTAAATATTTATATATTTATAATATATATTTAGAAGTTTGTCAAAATTACAGTTCCACATGAATTTTTAAGAAGAGTCCATTAGTTCTTTCAGCTTTTAAAATGCTGTTTTGTACAAATTCAGTTGGTAGAAGCCAAAGTTTGGGCAGAGAGTTACAAATGGGTAGAAAAATGGAAGGTAGATTACCCAGGATGAAAGGCAAAATGTAAAATCAGAAGCAAGCTTGGGGACTAAGACAAACACTGGCAAAAATGATACTAAGTACTAGAAACTAAAGACACAAAAGTACTAAGTACTAGAAACTAAACTGAAGACACAGAGCTGCCAAATGAGGACTGAGGGTGACTTTTCACATATAATAACAACAACAACAACTGCCATATATTGAGCATTTCCATGGGTCAGACACAGCTGGCCCATGCATTTGAAAAACATTATCTCAAGTTTTTATAACAAAGAAGGTACTATTTTTATCTGAAGTTTTACTAAAGCAGACCTTGAGGCTCAAAGTGGTTAAGTTATGTGCAAGTCACAAAATAAAGTGTTCTGTCCAGGACTCAGTCCAAGTCTGTTCCAAAGAAAGTTTCTTCTCCTGACATTATCAAATAATAAACTGAAAGTGATTTAAAATATGTACACACATTATATGCATATGTGACAATAGAAATGCATTGAGCTCCCACAGCTGTGACACAAGCCATAAAAAATAGACACCCTCAAATCAGAGACGATCTGACTAAAAGAAGCTGTTCAATCCCGAGGCCATTCTGCTTAGGCATTGCATACTTTGGTTTCCTTTTTCCTCATTTTAATCAGCAAAGGAATTGACTTGGAAGCAAAAGCCTTGGTTTCTTAACTATTATTACCCACCTGAAGTCATCGTTTCTCTTTATTACATCATAATCATCTCTACTTGCCACCCATTGTACATCCCCAAAGAGGAAATTATGATTTCAAGTGAAGACAATGGAGCAGGAACAGATGTGCTACTAAAAGAGAGACATCCTATTATCCTGAAAATGTACTTCATAATGAAGAACAAGGGGAAAGAGTTCAGAAGATATTGTCATATTTCAAAGTAGAGTCTGTTCCAGCAACAGGCTTACATTTAAATAGAAAGATCTCCTGAAGTTTTCATGTACCATGCAGAGTATTGATACTTCATGCTTGACACTTCATATACTAGAGAAACAGCAAAAATTAGGGGGAAAATCCTCTTCAGCCAGTTTGGCAAATTTATTACTGGAGCCTTTGCAGCGTTTTTCTCTGTTTGGATTTTCTTTAGTCACAGCAATTTGACCTGACTTCCAGTTATGACACTTTTTTTGTGTGGAGCTGAGTCTTATTCTCAAGAGGTCTTGGATGGCGCCACCTTCTTCTTTAGAGGTCTTCATAAAATATCTGTGTGTGTTTAATTTTATGGAAGGAGACACTGATAGAATGGGAAACAGTAATGTTTCACACTATTGTTAAAAATGGGTGTTTGGTCACACCAATTCATTCATAAAAAGCAGATCTTGTTCATTTAATATGTGTCAGGCGTTTGGTAGGCTAAAGGCACAGAGATTAAAGACCTGTGTTATCAAGTGAAAGTGGCCATAGTAAAGTGAGGAAGACAGCTAAGGTCATCGATGATCACCAAACGGCATGATCAATGCTATGACCGAGATATTCACTCTGTGCTATGGGAGTTGCTTTTAAGTACAGGCTAAAGGGCAGGTCAGTGCAACTGGGGGAGACTAAAAGTGAGCTAAAATAGTGTTTGCAAGGGTGTACAGGTTAAAACCAAGCGTGGTATGTTAGAGGCAGGGCCAGGTACAGCAGCGCCCCCTTATACACAGTTCCACTTGCCACAATTTCAGTTACTGCGGTCAACTGTGATCTGAAAACATTAAACGGAAAGATCCAGAAATAAGCAGTCATAAGTTTTAAAGTATAAGCTATTCTGAGTAGCATAAAGCAATCTAGAGCTCTCCTGGTCCATCCCAACCAGGATGTGAATCATCCCTTTGTCCAGTATATCCACCCCTCATACCCTCCCTGCCTATTAGTCACATAGTAGCTGCACGGATGATCAGATCAACTGTCCTGGCATCACAGTGCTTGTGTTCACATAACCCTTATTTTACTTCATAATTGCCCCAAAGCATCAGCTCCTGATGCTGACAATTCAGATATGGCAAAAAAAAAAAAAACGTAAAGTGCTTCTACTTTATTATTAATTATTGTAACTAATCTCTTACTGAGCCTCATTTAGAAATTAAACTTTGTCATAGGCATGTATGTATAGGGAAAACATAATTACTCTATACAGGGTTCAATACTATCTGCGATGTCAGGCAGCCACTGGGGGTCATGGAGCAAGGGTGTGAAGAAGGGCCAGCAATTTTGAGATCCAACTCGAAGAAGGTACCTCGTCACGATGGGCCAATTGGTTAGAATCGAGAGTTCATGTCTCAGAGAAGCAGTAATAGATGATCACAAATATCACTCCTTTTTGTTACCTAGTTTGACCTTCTCCTCCACAATTCTCTTTATTTCCTACGTGACTCCCAATTTGTTCTTTGATTTCTTTCTGCAAAGGACTATTAAACCCTAAGTACACCCCAAATGAGGTGATTCTTTGTAAATAAAATACTGACTACTTAAAGTGTGTATAATAATTGCTTCTGCTGATAGTCTTTTCTTCTAGAGTCCTGGGTAATTCATCCACATTCACACAAGCGCGTGAATACACTAACATACCAGTAATCCCAAAGATGATTTAAGCCTAAAAATTGAAAAAGTCTTTTTGTTTGTTTGTTTAGTTAGCAGTAGTTTTAAACTTTAAATACCTGTTTAAATGGTTACTTTTCTGTTATATAGACAGACACAAAACACTATTTTTTGTGCCAAACTCTAACAAATGAGAAGAAACAAAAAGGCAGTATTTTGGTGATGTCTTTGGGCTTTTTCTTTGGAACATGATACATTATGGGAGGGTATCACAGAAGACACATATTCTTACATTGCTGGATTTACATAGTATTGTATGATTTAGTGATGAACTATGGAGCTACATATAAAGAGCATGCAAAAATATGAAATAAATAAACCAGGAAATAATCAGTTTTTTAGGAACAAAGCAAGGGATTATAGGCTTAAGAGAATGTTAACAAGAAGAATAATTTACTCTAAAAATAACAGAAATTGGTCTGACCACAGCAATGACTTGTCAATGGGAGAAACTGCAAATTACTTTAATGGTTTCATTCTAGTGTGTTTTTAAATCAGAGTAGATAACATACAGCAAAGTATATTAATAAAACTAACAGTAAGCTGGCAGATAGAGTGAGAAAACTTCTAGGTCATTTTCATTATTATTCATCAGTTTTTAAAATATGCATTCGATATCTTGAAAGGTCTTGGAATTTATAAACACATTTTTTTCTGCAGTGTTCTAAGCCAAACAATCATAAAATAAAAATATCTTTAAAAAAAAATACTGCACTTGAAAGCAATTTCAACCGTTTCTTAGCAAGCTGAACATTTAGAAATGTCTTATGGTGCAAATCAATAGAGTATCATAAGATTTATGTGACAGTGAGCATTCCTGGATCAAGCAACATAGATTTCGCACTTAAGGCCCTTAAATCCCTGATTTCCAAATTACATTCAGAGAGCATTTTCATCCCCCACCACATCATGTAACCTATGTTATCACCCAATAACAACAATAACCCTATTCTCACCTCTTTTGCTGATACGCCACATGATTTCCAGGCTTGATGCCTTTGCTTCTATAATTTTCAGCATGCTTTCACATTCAACTGCAACCCCACTCACATCCTAAAGCTTTCTCCAACACCCTATTACTCCCCTAGGTAAGTTCCCAAAGACCTTTGTTCAAATATCTTTTCTAATGTCTCCAATTTTGTGTTTAAATAATTTACTTCTGCCATAACAGTGGTTTCCCAGCAAATCTAAACCTTCATTCCCTGGGGAGGAATGGAATTATTAAAGGGACCCATACATTTATATGTGTATGTGTATTTTTTTCATTTAATAGGGTAGTAAAATTATAGCCATTATTGCATGAAGAAATGTAAAATATTTAGTCTAACAAGAGATAGCACTTTATGGTTTGCAGGCCAAATTCAGCCTACTGTCTATATTTGTAAATAAAAAGTTATTGGAACATAGCCACACCCATTCATGTATGAATTGTTTTCCTGTAATAACAGCAGAATTGGGTGGTTACAGAGACCATATGGCCTACAACATTTAAAGTACTTATTGTCTGGTCATTTGGAGAAGAACTTGCCTTTTCCTGATCTAAAATGTAATCATTTTGAGGATGGTAGTAATATCGTAGATATATTTGTATCATCCCGATGCACAACTTACGAAAGTACTCAAACTCTGGAGACTGAGATCAGAAATTATGATATTGCCCCCCAAACATGCTCTTCTTCCCTCTTTGTTACCTCTCTTGCTTATAGCTATCAACAAATACTCACTTGAATTTAAAAATGTCTTACTCCTCTCTCCTCACTGTTCATATCTATTAATCACGTCTCACTAGTTTTGTGTTTATTCCATTGAATTATCTGGATAGTCTCTCCTCAATCTCACTCCCCCACTTTCCTCCAGATGAGGCACTTAATTGAATATGTATCCTTCCATACATAATTTCATATTATCAGGATACATTTTTGCATATACAGGGTCCAGCACAAATAACACTCCTATTACAAAATCATAAGCATGTAATTTTGTAATATAACAATTTCATACTCAAGCACACCATATGACATTTTAGGTGAAATGTTCAAATGTAAAACTATAAATTATTACATACATATTATTAGCCCACCAACCATACTCAAGCAGGCGTTCCTTCTGCCAGACCCTGTATGTGTATCCTTATATAGAGTACTATTTAAATGTTTTAAGAATTTACATATGTGGCATCATATCGTACCTACCTTTTGCAAAATTTTTTTTTACTTAACATTGCACTTTTGTGATTTATCCATTTTGATATATTTTCTGATTCATTTATTTGGTCTTTCATCAGAGGACTAGGTTATTTTTCTATTTCCCCACTCATGGACATCCAATAGCTCCAAGTATTCTGATTACAAATGGTGCCAGAATATCTTGGCCACATGAATAAGAGTTTCTTTAAAGTCTATACCTGCAAACAGAAATACTGGTCATAGGATATTAGATTAGTTTCTTATTGCTGCACAACAAATCACCACAACTTAGTAGCTTTAAACAATACAAAACTTATTGTCTTAGAGTTTGGGAGATCAGGGTTTGAATTGGGTTTCACTGGACCAAAATCAATGTGTCATCAGGACCATACTTCATTCAGAGGCTGTAGGGGAGAGTCTGCTTGCTTGCGTATTTCAGCTTTGAGAGGTTTCCTACATTCCTTGGCTCATGGCTTTTTCCTCCACCTTCAGTGCCAGCAGGGAAGTATGTTTCAATCTCTCTCTGACCCTGTCCCTCTACTTCTGTCATCACATCTCCCTTACTGATTGACTCTCCTGCCTCCCTCTTCAAAGGACCCTTGTGATGATTTGGGCCTACCCAAATAATCCAGAAGTATCTCCCTAGCTCAAGATATTTCACTTAATCATGTTGCAAAGTCCCTTTTACCATGTAAAGTAGCATGTTCTAGCTATTAAAATGTGGATCTCTTTTCAGAGACATTTCATCATTCAGCCTACCACAATTATAAATATTCTCAGTTATAACATCGTCAAAGTTATTAGATACTATCAATTTCCTCTCCTATTCAGCTGGAGCAATTTAAATACTGCCTTAGGTGTTTTCACGCCTTCAACTCTTAGCACTGTCAGCCCTTCTGGAAGTTATAAAATCTAAACTTACTGGTATTGCTTATAACTTTAAATTTTGTTATACTTTCAAGCATACAGAAATGTTGCAAGAATAGTAAAGGAACTTGTTTGTAACTTATTATATTCACCTGTTCTATATATTTTGCCCCACTTAAAACTAAGTTGAAAATATATGTCCCTTTAACACTGAACATTTTAGTGTGTATTTCCTAAGAACATGGATATTCTATTATTTAGTCACAATATAATTATGTAGATCAGGAAAGTTAATATTGATTCAATACTTGTACATAATCCCAGTCACTTTTGAATCCATCAATTGCTCCCCAAATATCCTTTGTAACTATAGCAGGTTCTCAAATAATGCTGTTTCAGTCCATATTATTTTGTTATAAGGGTGATAAGAAAAAAAGAAAAAAAGTGATTCCTGGCAGGGCCACTGTCTGGGTGGAATTTGCACATTCTTCCCAAGTCTGCATGAGTTTTCTTTTCTCCTAGTACTCTGGTTACCTCCCACATCCCCAAGATGTGAACATGAGGAGGAATGGCCTGTCCACATTGTTCTGGCTTGAGTGTGTGTGGTGGTGAGCACGCCCTATAATGGAAGACTTCCCATCCCCCTTGGATTTCTTGTTGTGCCACCAGGAGAGGCTTTGGCCACCTGTGACCCTGAACTGGAATAACTGGGTTGGAAAATAATTACCTACTTGTTTTGATTCATCTTTCTTAAATATATATACAGCTTATGTTTATTTTAATATTTAACATTAGAATTTTTGAGTCTTTATTTAGAAGTTTGGTGATGTCTTTGTGTCCAGAAATATGCCTTAGGAATTCAACTTTCATTTATATCAATTAGCCCATGGTAAAATTGGTTTCATTAAGCATTGTTTCACTTACAATTGCAGATTCCATGACCTATTAATGATATTAAGTGAAAACTTACTGTATTTCCCCTTGGTTCAATATCTAACTCAGGATCATGTATTATATTTAACTGTCATCTCTTATTATAGAACACTTCATCCAAAAAATTTCTTTAGTCTGGTATTTTTACATAGTACAGACCAGTTATTATATAGAGTGTTCTTCAATTTGGGTTTGCTTGATATTTCTTCACAATTTGATTCAGTCATGGCAGGAATACCCCAGAAATGATGTGTGTCCTCAGCACATCTTATTAGGAGGTGTTGTACAGCATATTGAGTTATCGCAAAATTGGTGATATCTTTGGTTACTTGTTTAAATGGTTTCTGCCAGACTTTTCCACTGTAATGTTATTATTTTTCCCTTTGTAGTTATTTGTAACCTGTGAAGAGATACTTTGATACTATGCATATCTTGTTTCTCATCAAAATTTCACTTGCTAATTTTTAGCACCCATGAATGACCAACTCTATCATCCATTCTGTATTTATTAGTTGATGTTTCATATTAAGATCTTTTTTCTCCTCCCATTTATTTATTATATCTTTTTCAATGCATGCATTTTTATTTTATTCAATAAATGGTAATTTCATTAATATAATTTATTTTTATGTTCCAGTTGTCCCAGATTTGACTACTGGCTCAACAGCATTTTTAACAAACCCCCATCATTCACTGAGTGATCTCTTATTTAATGGCACAAAATACCCCTTAGTCACCCCATTCTTATCACCTAATTTTTTATTGCTGTACATAGCCAAGAGAATAAAATAATTATTCTTCCAATGCGTCATCAGAAGTTTCCTCTGAAAAAAATTTCTGAAAGAGACAAGCAATAGGAATATCCATAGCCTATAATATTCCCCGCATCTATCCATAGATTTTTCAAATGCACTCTGCAGGTGGACCAGAGTCATGGATGTAAAACTAGTAAGCAAATGATATACCCACTAAGGAAACAAGGCAAATTTACTCAAATAGTGTGACCAAATGGCCCCTATAATCACAAGTGCTCATTTTTTTAAATGCTATTTATTTATTTGGTGTACATTTTGATTATGCTATTTCAGTTGTCCCATTTTTTTCTCTCATTTATCCTCTCCATCCTGCACCCCATCCCATTATACCCCCACCCCCTTCATTCATGTCTATGGGTTGTACATATCAGTTCTTTGGCATCTCAATTTCTTATACTATTCTTAACCTGCCCCTGTCTATTTTTTGTTTTTGTTTTGTTTTGGTTAACATTTTCCAGCACCACTTTCCCCAGCCCCACCCATCCCCACCTCCCACCCTCAGTCCTTCCCCCATTTGGCTTTGTTGATGGGTCCTTCATGCATGTTCCTTGATGACCCTTTCCCTCCATTTACCCTGTTACCCCCCTCCTCCTCTCCTCTGGTTACTGTCAGTTTGTTTTTATTTCAATGTCATTGGTTATATTTTGCTTGTTTGTTTGTTTTCTTGATTAGGTTCCACTTATAGGTGAGATCATATGGTATCTGTCTTTAACCACCTGGCTTATTTCACTTAGTGTAATGCAATTCAGTTCCATCCATGCTGTCACAAAGGGTAGGAGCTCCTTCTTTCTTTCTGCTGCATAGTATTCCATTGTGTAAATGTACCATAGTTTTTCCATCCACTCATTTACTGTTGGACACTTAGATTGCTTCCAATTCTTGGGTATTATAATTTTTGCTGCTATGAACATTGGGGTGCATAGGTTTTTTTGAATTGGTGTTTAGGGATTCGTAGGGTATAATCCCAGCAGTAGAATTGCTGGGTCAAAAGGTAGTTCCATTTTTAGATTTTTGAGGAAATTCCAAACTATTTTCCACAGTGGCTGCACCAGTCTGCATTCCCACCAACAGTACACTAGGGTTCCCTTTTCTCCACATCCTCGCCAGCACTTGTTCTTTGTTGATTTGTTTATGATGGCTATTCTGACTGGTGTGAAATAGCATCTCATTGTGGCTTTAATTTGCACTTCTCTGATGGCTAGTGATGCTGAGCATCCTTTCATATGTCTCTGGGCACTGTGTATGTCTTCCTTGGAGAAGTGTCTGTTCAGGTCCTTTGCCCATTTTTAATTGGATTTTTTGCCTTCCTAGAGTGAAGTCATGTGAGTTCTTTATATATTTGGAGATCAAACCCTTGTCCGAAGTATCATTGGCAAATCTATTTTCCCATATGGTTGGTTCCCTTTTCATTTTGCCAATGTTTTCTTTAGCCACGAAGAAGCTTCTTATTTTGATGAAGTCCCATTTGTTTATTATTTCCTGTATGTCCCTTGCTCTAGGGGGCATATCAGCAAAAATATTGCTGTGTGGAATATCTGAGATTTTCCTGCCTGTATTCTCCTCTAGGACTTTCATGGCACCGTGGCTTATATTTCAGTCTTTTATCCATCTTGAGTTTATTTTTGTGTGTGGTATAAGTTGGTGGTCCAATTTCTTTTCTTTCTTTTTTTTTTCATGTAGCTATCCAGATCTCCCAGTGCCATTTGTTGAAGAGGCTATTTTCACTCCATTTTATGCTTCTGCACCCTTTGTCAAATATTAATTGATCATAGAGATATGGGTTTATTTCTGGGCTCTCTGTTCTGTTCCATTGATCTATGTTTCTGTTCTTATGCCAGTACCAGACTGTTTTGATTACACTGGCTGTATAGTATAGTTTGATGTCAGGTATTGTGATCCCTCTTACTTTGTCCTTCTTTCTCAAAATTGCCACTGATATTCAGGGCTGCTTATGATTTCATATAAATTTTTGAAATGTTTATTCTATATCTGTGAAATATTTTATTGGTATTTTAATAAGGATTGCATTGAATTTTTGTACTGCTTTGGGTAGTATGGACATTTTGATGATGTTAATTCTTCCAATCCATGAACATGGTATATGCTTCCATTTATTTGTGTCTTCCTTGATTTCCGTCTTCACTGTTGTGTAGTTTTCTGAGAATAGGTCTTTCACCTTGGTTAGACTTATTCCTAGGTACTTTGTTTTTCTTGTTGCTCTAGTAAATGGGATTTTCCCCCTGATTTCTGATTCTGATATTTCATTGCTGGTGTACAAAAATACCTATGATTTCTGAATATTGACTTTCTATCCTGCTGTTTTGCCAAATTTGTTTATTTGGTTGAGTACTATTTTGGTGGAGTCTATTGGGTGTTCTATGTACACTATCATGTCATCTGCAAACAATGACAGTTTTACTCCCCCCTTTCCAATTTGGATGACTTTTACTTCTTTTTCATGTCTGATGACCGTGGCTAGGACTTTCAATACTATGTTAAATAGAAGTGGTAAAAGTAGACATCCTTACCTTGTTCCCAATTTGAGTGGGAAAGCTTTTAGTTTTTGTCCTTTGAGTATGATGTTGGCTGTAAGTTTTTCATATATGACCCTTATTATGTTGAGCTATGCCCCCTTTATTCCCATTTTGCTGAATGTTTTCATCATAAATTGGTGCTGTACCTTATCAAATGCTTTTTCTGCATCTATTGATATGATCATGTGATTTTTGTCTTTACTTTTATTTATGTGATGCATTATGTTTATGATTTGCAAATATTGTACCATCCTTGCATCCCCAGGATGAATCCCACTTGATCATAGTCAATGATCTTTTTATTGTATTGCTGGATGTGGTTTGCCAATATTTTGTTGAGGATTTTAGCATCTATGTTCATCAGCAATATTGGTCTATAGTTTTCTTTCTTTGTTGTGTTTGTATCTGGTTTTGGGATTAGGATGATGCTGGCCTCATGAAAAGAATTTGGAAGGTTTGCCTCTTCTTGAATTTTTTGGAATAGTCTGAGAAGGACAGGGGTTAGCTCTTCCTTAAATATTTTGTAAAAGTCTCCTGTGAAACCATCTGGTCCAGGGTTTCTGTGTGTCAAGAGTTTTTTTATTACTGCTTTGATTTCACCAGCTGTTATTAGTCTGTTCAGGTTTTCTGCTTGCTCTTCATTCAGTTTTGGAAAATTATATTTTTCTAGAAATTTGTCCATTTCAACCAGGTTTTCAAATTTCTTGGGATATAGTTCTTTGTAGTAATTTCTTACAATCCTTTGTATTTCTGTGGTATCAGTTGTGATTTCTTCTCTTTCATTTCTGATTTTATTTATTTGCACCCTCTCCCTTTTTTTCTTGGAGAGTCTGCTTAAATGCTTGATGATTTTGCTTATCTTTTCAAAGAACCAGCTCCTGGATTTATCGATCCTTTGAATTGTTCTTTTAGTCTCTATGTCATTCAGTTCTGCTCTGATCTTAATTATTTCCTTCCATCTACTCGCTCTGGGCTTTGTTTGTTGTTGTTTCTCTATTTCTTGTAGATGAAGAGTTAGGTTGTTTATTTGAAATCTTTCTATCTTTTTTAGGTAGGCCTGTATTGCTATGCACTTTCCTCTCTGGACTGCCTTCATTGTGTCCCATAGGGTTTGGACTGTTGTATGTTCATTTTCCTTTGTTTCCAGAACCTTTTTGATTTCTTCTTTGATCTCATTATTGACCCATTCATTGTTCAATAGTGCTATTCAGTGTCCATAAGTTTGAATGTTTCTGAGTTTTTTCCTTGAGGTTGGTTTCTAGTTTTAAGCCCCTGTGTTCTGAGAAAATGCTTGATGTGATTTCAATTTTCTTGAATTTGTTGAGGCTTGTTTTGTGTCCTGTCATGTGGTCTATCTTTGAACATGTTCCATTTGCATTTGAAAAGAATTTGTAGTTTGCTTGTTTGGAATGAAAGGTCTATATATATCAGTTAGGTCCATTTGATCTGATGCATCATTCAGTTCCACAATATCCTTGTTGATGTTTTGTTTGGAAGATCTATCCATTGTTGACAGTGTGGTGTTAAAATCCCCTACTGTAAGTGTGTTGCTGTCTATATCTTTCTTGAAGTCCTCCAAGATTTTCCTTATATATTTGGGTGTTCCTATTTTGGGTGCATATAGGTTTACAATGTTTATGTCTTCTTGATGGATTCTTCCTTTGAGTAATATGAAGTGTCCTGCTGTGTCGCTTTTTATGACCTTTGTTTTGAAGTCTATTTTGTCTGATATAAGTATTGGTTATATACTGGCTTTATTTTCCTGTCCATTTTTTTGGAATATTTTTTTCCAACCCTTTACTTTCAGTCTGTGTAGATCTTTTGTTCTGAGGTGGGTGTCTTGCAGGCAGCATATGTGCAGGTCGTGTTTTCTTATCCATTCAGCTACTCTATGTTTTAATTGGAGCATTTAATCCATTTACATTAAAAGTTATTATTATATGTACTTATTCATTTTTCACCTTTGTATCTGTGTTCCTCTCTCTCTCATTCTTTTTCTTCCTCATGATAAGGCAGTCCCCTTTAGAAGGGACTTGCCTTCTTGCAATGCCGGTTTGGTAGAGGTGTATTTTTTTAGCCTTCTTTTGTCTGGCAAACTCCTTATTTCAGCTTCCATTTTAATTGAGATCCTTGCTGGATAGAGCAGTCTTGGTTGCAGGCCTTTACTTTTCATGACTCAGAATATTTCTTGCCATTCCCTTCTGACTTGTAGTGTTTCTGAGGAGAAGTCAGCTGCTAGCCTTGCCAGGGTTCTCTTGCATGTTACTTCCTGTTTCTCCCTTGCTGCCTTTAAGATTCTCTCTTTGTCTTTGATATCTGCCATTTTAATTATGATGTGTCTTGGAGTGGGTCTCTTTGGGTTCCTCTTGATTAGGACCCTCTGTACCTCCAGGACTTGTGTGACTTTTTCTGTCCTCAAATTAGGGAAGTTTTCCATCATTACTTTTTCAAACTGGTTTTCTATCCTTTGCTCCTATTCTTCTCCTTCTGGTATTCCTGTTATATGGATATTATTACATTTCATGTTGTCCTGCATTTCCCTTAACCGCACTTCAGTCTTTTTGAGCCTATTTCATTTTCCTGCTCTTTCTAGGAGCTGTTTTTCTATCATGTCCTCCAGCTCACTGATTCGATCCTCTGCTTCATCTAGCCTGCTTCCGATTCCTTCTACTGTGTTCTTCAATTCAGAAATTGTATTCTTCATTTCCTCTTGGTTCTTGTTGATAGTTTCTATATCCTTTTTCATGATAATATAGTTTTCAGTAAGTTCCTCATAGTTTCCATGTAGTTTTTGTAATTTTCACTGAGCTTCCTTATAACCATTGTTTTGAAGCCAATGTCTGATAGTTGACTAGCTTCTATTTCATTTAGTCTTTCTGGGGGTTCCTCCTTTCCTTTTGATTAGCAGTTGTTTCTTTTTCTTCCCATTATTTGGCTACTGGAGCAAAACCAAAAAACCCAGGAAACAAACCCACATCCACAAAAATAACTTTCCCCTGCAATCCCACTATCAACAGCAAATGAGCCAGTATTAATAAGGCTATAAAGAGATTAAGACTATTATAAGAAAGGAGAGAAATAAACTATAGTATAAAATCTAGTGACTTAATATTCACCAACTTTATCAACAAGAAATGAATGTTAAAGAGCTGTGTAGTAAAAAAAATATTGCAAATCATGGAGAAGACCACAGTGGATTTCGTCTTGGTAGCTTCTACTATTTATTGCTGTTTTTTCTTTCTGGATCCACCTCTGGTGATGTCAGACATTGACCCCATCCAACCTTAGGCATCCTATTCACAAGACTCCAGGGATCTACTGTCTGTGGCTGTCTCCTTCAGATGTTAATCTATTCAGTCTGACTGCACTCAGCAGTCAGGCTTAAGCACCATAGGGTGGGGCAGAATCCCTCCTGGGGTTGGGGCTAATGCTTCCACTCAGGCTACTTCTGCTCAGAGGGGAGAGTTCTGTGTGAGGTAGATGGCTGCTGCATTACAGGGGATGACTGAGCACCAGGATCCCTGTGGCTACTCTTAGTTCTCTCCCCAAATCCTCCATCCCCAGTCTCTCCTCAAGTGCCTCTAGTCCACTCAGCTCCCCCTTTGCAGGGATCTACTGTCTGTGGCTGCCACTCTGCACTCAGCTGTCAGGCTTAAGCACCACAGGGCCAGAGCAGAGTCCCTCCTAGGGGTGGAGCTATTGTTTCCTCTCTGGCTGCTGCCACCCAGGGGAATGGTTTGCCTGAGCAAGATGGCTGCTGCTGCATGAGGGATGGCTTAGCACAGGGATTGCTGCAGCTACTCTCTCAGCTCTCTCCCCAAAGCCTCTGTCTCCAGCCTCTCCTTAGGAACCTCTAGCCCACTCTGCTCCTGCCTTTGCCGGAACCCAGGGCTGCCGATGAAAATTTATGTGCTAGCCCTTTAAATGGCTCTTTCAGTCTCCAGCTGCCCATCTCTGGCAGAGAGCAATCCTGCCACTTTCTTCAGCTGGCTGCTACCTGTGTACTCTTTTGGCTCAGGTGCTGTGGGCTGGGGATCCCTGCTCATGGTTTAGACCCCACTCTTCTCAAGGGGACCCAATTGGTCACTTAAATATCTCTCTGGCACTGCCCCCTGAGAGTTCCCAGCCAGCCTTCTTGTGAGTCTGCCACACTCCTTACCAGTCAACTTGTGCTGAACTGATTTTTCTGTCTGACCAAGGTTATAAGGCTTCTCTCTCACTGTTGTTTAGTTGTTTGTTCCGGGTGATTCCTCCACAATTTAGTTGTAATGCCAGATTGGTCCTGGGAGGAGGTCAGTGTGACTTCCATTCACTCCTCCACCATCTTGCCCCCTAATTAACAGCTCATTTTTAACAACATGGCATTTGTTTGAAGTAGAGAATATTACTCAAGGACCAGGTTGCTTCACTATCTAAAAGGGAGATAACTTTCTTCACTCCTTGACACTACCATTTGAGTCACCCCATTGCTTTAAAGTAAAACCCAGTGATTCCTTGTTACCTAAAATAATCCCAAATCTTTATCACCGTGTTCAAGGCCCTTTGCAATCTGGACCCAATCATTCATTCCACCTTTATTTTCCACCATTCTGTATTCTATTATAGATTCCATTATATTGCATCCTAAACATTTCCAGCTTCCAAGGAAGTTCCCTGCATGCCACACTTTCCTAAGAATGTGAGTTCTATAAAATCAGGGACAGTGACACGTAATTGTGTAGTGTTGGTGTTTAGCATGGAATCAGGCACATAGGAGGGATTCAATGGATGAACTATAATGGGTAAGATGAGTAAATAAATGAAGGAGTTAATGTCTTTATCAGGATATTTTAACTGCTCAATAATTCTGTTCTTATTTCTTATACGTGCGATTACATTATTTCTATTAAAGATATGGTACGCTTCCTTTATTTTCAATGCTGAATTAACTCAAGTATGCCATTTTTTATCTTTTTTTTTCTTTTTAATTCAATGCATTAGCTCAACAATATCTCATGGTAGATGACTCTTAGGAAACTTTGGGTTGTATGTGCCCATCTCCTGATCAGCCATTTATCTTTGCCTTGGTACATTAGGACTTTAATAAAAACTGCCTAGTGTGCAGGTAACATCAGCAAGAAATGAAATATAGGTCATTACTCAGTGGTATAACTGAGCAGAGCAGCAAAATGTAAATTACTGAGAAATGGAGATAGTTCATGCCATTTTGAACTTGGAAGTAAGTCTGAGAAGTCCCAGGGTTCACCTTAGAAAGCTGAGAAGCAAATCTCTTCCCTGTAAGAGTCAACCAGATACCAGAACCCTGAGCTCTTCAAAAGGAAAGGGGAGACTTTGTATTTTTCCCCATGTTCTACAATTGTCTAGCCTACGCTTCATGCACATACATTATAGTATGTGACCTTAAGTCCGTCACTTGGGTTCTCCAAACTTCAGCTACTTAATTTATAAAAGGAAAATACCTATTCTACCCACTTGGCATGATTCTTTTTGACCATTAAATACAATGTGCAAAAGAATTTGGGTAGCAGACCTTGCCAGTGCCCCACCCATAACTCTGGTATCTTTTACCCAAATTCCAGTATTGGAGCTCTGCAGATAATGGCTTTTTTTTTCTCCTGGAACTGTGAAAATCCCACTACCTGTGTCTTCAACAGGCAGAATACTGAAGAATTAACACCTCCAGGAACAACTCTCAACCATTGGTTCTCCAGGGTTAGTATAGAAACATTCCTGCTGCCTAATACTTCAGGTTGGATAATTATGATGTGTGTGTTTTGTGTCAATTTCCAAAGTCCAAGAAGAATTTGCCCGAAGTTGCACACTGTGACAGATGGCTTAATAGCACACTTTGAATTGGCTGCTTTCTGTTCCTTTTAAAATGTCTGTACCTGTGTTATCTTCTAGTTCCAAATATACCACTTAAAAATGAACCCTGGTCTCCGGATCTGTACCTAGGAGAATGCAAAAAACAAGCTGTACATCATGAAAGGACACCTGAGTGGGGAATGGTGCTGTTATTATTTTGATGAATTAGAAACCTAAAGCTAAAAGAAATTTTTGTGTTAGGGGCTTCTCAGGGCATATGAGAAATGGATATGTGAAGGCACATCTGGGTGACAGTCTGAGACAGGGTTAAGTGTAGAGCAAGGCAAGTGGCTAGCCGAGCCCCAGATTTTGCCTAAGGGCAGATGATGAGACTTCAGCTCAGAAAAACCATTTCTCAAACCCAGTAATGGTCTCTGGGCCATGAATATAACTCTGGCAAAGAAAGCAAGCAGTGGTAGCAAACTGCACCTCAGACATCTTCCAATGTGTGGAAACATCTAAAGCAGAGAACTTTATCCCTAAAAGGGACCTTACCAGCTCACATCAACTTACGGTCATAACCTGAGTTAAGTGTTTTTGTTGTTGTTGTTGTTGTTTGGTTTTTTTCTTTCTTTTTTTTTTTTTTTGCCACTTCTAACAGATTGATTTTCTGAAGTGTCCCAGAGAACAAATTTTTACCTGTAGAGTAAAATGTGAAGTCATGAGTTCACAAGGTTTTAAAAAATTGAGAGAGTGAGTAAATGATGGGGAGTGGATGGTTCTTCCTTAAGGCTGAATTCCAACTAATAAATTTAGAAGGAATGAAAGAAATATAACAATTGTTTCAGTCAAGCGTCATCTGTGGGTGCTAGGTGAAAGTCTGATTAGAAAAGATATTTACATAGTTTCAAACTTTCTCCACAAAAGATACTTACTAATTACAAAGGGAAAAACAGTAACTTGACAGTGAAGAAATCTGGCAGATCCCACGTTACCTTCACCAGTGATAAGACAAAAAGGCACCGTGACCCTGAGACAAGCATTATACGCTGAAATGGTGCAGCGTCACTTCTGTGGGATTCTTACCTAATACACATACCTGGGCATGAGAAAACATCAGACTAAGTCAACTTAAGAAACATTTTATAAGTAACCACCCAGTATTCTTGAAAATATCAAGGCTATGAAAGACAAAGGTCAACAAAAGAATCTTTCCAGATTAAAGGAAAATAAATAAGAAGCCACTGCATCAAAATGTACCCTCATCCTATATTGAATTCTGGGTCAGTACAAGAACATCTGTGGATCAGTTGACAAAATTGCTTTGTAGATTTAAGTGTTAATAGTATGCTGAGGTTAATTTCCTGATTTTGATCACTGAACTATAGTTATATAAAAATTGAACATTTAGGGAATCTGAGTAAAGGGTATAAGGAATTCTTTGCACTATTTTTACAGTTCTTTTGAAATCTAAAATTATTTAAAAATTACAACTAAAAATACTTCAAAAATATTACAGACATACTCGAGGTGATTCATGCATTCCTGAGAAACATGTCAACCCCAGATCTCAAAGCTAAGGACCAAAGCTTAGAAATCATGTTGTTTAAATTAAACTTTGGTAATCAAATCAGAAACTATTTCATGAAATTATTATGTCATCATTTACTTCTTCAGATGCACACATTTTACAGGAAATCATGTTTGACAAGGACTCAAAAAAGGTTTCTATCTTCACCACTTGGATCTGTTCCAAATCACATCACATGTCTCTGTGCCTGTTTCTCTAAAAAAAAAGGAGATAACAATCATGTGCCCTTTAAGATTTTGCAAGGAACTGTAACAAAGACAATCAAACCAATTGTAATGAAAATCCTCTAAAGCAGTCCTTCCCACCCTCTGCGTACTCAGGTTCAATACTCCCTTCTGAATTGAATGTGTAAAAAAAACCAAACTACTAGTATTTTTCTCTAAAAGTGAATTATTTCAAAATATGATTATACTTTTCAACAGATTTCTTTTCACTGAAACTGATATCTTTTTTTAACTCAAAACCTCCTCAGTTCTCAAGAGGCTGCCTTTTAATTATATCATTCCTTGACCTGCAGTCTTTCTTATTATTTGTTTAAATGTTATTGTTTGGACTTATATTGATTGTTCATGTTCAATATCAGAGTTAACATTTGCTGTGACACAGGGAGAATTTTTTTCTGCTGTTGCCTTGGGGACAGTCATCGGAAACGTCATGTTACACTAGACGGAGATTCTCCTGGTGGAAAGGTTCACAACAAAGAACAAATTAATTTTTGGTAACAATCAATGGTACCATCCAATGCTTTTTACCATGTCCTTTACTTTTCCACCCTGTCTCTCATTGTCACCGGCTTTCTAATTTTCTTTTGTAGAAAGTAGATTGTAATTTATTTTTAAAGAACTTCTTTAGCTGCCTCCTAATCTTAATTAAAACAGGGACCTTAGTTTATCTGGATTCCTAATCTGGCTATGAATGCTCAACAAAGAGCCCCCAAAACACAGCTAAAACCAGAAAAAGGAAATAATGAGAATCAAGAGGAATCTATCTGTCCTGTGGTTAAAGAGAAATGGACCTCCTGGCTATGAGGAGACAAATCACTACCCTAGTCAACTTCATACACCTAATTTATATATAAATACATAATTTAAACTATACATACATTATATAATATATATGCTCATTTGAGATTTTTTTGTTGTGGTATGTAATTTCCACACAAGAGTATATTATAAATCTACTTGGAATGGCTAAATTATTTGTGAGTTGATTGTACACCAACTTTTCCAGTGCTATTAATCTTGTTTAGCACCTAGGGGACTTCCTTTATAGAGCATGGGGACTGTAGAAATCAAATGCAGTGTTATTATGATATCGTTCTGCACTTGATATAATATCGAGGGCAGCCAAGCTGGCCTGAAATAGTCAATTTACCCAGCTCAGTTTTTCAGAGTGGCTTTGCATGTTGAAAATTATCTATTCAACTCAGAAAGAGTATTTTCTCTCACAAATACACATCTGGCATCCTTCTGTGTTTTTAACTATATGTCAAGTGTTATTCTCCCTAAATTGGTGTAACAAAATCAAATGACCCATGTTTCAGAGGAGCTTTGGATTAAAAAAAAACAGCAACTATGAATTAAGAATATACAGTCTACCTCTTAATATAACAAAGGAGACAAGTTCCCATCTCCAGTGCACTTAAGCAGTTCTTATAATTTTCATAGTCAAGAAGAATTATTCCTATTCTACAAATGCTAATTCTGCCTGCATGACAGAATACATGTGGCCCAGTGACACAGTAGGGGTAGCATTTGTTGCCTAGAAATTCTGCTTATGATTAAAGAAGCTTTTTTGTGTGTTTGTTTTTCTTTTCTTCCCCCACAGAGCTAATAGTATCTTCAAAATACAGTATAAACCACTCCAAAAATGTGTATCACTGACAATGCTTAAATGTCTCCACAGACCCTGTCATGGAAACACCCCAGGTGAGGTAAGAGAAATGGAGAAGAGGAATCAGAAGAAAAAAGGGAGAAGAATGAACATGGAGATTTTTAAAAATATGTCCAATTGAACCATCAGTAGTTTCTCAAGATTACCTTGGGCTAAAGTTGTTTTACTTCCTTTCATTTCTTAAATGGGGGTATAGAATAATTTTTCTTTTACTTATAAATATTCTGAGAGTATAGGTCATCTGTGTAATGATTTCCATTAAGATTTTTTCAATATTTCTTTCTGCTCAGTTTTCACATAAGCTGCTAACATTACCACAGAAAGCTCTGCTAAATTAAAAATACTGTTATAGCTAAATGTTACAGGTGTTACTCTATAATTCATGATAAAAGGTTATTCATTAGTTCAGGGTTCTGTTAGCACAATCTTTCTACCATAGCGACTAAGAAGTAACAGTGCTTTTTGGTTCTATAATAGTGAGCTAATTGTTCATTTTCTTAATGTTAGCCCTTAAGAAAATGTAAAGAACATGGTGACATATTGTTCCTTGCCTAATTAAATTGAAGGACAGAACAGAGTATCTGAAAGAGCTGCAATCACAAAGTTAGAAAAATTGGGTTTAAAATCCATCCTCTGTACCTGTCTATATTATGAAGAAAGTATTTTTTTTTCTTTCTGAGCTTGTTTTTTAGTTGTAAGGTGGGCATAATAACTATTGAACCCATCCCCTACTAAAGGAAGTTGTGAGACTCAAAAGTGTTAGTGTATGTAATCATGCATGTATAGATTTTAAAGTGTAAGGTGTTGTTATCATTATCTTTAAATTTGTAAGCATTTGCCTGTGAGTATATATGACCAGTCCCCAGGTCCCCCAATGCAGCAAAAGTTCTGAAGTTGTATATGCTTTCCAGATATTCACATGCACTCCATAGTACAAACATTAATCTTTAAATAATCACAAATTACATTAACATTGAAAGCCATTTGAAAGAAGAAAAATAATATGACCTAGAGATATTTAACGTCATTGGATATTGAGACTTTAGGAAATCAGGCGTAGTACTTTGACAGGTCCTAATGAACTCTGCCTCCTCCTCAGGCATCCTTGCGTGGTGGGACCATCTGGCACCTAAACACCTCCCAAGTTTTATAAGGTTTCTAAAGAGGACAAAGCTCCTTTTTCCTGGGAGAGTGATGAGTTCTGTTAAGGAACATCTACAGATGTAGAACTGGTAGATTTTGTAGAGAGTACCGGGAGGGGATGGGAGCTATGAGCAGTGAGGTCTGGAGAGAGAACACGCTCATGTCCACAGTCGAGTCTGGAAGAGCCTCTGCCTAACCTAAGGGACCAGGTAATTTGCATAGCGTTTCCACGTCCCTTTCTCCACCCTGTCCTTTCCTGAGATTTCTCTGTCCATCTAACAGAGTAACCCATTGCAAACCTGATTGTTTTGAGGAAGAGAGAGGGGCAGAGTGACCTGGAGAAGACACCAATCTTATTTACCTCCTATCTTCTCCCAAGAGCCAATGACCAGAGACGTGTTCACCCACGCTCCTTAAGAGGTCACCGGGCAGAGGCCCTGCTGTGGGGTTCTGCAAAGCCTGACCCCATCCATCTTTCCAATTTCACCCCATCCCATTCTCCTCTTGACTTACTATACTTACTACACTCACTACATACCAACCTCCAGTTCTTAACACGTGGGATTTTTCTCACCTCACAACTTCTACATTCTCTGTTTTCTCAGCCAAGCACACTCCTCTCAGATGCTTGGCTTTTCCTTGTTCATGAATTATAAACAAGTAGACTGGTGGGCTAGAGTGAGCTCAGCAGGAACCCCACCAAAAAAAAAAAGTGTGATATAAAATATAGCTGGCATTAACATTTTGAGAAGAAAGGATGGGCTGTGAAATAAGTAGTATTAAGATATACAGCTACAAAATTTGGAGAGAAATTTAGTTTCTAAAAATAAGTACAGATAAATTAAAGGCCCTAATATACTCCCCACCAAAGAGGTATAGAAAATATCCTTAACTATTCTATGAAAATTAAAATTTTTCTGTAGGAAAAACACATAATAAAGTTAAAATGTAAGTGGCGGACCCGGGGAAAATATTTGCAATATATATTTCAAGGAACTGATATCTTGTGATGAAGGTGACCTTCCTTAATATTATCCTCAGTTTCTTCCTGCCTCGGCCCTGAGCTCTTAGAGCATTTTCTTTCTTTCTTTCTTTTTTTTTAAGATTTTGTTTATTTTATTTTTAGACAAAGAGGAAGGGAGAGAGAAAGAGAGGGAGTGAAACATCAATGTGTGGTTGCCTCTCACGTGCCCCCCACTGAAGACCTGGTCCGCAACCCAGGCATGTGCCCTGACTGGGGAAACGAACCAGTGACCCTTTGGTTCACAGGCTTACACTCAATCCACTGAGCTATACCAGCCATGGCATGACCTCTTAGAGCATTTTCATTGGAAAACTTGTAATTATTTTCTCTGTCCCTTTGAGATACATGTAAATCTTTTTTCCATAATTTTTATCATGAATAAGACACATAGCATAAAATTTATCATTTTAACCATTTTAAGTGTATCATTTAGTGGTATTATATACATTCATAATGTTGTGCTGTCACCACCACCATCCATCACCATAACTCTTTTCACCTTGTAAAGGTTGAATTCTATAATCATTAAACAATAAATCCCCATTCCCTGCTCCCCACAACCCCTGACAACCACCATTCTACTTTCTGTCTCTGTGGTTTTGACTACTCTAAGTCACTCATGTCAGTGAAATGATACAATATTTGTCTTTGTGTATGTGTCTTTGGCTTGCTTCACTTAGCATGATGTCCTCAAGGTTCATCCATCTAAAATAGCCAATAAATATTTAAAGATTATTTTATTCTTTTATATATTTACTGGCCATTTTAGATCATTTATAATTCTAAAGAAAAACCAACAGATTTTTATCAGAAACTTGCAAATCATAACAGTAATAAACCATAAAATTTTAACCAGTGTTTAGGCTAGGCAAAGGCACAACCAGATGGAAATTCTCATATATTGCCTGTGGGAGGAGATTTTTAGTGTGTGTATGTGTGCATTTTAAGAATTGGTTGGTATCCATCAAAATTTAAAGTGGGCATGCTGTTTTTTACCAAGAGTATAGTTTGTAGTTATCCATCATAAAGAATTTCTTGTTAACTAGCTATTAAAAATAATAAAAATCATTTGTTAGAATATTTCATGAGAAAGAACTTATAATTTAATGATGAACAGAAAATTTAAAGTTTCAGAAGGGAAGTCTTTCCTAAATGGAAAAATGATTGAAAGGAAAGGTAATACCCAAAATGTTACACATGGTAGAATTAAAGAATTAGCTGTTACTGTATTATTTATACATTTTATATTTTCCATAATTTCTCCTATTAGTTTTATAATAAAATGTTAATGAATTGTTAAAACAAAAGTATACAAAGTAAAATTGCTCATAGTATTGACTCACATCAAAACATAAACCTTTGCTTCAGTACAGGTTGTTTTCTATGACTCTATAGTGACCTCCCAGAAATGAATAAGTTGTCAGACCATTTTAACATCTTCAATGTGGCACTTGAAAAATAAAACATCCTATCCACCTTCTTTACTTCATCTCCAAAAAGAAAGAAAGAATGAGGGCATACCCTCAAAATAATGTTCAATCTTATTTTGATATTAGGATCATTGCTTACAATTTTTTTCAAGTCTCACCTTTACTTCTTTCAAAAACTTGTTATTCAGGTGGAGAAGTTCCCCACCAGCATGTACAATGTCAAGACTCAGAAATACGTAACATCTTTCTAAATCTTGCATGTACTTTGGATGCAGCCTTGGACTGCTTTCATCTGCTCTGGCATGGACTGACTTTCATCTGTTCCTCTTGTCTGAGGCACAGTGATGCCTGCAGCCTGTATAGCACAAGGCACATTGTGGACACCCTGATAAATAAATAGCAAATGAGGATGGCGGTAATGACAGAGCAGAGCCCTATCTTTGCAGCTGTATAATTCCTCTTTTATATTGTGTGTCTTTCCAGACAGCTGTCACATCCTTGCTTTCAGAGGCGGAGAATCCTTGCCAAATTAAAGCTTGAGAGAGGCACATTACATCCTCATGTCTTCATGGAAGTGTGAGATGTGCATGCCTATAGCTATACACGTCACCCAGAAACACGTCTATTTGATAAATGCTGTCTCAAGAGCCAATTCAGATTGACTCCCTGGCCAATTCAATCAAACATACTGATATCTGATCTACAGAGTGAACTTACATGATTCCCCAAATACTGGCCAATTCCAGACGGAGGGGGAAAAACATATGAGAGTTTTAATCAGCATAGTTTAGCTTAATTAGATTAATTAAATAATCTTGTGTTTTCAGACAAATATTTTTAAACATCCAACTTAATGAATTTATTTATTGAGGGGTTAAGTAGATACTATGTTCAATATCAACATTGTTTTTTAAGGAATTGATAATACTATCGAGATGTAATTTGCTAGGCACTATATTAAGTACTTTCCATGCAATTTCTTGTTTAACATTTAAACAAAATCCCTCAAAAGTTAGATATTAATACTATACTTGTATATACTTGGAAAAACCAAGGCCAAGAAAATGTAAGCAGTTACTTCTCATAAGCTTTTTTGAGGAATAATTTTTGAATAGAATAAACACCTTAAGGATAATATTACTCACATATTTAAAAATACGTACTTACTATCTTTTTCAGGGTCTAACAAGAAATAAGGATAACCAAAAAGAAGGATTTCAAGTTTACATGCTTCCACAAGTTAATTCCCCTCCTTCTAACCATTTTTAAAGTGGTAATTCTATTCATATCACTATAAAACCTACAAATAAGAGAATACCCAGGTCCAATAATAAAAAAATAGTTAAAAACTATATAATGATATGTTATTCAACAATTAAAATTGAGGATTACAAAGATTAATAAACTCAAAATATTGACTATAATAAAAAATAAGAAAAATAGCTGTGTAGAAACTGACTGTATAACATTAAAAAAAAGATGACTAGGAAATAAGACTGAAAAACTACAACAAAATGCACATCACCTCATTATGGGTATTTTTCTTTATGTTCCAGTAATTAATAAAAGTGTGTTAACTTTGTAATAGAAAACATTTTAAAAACAGATCCACTATCAATCAAATCACATCAGCTTTTTGGTTTTAAATGATGATCATAATAAACTATGATAACCAAAGTGTAAATTCATCATACATATATATGTATTTCTCAAATAGCTAATTAATTCAGCAAAAATAACAGTCATGATTTATCAAAAGAGATTTAAAAAAAAAAAGATACTTTGATAAATCGCTGGTCTAAAAGATACCTTGATAAATCACTGGTTGGATTCACTTGCTTGCTAAATTTTCTTTGAGCGCACATCTCCAACTGTCTGCCTACTGAAATGTTACTTTTTTAAAAGAGAGAGGATTTTAGGAAATTTTATTATGATTTATACAATTTCTGATTTGTATAGTTTACCATTGTTTTATGTTTTAATGAACTCACCAACACCAGCATATTAAAATTGTATTTTTAGTGCAGTAATTGAAAAAAAAGTTGTCATTTTCTGCACTTAGTCATGCAGCTATAAATTTCATTGTCCCCTTCATGAAATTAAGGAGAGTCCAATTAAGACAATGATTTTAGTCCATGAATTCATGAGACATTTTCTAAGCTTTTCTTGGTTTCTCCTAAACTGCATAATAAACTAGATTGTGAAAGCAAGCCACTTCATGAGGAAAAATAATTATTGCCTTGTCTTGGGAATGGAAACAGATTCATACAGAAACTCCCTTTAATGGGATGTGGGGAGGGCCTCCTGTGAGTCCTTGTCATCCAGAGTCAGGCCTCCAGAGAAGGGTCCTGGAAGGGCAGGAAACAGTGGGTAGGAAGGTCTTTGGGAGAAAAGGGGGCTGTCAAAACTTCATCTTTTTAAAAATATTTTATTTCTTTTATTTTTAGACAGAGGGAAGGGAGGGAGAAAGAGAGGGAGAGAAACATCAATGTGCGGCTGCCTCTCACATGCCCCCTACTGGGGGCATGGTCGGCAACACAGGCATGTACCATGACTGGGAATCAAACTGGCGACACTTTGGTTGGGAGGCTGATGCTCAAACCACTGAGCTACACCAGCCAGGGCTCAAAACTTCATCTTTGTAGTAACTCATTTTTGTTAAAAGTATTTCATTGTATCTTCACATGCTGGCAACTTCTGATGTTAATTTCTCTCTAAATGACATCTACAGTAAAGCTTTTAAACTAGAAATGCTTGTTTAAATTAAGCATTTACACTATGTGAGAAGGTATTTTATTATTCACACTGGAAAAATAAATACTGGTTCTAACTTCCCAGGATCAGATTGAGCTCCATCTGTATATCTACTCATCCACTTATCTATCTATCTATCTATCTATCTATCTATCTATCTATCATCTATCTATCTATCTACCTAGTTGCTATTTTCCACTGTGTGTTCCATTACTCTCCCTATTTATATATACAGTATACAATATATTGAACATAAACATATTCCTTCTTTTAGTACTAAAGACTCTTTATAGTTTGAAATAGAAATTTTTTTATCTCTTCTTCAAACTTCAAGGTACTAATTTCCTTTTTAAGAATCTTTTTAAAAAAGTCCACATAAACCCATTTGTTAAACTACATATACTGAAACAAAGATTCAAATTTATTTCCAATGTTTCCTCTTATAACCCTTAAAATACTCCAACAGAGAGATACAACCTTTTAAAAATAGTTTTGTGAAAAAAAATAATTTTGCTTGGTCATTTGAAGGTTTGGCTATTATCATAAATATTGCTATGAAGAAATTAATAGAGGCTGGATATTTCATAAACATAGTGGACAGGTTATCATTCTATTCAGAGATGATAGTTTTTACCATCCTGTTGCTGATTTGGAATGCACTGGTTGGAGATGTAGACAGACAAAATTGAGTTATATAAAGGTGCTGTGTGTCAACTGTGCTCGCCAGGGTATCTAATGTAATTTGTCTGTTACAGTGTTTATGAAACATTCCATCTGGCACAATAGGCCTGTAAGACAGAAGGTGTTGGCATATTAAGGATGCAAGCATCTCACACATGACTATATACCCATTTATTATTTCAGCAGAAAGGAAGACAACCTTTAGAAAACAGTGAAGAGATTAGCAAGCTCAGACATTTGATTCGGGTATGCATTTGAGGACAACTACATCACAGAACACATCAAGATATTTTAATAGGAAGTGGGATTTGCTTTTGAAGCTAAAAGCACATAAATCCCAGAGAGTTTTTCATTTGTGTTCATGGAATTATACCTTTACTTTGCTTGGCTGATTTTCATCTTAAGAGAAAGAGGTTTTTACAATGAAAATTGTGATGTAACTTTAACAGAATAAATTTTCATAGAGTCTGAGAAAGAAAAATACTCTTTCCTAGATCCAGCTCTCTCATTTAAAACCAAAAACATTATTAAATGATTGTTGATTAAATTTCAAGGATCTCTAAACAAATTTCAGTGAATGCCATCTTACTATACATTTCTATAATTTAACCTGACACATTTTAAAAAATAACAACTTACAGGGTGATAAGACGTAGAATTAAAAAGAGGGAATGCCATCATTCCACTGAAGGCGAGAAGAGTTAAATGTCCTATTTTACATACTGGGAATAATGAACATGTTGAAATTAAAAGGACATTTATATTATCAATGGGATTAATTCTGTAATTATCCTCATTTGAGAAGATACTGTATAGGAGATACATAGTCTGGCACCTCACGTACATTATTTTATTTAATCCTTAAAACAATTTTTATGAGGATGCAATTTTTACAACATTTTGTCTATGAAAAAACTGAGGTTAAAAGAGGTTAAGCAATTACTCAACCTTGGTTTCACCCCTAGGAAGGTCTGAGTCTAAATCCTGTGTTCCTTCTATTGAGACTGTCTGAGATGGAATATTCCAGGAAGAAGCCACACTGCAGAAGTGTTTTGATAATATATAATTATAAATATTCTAAATTCCAATAGAAGCTCAGGATCTCTCTGAGTATTCAATCTTACTTCCTTAAATTGAAATTTGAAGAATTTATCAAATGCAAATCCAGTTACATTACCACCCAAATGCCTTCCAGCAGATCTGTGCCTCTAGCAGTTCTTTTCTGTCTGAACTTTAATTCCTCCCTCTCCAAGACATTGCATGTCCATGACTGCTTGACATGTAAAACAAAACATGTTCCATGTTGTCTTCATTTTTCCTCTCTGCTCTAGTGTTATCCCTTTTAAACACTTCCATTTTTTGACAGAACTTCTTTATGATAACAAACTTGGCATTCCTCTCCCTTTTTGGTTTTTCATGCCTTTGTAACTATGAACTCCTTCCACCTCTGACCCACTACATTTCACAGAAAGATTGTTTCTTCATTAGACATAAACTAAAAAAGAAAAACTTTTTATTTCAAGTAGTTTTCTAAATACCTTCTTTTCCTCATAGGTCTTTACTTGATGTCAATCATTCCTTCATCTATAACATACAACATCTCGCCCTGTAAGAACAATAATAAGAATACCTTACATAATTAGAACCACCTTCCTTATAAGCTATTGTCTTAGTCTACTTCTCTGAAATAATAGTTTTAAGTACTTCTCAAATGAAATGAAAATTCCATGTTGGGACCTTTCAATTTCTTAACAAATTACACACCATGCCATGGCTGGCTTAATATCTCCATAGAAAAGTTGTTTGGTCATCTACAAAATAAACTACCTGCATCTTCTTCATTAACATTATATATACAAATATATGTATATATAAAACAAATATATGTATATATACACATGTGTGTACATGCATTCACACATATATACGTGTGTATATACACACACACAAGGGTGGGCCAAAACACTGGAATCTATTTATAAAAAATTGCATATTTATTCTTACATGTTTATACTTCAGTTATCTTGGAAGTACTCTCCATTCGATACAATATTCCTATTGAGACATTTTTTCCTGCTGCTCAAAACAGTTTTTGAACTCATCAATTTTGATGCCTTTTAGTGTTTCGGCTGTTTTCTGTTTCACCTCTTCCATGTTGGCAAAACGTTTACCTTTGAGGACTTCAAAAAAAAAAAGTCACTCAGGGCGAGATTGGGTGAATGGGGAGGGTGGGGCATGGGGTTTAAAAACTGCTGAACCCAGTGTTGGCAGGTGCACTCATAAACACATTGCAAGAGTCTCCAAAAAAAGTCACTGAAGCCAAATTCAGCTTCTCACAACAATGCCAGCTGGTATACCAATATAGATAGGTTCTTAGAACACTCACCTAGCGGCGGAAGCCTGTACTACAATGGGCCCACCCTCCAGAAGATAATTCCAGTTTTGGGCGGGGGGGGTTCCTCTGTATATGTACATATATATATCACCAATAGGGATGGTGATCCTGCTGATTCTTTGTTGGTTATTTCTCTTTTCTTAGAAAGTTCTAATTGTATGGTAACTCAATATGAAAACAACGAATGACATTTAGCATTAGTTAAGCACTCACATTGTGTCAAGCCCACACTAAATGATAATTTTATTTCATAGTTATTATTTCCTAATACCTGGGAAGTATTGTAGGCTACAAGAGAGGGCATGCCCTTGGGGACTGGACAGGCTTAGGTTTGAGTCTTGATGTTTTTTTACCTGCTAAGAATATAACCTGAAGCATGGTTTGTAATCTCTCCAATTATTAGGGTTGCTCCTTTGGAAACAATGTCTCCACTCGAGAATTTGTTAAGAAATAGAACACCCATGATGTGACTTAGCACATGGTAGGTGGTCAGTTTTCTCATTTCTGGATTCCAATAAAATACACATACCTGCCCCATTTACCCTGCCCTCCATGCCATGCTGACTTATTCTTTTTGTTCTCTTAACGTTATACTTTAAATATAAATATTTTTATTTTCATTATAGTGCATTTTTTCCCCACATGTTCTGAGTGGTGTACTTTTTTCTCATCAGTCAAGGAACATTTGACTATCCTGTCATGATTCACCTCTTTTCTTTAACATGTCAATTATGCTATTACAACTCCTTTTCATTTTGTATTCTCTCAGGCTGTCTTGAACCTATAATGACTGGCAAAATTTGTGCAAGTGGTAGTGGTAGACCTGATCCAAATAAAAAAGTGGACCATATAATACTGGTTATTGCGATGCTAGTTTTACATGAACCAGCTCATAGGAGGTTGTCGAGGAAATAGATGGGAAAGGTCACGCAGCACGTAGGAGGGGCAGGTGGACATCTTTTGACATTATGAAGGCATCATAAGCTCCTTTGCACCCTGGGAAGCTGATCAACAATTATATGAATGGTGCTGGAAGAAACTAGTCCTGGAGGCAGGTGACGACTTTAGAGTCTTAAACAGAATGAAAGATAACTTGACAAAACAATTCCGAGAACACAACCCCACTGTAAATGGACTATAATAACATTGTACACCACTAATCCAGGCAATGTTCCTGTTTTCAAAAATGCATTTTCCAAAATACACAAAGTCAGATGTGGGTTTCTTCTTCTTTAGTCAACTTGCTGATACAAAGAAGTCATAAGTAAAAAAGGTGGAGATGCAACTGTACTCGTATCCTTAGGGTAGGAATGCCTTTCGGAACTTGAACTTGAATGAATGTGTACAGAGCCATGCAAAGTGAGTTTTTCCTAGAATGGCTATGAAATTTACATGACCACCTGCCTTTGCAGAAACCCAAGTTACCTTGTAATCTGTGGCTTTCTTCATTCGTCTATTGTTGAAACAATTTGTTTCAATTAAGGCAGAGATTGTAACTTATTTATATGTTCTGCAGCAAGTAGCACCCTACCTGGTACAGAAAAAGTCTACAAAAAGTGTCTTTTTAACTGAACTAAAAACAAGAAAACACACTGTGGAAAGTGAGATTCTCGGACCCAAAGAAGAAAAATGTGATATTAAAATACGTGATTTCTTTCTATCACAATGTTATAGCATGTAAAAATATTTTAATTATTAATATTAGAGGATTATACTCCAACTCTGCTGAATCAGAATAATGTAGTTTACCGTTACACCAAAAGGGCTTTTTATAAGAATATATATATATACCTGTACACACCGATACATATAAAGATGGTTTAGGCACAGTATGATATTTTCTGGGGAAAAATAAAATGACATTTCTTTTTAAATAATAGTAACCATACTTAAATAATTTGGAAGGTTAAATATGATATAAAAGTGTATGTATCCTCCATAGTCACACCAACAAATGATGAGTTCTATCATATTATTCAATTGCACACTTTGAAACTCCAAATTCTGTTCATGGCTCAATTCCTTCTTTTTTTCATTACCACCTTGTTTTACTCATGCCATGATCCCTGTCACTGTATATGATATATGGTACTGGTTCACCATAAATTTGAAAATTAGTGATCCTTGGGCCATGCTCAAACTACGTATGTATTCTGTTTAGAATGCAAAGTATTTTAAACATTAGTAATGTTTTAAAGCCTCAGTAAATTTTTTGTAAATTTTTCCTGAAAATCTTATATATTTTTAATCTTACTAGTAATATTTGATATCATTAAGTAGCACAGAAGATCTTCGTGACAAAAATGGCTTAAGTTTTAACTTGCCATTTCCTATGGAATGATTTAATTTATTAATTTAAAAATATTTATTTTAATTGTTTTAATGGAACACTTCATGAATTTGTGCATCATCCTTGTGCAGGGGCCATGGTAATCCTCTCTGTGTCATTACAATTTTAGTTTATGTGCTGCTGAAGCGAGCACTAAAACTATTTATTCACTATTTTCCATCTAAAAATATTGTCTTAGGCAGTAGAAATACTGTATTAAAAAGCAAACATACTCTACCTTTCTGGAGCTTATATCCTAAACAGATACATAGTTATTAATTATTTAAATACTCAGTTCCTTATAATAGTTGTAATAACTACTATAAGGAAAAAAGAGAATAATCAAGTCATGTTATAGTAGCTCAGTCTTAGTTTAGGATTAGAAGTAATATTCAACTGAGCTCTGAAGAATAAATAGAGGATATTTAAATTTAAAAGTGAAAGAAGAATCACACTGAGGAATATCATATGCAAAGACCCTAATGGGGGAAAGGCCAAGTCGAAGCCAAGGAACCCAGAAAAGCCCAGAGTGGATGAAAGGGAGAAAATACTAACCCCATGGGAAAATAAGTCACCCTTGGGAGAGTCAACAAAACCAATAAAGAATCAGAAATACAGGCAGTGCAAATATTGAAATTATCAGATGCAGAATATAAAATATTTTTATATGATAAAAAATTAAAATGCAAAACTAAAAGTAATGAAGAAATGAGGGCTCCTATGCAAGAAAATAAATAGAAGGAAGCTTATTTTAAAAACCTACAGAAAGGATTAAAAACTAATATAAACCCGCTGTAACTATTCATAATTAACATTGTGGTAGAGATATTTACCTGGACAATAGGAAAAGAAAAAGAAATACAGAAAGGGAGAAGCTAAACTGTCATTATTTTCAAATGATGTGCTTGCCAATATAGAAAGTGCAAATGAATCTACAGACAACATATTTAAATCAATACTGGAGTTTAGCAAGTTTGCTAAATACAAAATCAATATAAAAATCAATCGCACATCTGCATGTTACAAAAAAAAAACAGGAAATGAAACTTGAAAATGCCATTTGGAATATAATAACACAAATCAAAGATTATAGGACTGAACACAGCAAAAGATACTCAAAACCTTTTTTAGGTAAAATTTATGTGATATTGTGAAACATTTAAAAAGTGCTTGTTTGAGGTAAGCAAACCCAATGCAATAAAAGTGTCAATTTTCCTCAAATTGTTCTACAGATTTGATGAGGTTGCAAAGCAAACCTTCAGTGGTATATTTCAAAAACCCTGACAAGCTGGTTCTAGAAGATTTATGGAAAAGCAAAGAGTTCAGAGAAGCCACGATGCTGCTGAAGAAGAATGACCAGGTAAGATTTTAATACTAATTACATTAGTATGATATTGGCATAGAATGAATTAAAGGCACAGAAAGAACCCAGAGACAGACCCAAACATGAAAACCTGTTTTATATTGTGGCTGGAAAATGTTCAAATATTAAAAAACTAGTGTTAGAGCAATTGTTATTTATGTGAAAATAAACAATTAAAATATATTCCTAACATATATGAAAAATTAATTTAAGCTTAATCAAAAATGCATTTAAAAATGAATTTCTTAACTTTTAGAGGAAAATATAGAATAATTTTTGTTCAGCTCTCAAGATTATAGAATTTTCTAAACACACAAAAATAAAGGGCATAATGGGGGAAAAACTGAGAGACTTGACTTCAATATGATTTTGAATGTTCATTAAGGGGCAGCATTTAAAGACTATAAAGAAAAGCATTTTAATGGCAAAAGATATTGGGAACACATTTAACTGACAAAATATTCGTTTCTAAAATTTAGGAATGATTACTACAAATTCGTAAAGAGATACAGCAATTCGGTTTTTTAAATGGGCAAAAGAATTGAATAAGTTCTCCACAAAAAGAGAAATATAAATTACCATTAAATACATGAAAAGATGTGAGACCTCATTAATAAACAGAACAATGCAGAAAAATCCATAATAAATCACCATACCACAGACAAAAGACTAGTAAAAACTAAAAACTCTGAAACACTGTACTTGGTGTTGGCAGTGTAAAGCAATGGGCAGTTCAATACACTGTTGACTGAAAATGTGCTCGATCTCCAGTCCGGCATTGGTTAAACAGAAGCTATTCCACACAGGCGCCAGGAGGGATGGATAAAAACATATTTGTCACATCATTGTTTTTAGCAGTAGAAAAAACCTAGAAATCTCTTAAAGCTCCTTCAACAGTAAAATGGATATATAAAACCTGGAACAGTCACAAAAGAGAATACCATAGAGCAATGAAAATCAATCATCGCTCCTTGATCAACAAAAGTTAAGTTAGAAAAAGCAATCATTAGAGAGCATGATTCCATGATTCTATTTAGAGAAAGTTTTTAAAATGCAACTAAGCAATTAATTGTTCAAAGATATATGTTTCTATAATACAAATATTTATAGAAAGCTATAAAAACCATTATTAACACAACAGTCAGGAATTGGTCACTTTGGCGGGGTGGCTGGGAAGACAAGGTTGGGGGGGGGGTCACCCGGAGATTTTCAATGGTGTTGATAATGATCTAATGTATTAAGGATACATTGATGTTTATTTATTATTTTTAGAATATATACATACATTACATGAACTCTTTTTGTAAGACATATTTCACAATTCTAAAATGACTTTATGACTGTACAGCATGATATTTGGATTTTAAAAATCACGTGGGAAGTATTAGAATTTTCTGGGAAAGAAGTGATGGTATCTTGTCTTAGTAGAGACAAAAAAATGCATGACTAGAGAGGTATGTAAAGTGTATTTTTTTAAATGATAGTATTTGCTTTTGCTTTAATACTGTGAGTGAATGAGACCAGTTTCCTAGGATGATTCCCAGTTCGTGATCTTGTTCATCTTAATGGATATTGGAGCCATTCATTTAAAAAAATTCTAAAGTTGGTTCAGGAAAGTATTTTTTAAACTCATGTAGTTCAGATAACTTGGACTAACTATATTTTTAGCTTCATGAATATTTGCTAAAGAAATGAGATTATAATTTTTCAGCCGATATGTTACTCATTGATAGTTAGAATTGCCAATCCTAATAAATTTAATAGGTTGAACTTTTGAATGGAATCCATAGTGTATACTTTTGAATGTTCATTAAAGGGCAGTATTTAAAGACTATAAAGAAAAGCATTTTAATGGCAAAAGATATTGGGAACACATTTAACTGACAAAATAAAAAGTTTGAAAGTGTGTTCAAATGAACATATGTAAGTGTAGTTTTATATTAGAAGTTTGTATCAGTCATCAATTTATTGCCTCTTCAAATCCACTTATTTATTTATTTATTTATTTTTGCTATCCTTTGGGATAGTGTAGATGGACCTTGGAAACATTTTTCTTTACATCTGGAACAATGTTAGCTTTGGCAGAGGAGAGACACTACAAAAGAAGTAACTTCTTTTCCTGGGTCTGCTTTGCTTGTCTTGCTCCTGTAACAACATTTGTTGATGTGCAGGACAGTCATGGGCATTCACCTGAAAATGAAATGCAATGGTTCTCTTATGGGTGGAAGTGGGGCTCTTGTGGTGTCTAAAGGAAAAGAATTTCCTGAGACCCTCATAGGAGGATATGGCTCTGTGGTATGGTTTATTGATGCTGTACAATTAAGGGCGTTCCCCTCCTGACTTCCCAATGTCTCATCTCCATCCATCTTCAGCCATGGAAAAAGTCCAATCTTGTCTTCAGTAGAACCAGGATGAAAGGCACTGCCCAGAGTTTATGCTTCATGTTAAAGCACAGTCCAGTTCAGCATCTGGCTAGCTTAGTGTGTGTTTCCAGCTGTAGTCATCGCTGTGCTTTGGTATTCAGGCTCCCACCTGGAGACACTGGAGAGAACAGGTGTGTGTACAATGTGAGTGTGGATCACAAGCGCGCGCGCGCTCGAGAGAGAGAGAGAGAGAGAGAGAGAGAGAGAGAGTCTTTGTCCCCTCGGGTTATAACCAGGAGCTTGGATTTGGAGTAGGCCAGGTGCTTTCTCAAAATGAGCAATCAACTTCCCAAGTTTCCATGAGCATTGGATAGGGTCCACCCTCCCAGTTACAATGACAAGCCTCTATTGTCCAGCACCTTTCCCTGTTCCCCCCAACAATCTGGTACTGAAGGGAGGAGGGAGGAGTGTTAATCCCCTTGATGGGGAAATGCTGTAATCTTCTGGAGTGTGAAGCTGTAGCTTCCTGACTATCAAGCAGTCTTAAATTCCCCAGTTTATTAAACTCAATGCCTAGTCCCTTTGCTTCCCTTATCTAGCTAAACACTAAAGATACAGTTCCCCAGAGGGTAGTACCCAGAGAGCTCTAGTGGTGCCCTTAAAAGCAGCTTTTCAATGGCTCTTCACAGCTCCCTACCTGTGAGTTTCCTGTCTTCCAGCCCCATGTTGCAGCACCTCTGCAAATTTTTCTACCATTCAGAGCAATAAAGTCACCTTTTCTCCCAATAAAGTCTGAATTTCAATCTTGGCTAGGGGTGGGTTCCATTTATCCCTAGAGGTAGTTAGCTGCTTCCTAAATTCCCAATTCTTGAATTCTTTGAAGCTCTCTTTATTTCTTAGTAGCTAATCTCCCATTTTTATTTAATAATTCCTTGCATTTGAACTTCCTTTACTTAATTTACTATGCTATTTCTCTTTACTGAACTCTGACTGATGCAAACATCAATCTCTTTTTGTGATAAGTGCCCTATAATTTTTGAAGAACTACCTTACCTGTCCGTACTTCTGTGTTCATTTTTATTCTAATTCCCTCTAATCAAAGGCTAACCTAGAACTCTTTTGAATAATATTTGTTTTCCTTTACCTTTATCAGGTTTTGTATCTTTCACACAATGATTATGTTGGTTTTCTGACTTGTGGTGGCAGGCAAATTACCGCTGAGGTGCTCTTTAGAGAGGCAAAATATTCACAATTTCCACTGAATATGTTTGTAGATCAGAAAGCTTCATATTTTCTTTGAACAGTGAAAATAAATAGCAAAATACACATTTTAAAATCCAATATATTGTAACAAATGATATATATGTGCCACAGAGAATAAATGACTTTAATAATCATAAATAGATGCCACTAGAATCGCAATACTTTTTTTCCAAATCAGACTTTATTCTAGGAGATAAGTAATAAGTAAACTACTCATCATCCACTGATTTTGCCTTCATTTACCACTGTGTTTCTGCTCATTGAAAATGAAAGGCCCTCTTTCTTTTTCCTAAATGATTAATGGCACCTGCTATTCAGTTCTCTCTTTCTGCATAGTTCATTGCGAACGTGACAAATATTGTCAGAAACTGAAAGAACCTTTTGGAGTTGACTGATTTCCCCCAATTTTTGTGATTTTACCCAGCATCTAAATGTCAATATTAAAAAAAAAAACTAAAGTAGAAGAAAACTTGCATCAGGTTTTGATTCTGATCTATATTTCTTTCTTTTTCACTTTTTAAAAATTGCTGTTTAAGTACAGTTTTCTCCATTTTCCTCCCACCACTCCCCTCTACCTCACCCATCCCCATCTCCCACCCTCAACCCCGCCCCTCTTTGGCTTTGCCCATTATACATGTATCCTTATTATACGTGTATAATATGGATTATACGTGTATCCATTATACATGTTCCTTAATGACCCTTCCTTTTTTTCCCCATTATCCTCTCTCCCCTCTCTTCTGGTTATTGTCAGTTTGTTCTTTATTTCAATGTCTCTAGTTATATTAT
Source organism: Mormoops blainvillei (assembly GCA_004026545.1). Classification (NCBI taxonomy): domain Eukaryota; kingdom Metazoa; phylum Chordata; class Mammalia; order Chiroptera; family Mormoopidae; genus Mormoops; species Mormoops blainvillei. The sequence continues at coordinate 147,695 of PVJD01002041.1, forward strand.
GCTTGCTTGTTTATTTTGTTGACTTGGTTCCACTTACAGGTGAAATCATATGGCATTTGTCTTTCACCGCGGGGCTTTTTTCCCTTAAGTATAATGCTCTCCAGTCCCATCCATGCTGTCATGAAGGGTAAGAGCTCCTTCTTTTCTTTCTGCTGCGTAGTGTTCCATTGTGTAAGTGTACCACAGTTTTTTGATCCACTCTTACTCATGGGCACATAGGTTGTTTCCAACACTTGGCTACATGCCAAAAAATGAAACTCAACCACCAACTTACACCATACACAAAAATAAACTCAAGATGGGTAAAAGACTTAAATATAAGTCATGACACCATAAAAGTCCTAGAGGAGAATACAGGCAGGGAAATCTCAGATATTCCATGCAGCAATATTTTCACTGATATGTCCCCTAGAGCAAGGGACATAAAGGAGAGAATAAACAAATGGGACTTTAATTAATATTGTAAATATGTCTAATTTGGAAGGTTAAACATAGTTTTTAAAAATTCACAGAACACATGTTTATTGAGTGATAACTATAAATATTTCATTTATGTCTTACATGCATATGTATTATTTGCATTTATACAGTTATCAAAGCATGTACAAGGTATATATATATTTTAATTGAGGATCATTAAAGCAGTAAAAAAACGTAAATCCATGGAATTCACATATGTCAGACATTGGTATTGAATATAAATTGAAATCTTAGGACCATGGTGTTTTTGGAGTCCAACTTGTAATGAACTCTGATTATTTTGTTTTGTTTTGCTTCAAATTTTAATCCAAGACAGAAATGCCTCTCATTAGGAAGAACTGATTCCATGGCAGCAGAGCATTTGGAAAAGTCTAGGTCTTCCAGATGAGAGTCTGAGTTGAAATCTTATGCCCACTCTACAACTTTGCAGCAATTAGTTTTGCCCTTTGGGCATCAGTTTCTCCACCTATAAAACAGAGAATGATATCCAACTCAAAACTGTTGCAAATAAACCAAAATTCCAGTCATGAAGTAGGTAACTTCCCTTCTCTACCAAAGACCCCGGCATTCAGAGAACCACTGTCTGAAGGCCTCTCCCAAACCCATGGTGGAGAGGCCCAGGCCTAGGCCATTATGGGATCTTTCGCATTTCCAGGTGCATCTTGGGATGACCTACCCGAATGAGATTTTAACCGTGCCCTACTCTTCATCAGTAGTTGGTGGTGAATTCCTGATCCCCATGTACCTAGGAGCCCTGACTTATTCAGGATGGATAGTTAAGTGGATGAAAACAGAGGTCATTTTTGGATTTCTTATATTTCCCTGAATATTATTGAAGTACAATCAGCATACAGGAAATCCACAGGCTGATGAATTTTCCCATATTGAACGCATTTGTGTAACCAGCACAAAGTCCAGGGAACAAACATTATGTGATGCCCAGAAGGTCCCATTGGCTCCTTTTCAGTCACTACCCCTTACCTTCACCCTAAGGACAACCACTATTCTGGATTTTAATGACAAGGAGTAGTTCTGAGAATATATTCAGTTTTTAATCACTTTTTAGTTGTTTAATCAAAATCTTTATTCAACAAATATTTATTTGGTATCTGTTAATGGTACAGAAATTATACTGGCATATGGTAGTGAATGAAATAAAACTTGGTCCCTGCCTTCATGAAGTTTATGGTCTAGTAAGGGTTAAGAAATGAAGAAATAAAAATATCTAACTACTGCTACATGCTTGGTGAGCCAAAATCAAAATTTGTTTTCTGGGAGGATACAATTCTCTGGACTACCCGTTTATCATGTTTCACACAAAAGGCTTTACATTAGGGCATCATATCTCTAAATTCTGTTCAGGAGTACATACTGAACTTAAAAACCTTCATGAACAAACAAGAAAGGATTTTAATGAAATCATAAACATAACGAGAGAAAGGAAACGTAGGACTAGGTTGTTTTTCTCTAGCTCTTGATACCCAGCTATGTTCTGTTGGGTACTCACTCCATGAAAAGTTGATAACATTTTTCAAAAAATATTTCAAGGTCATGAAGATTTAGAAAGTAGTGTTTAATGAAGATGTTTTATTTTTAATAAATGATTAGATTTCTCATGGGCTTTAACATGTTAATGTTATTTCTTATCTGAGGGCATGGTATTATAATGTGGATCATTTTCTGAACATACTAAATCACAGAACAACTTTTCATTATGAATCATCTTACTAAACAATTTGCCAAGAGCAAGTTAATGTAGCATAATGGTTAAGAAAGGGTTTTGGTGTCTGGCACTTCTGTGTTCCAATATCTCACATAGTGTAAGAAACTTAACACCTCTGAGCTATAATTATCTGCCAAATGGAATTAATTATATATACCACATAGAATCACTATCAAAATGAAATGAGATACCATATATGTTATGTTTGGTATATTTCTTGTCACAGAGGAAACATATTTGTGTGTGTGTGTGTAAAAATGAACAGATAGACAACAGATAGTTATGAAGACAGAATTTCCATTGTGTGCAAAGAAAGCTGGTTTAACCCTGAAATCAATAAATCTTGCATGACATAACTTGAGAAGCACAAAACCAAACTGTAGGTACCCCTCCCCTGTTTCATTTAGTCTTTATTTAAACCTCTCCACTCCCTTGGTAGACTTATCCCCACCCCAAGATGTATCCTCTGTGGTCCAAAGAGCTACCAAAGATGTTCTAATTTTCTATTCATGAGGTGCTCATGATCAATAAAATATTTACTGATGACTTCTGAAAGAATGGTCCTAACTCAAGGATATGATTAATTTAAAAGAAAAACTCATGAAGATATAAAGAATCCTAAAGATCCAACACAATGAAGCTCTAATGAGGAAATGATAGGATGTCACTTTGAGGACTGAGAGATCTTTTTATCTTCCCAATAGACCTACTGGCTAGGATTATAAACACAGGTTTATGCATATATGTAATTCTTGTTTACCTCTTTTTAAAAATGATCAGTTCTAGAGAGAGGGGAAGAGAGAGAGAGAAACATCAATGTGAGACAAACATTGATCGGCTGCCTCTTGCATGACCTCTGACTGGGGACCAAACCCACAACCCAAGCATCTGTCCTGACTAGGAATTGAACCCATGACCTTTCAGTTTGCAGTATGACATCCAACCAACTGAGCTACACTGGTCAGGGCTTGTTTACTTTTTTCAGTTAAGCCAAGTTAGTCCAAGGATCCAAGTCAAAGCCAAATCCCACTCTGTCCTCAACACCCACTTTTTGCTAGCAGACCAATTAGATTCCTCTTCTATCCTTGCTCATACCCTCTCACCCACCACTCAAACCACAGAGCTCTCAACAGAGTGAATACCTCCAGTTTTATGAAGGCATCTCTGACAGACAGGTACCGCCTAATCAAAACATTAACTTTCTTTTGTCTTTCGAACAGGTTTTTTATTTAAAATGTCACACCCTCATAAATAAAATATCTAGTTTTTATGAGAAACCATGTTTACTCCAAAGTGATGGAGTATCCTTAAATAGACTCAAATTATACCAATTTTGTAGACTTTCTGAATTTTAAATTATATGATATGATAGAATACAGTATATAGACATTTCCTCATGTTTTGGTTTTTGTTCTAGTTTAATATTCCTCTATTATGATTGCATGATAACACCAAATATTAAAATGTTACTTACTGGGAACTGAAGACTATCACAAGGAAAGCTGTGGGAGTGGGCAAAATTCCTGAATATGAGTAATAATGCTTATGATTTATAAAGCACCTTTCTTCTCAAAAATTCAAATTGCTTTAATGGTGTGATTCTACTATATATCCTCTCTCCTTGTAGTAAGTAGGAGGCAACGTTACCTATTCATTTGTTGAATTAGACTGTAGAAAGGAGATCATTTTAGTGCCCTGAAATTTAACGGTGAATTGCACACATGATATTAGAATTCAGGCATCTAAACTGACCCTTACCCTTTTGCTAGGTTGAATAGGCCCTATTTCATTCATTGACAGATAAACTTTAATTCTATTACAGCATCTAGAGATGGCACGTTAACCCAGATGGGTGTTATTATTTCAATGACATGCACAATTTTATAATAGTGAAATACAATTTTGCTTTCCAATGTAATTTTTTCTTGAGCCTTCAGACTAGGGAGACAATAAAACACTGATATAAAAATATCATGTATTTCTTTTTTTTGAAAAACCAAATGTGACAAGTAAAGGAAGGGAAGACTCTTTTGATGATAAAAAGTAAATGAGCACTCTTTTCTATTTTAGAGGAAACCATGTGGAATTATTCTTGTGAAGTAGAATCTCAGGTTGAAAATGAAAGAACATTCAGAGTTTTTAATTCTACTCCACTGTGTCATATTTAATATAGATATTACTAGTGAGATGCTGGTACATGTTTATTTAACAACGGTTTGTGATCAGTGACTAGAGATTCAGAACAAGGATCCTAGTAGAGTTAAACATGTACAAATGCAAGAACAAATGCCAGTTCTTTGATGGTGTCCACTTTCAACACTAACTTCTCAATCTTCTGTTCTACATGTTTGTACTCTTGAAAATATTCCAGGGTTCACGGCCTATCAAATGCAATAAGAAACTAGGTGAGTCAACATGACATCATGGGCATTGCATGGTCTGTTTATGTGAAAGAATCAAGAGACAAAAAGAGTTTCATTCCTCTCTTTCAAGACATAAAGCTTCTGATGTTTTAAGAACAAAGGCAGGTTGAGGGAATTCTGGTTCTAAAATAAAATGTTGCTAACTTAAAAAGAAACCCATGAAGATTCAATTTGCTTATAACTTATAACTTAAAACTTTGCCTTGCTTCCAAATTGTATTTGCTTGTATCTGTTTTGTCTCTCTTTTTTAATGGTTGCTTTGTCATTGCTAAATAGCCCTTCTGTTGTTCCTTCAATTCTTTGATGCTGCAGACTTTTCTCCTCACCTTTCCTTCATCTATTATTCCCTATTTCTTTTCTTTAATTCTTGCTCATTCTTTATAAGACTTAGCTTGAATGTGATCATCTCAGTGAAATTTTCCTTCTCTGAACAGCTAGGTAGAATTAAGATTGGTAGGTGTGTAAAGACACTTGCATAACTCTTTGATTATACTTATATGTATAGTTATTATTTGTTCCATGGTCTATCCTTCCACACAGGAGTCCTGTTGAGGACCAAGCCATATATACTTTTAATTCCAAAGTCTAGCATAGACCCTGGCATATACTAAGTGATCAATACATAGTTCATGAATGGATGCAAGTTCTTGTCTTAACCACCATTGCTCTTTCCCATTGGTATCTTCCCCTTCCTCTTCTGTTCCCATGCTCCTAGGGCTTATGATAAAAAAAATAAAACTGGCATCACAAGGCCTATTCCATTATAATCCACTGACCCTGAAGTTTCTTTCTCTCTCTACTTTCTTCGTAATGCCCTGAATGGGAGTGTGTAAGGGGGAGGAAGATGGGAAAGCAAAAAGGACACAAAGGAAGTACTGACAAAGGGCAGATTGACAGTTCTGAGGGCTATGTACTCACTCATTGGAGGAGTAGACAGCATACTTCAATTCATCCTCACAAAACCCTTAGAGATAAGGAGGGTAAAAATTATCATCCCAATTTAGAGAACGCTAAAGAATGAGGATGCTGAGATGTGGAGTGCTGGCAGGATGTCGCATGATCTATTCGTTCCTTCCCCATACTTGCATCCTCCAACTGGCAATTTCCTCTGATTTAGAGGGCAGCAGATCATTTCTTGTTCATGTGCCCTCTCAGTGACAGCCTCCTCGCCCCCTTCTCTCTTTTTTTCTTTAACTCTTTGCTGTTCTATTAGCCAGTGTCAGTAAAAATCAAGTCTAGTGATAACTCAGCCAGAATAATTGAGTAACCTGCTAAGTAATGTTACAGACCTTCTTCTGCAAAGAAATTCAAGACTGCCTTGACATCCATCTATCAAGCCTGGTTAGTGCTAATAAAATCAGGCCTCCCACAAGACAGGTAGATGGGCTGGCTGACCCTGTATCTCAAATGATTCATGGTAATTTGTGGTTCCACATTGGAAGTCCCCAGAAAGAAAAAGCTAAACAACTCCCTTCAAGTGATAGGTGCTGTAGGGAAACAGGCCTTATCTGCTTGCATTTCTCTGTGCCCCTCTAACCAAATATCTAGAGCAGCTCATTTGGAAAATGATGTGTAGTTTCAAAATGGCAAAGTGGTCATACAGAGGGAAAAAATTAGAGATGCCTTGAATGCCACATCTGCCCTTGACTCTACATGTGAAAGCATCTCTATTTTTTTCATAAACAGAACTTAGGGCAAGACGTAAACTTCAAGGTGCCTTTGTCCTTGCTGGGTTGGGTGGGGAAGAATAACAAAGACTGTAGGTAAGGACTGCTGATTCTGAGAGGATGGAATAGACACATTATTTTCCCTGTTCCTCCCACTAAAAATCTTGGAATATATAGATGCATAGGCATGTGTGTGTGTAATTGACAAAGTTGTAAAAGTGACACAATGAAGGAATGATAAAAGAATGGAGGCCTCGTCAAAAAAATGAACACCCATAGGCCAAAAGGAAATTAAAAAAATGAATCTGAATGAGGTTTCACACCTAATGCAAAAAACCAAAACAAATCATGTACATGTATGTAAAACAGAAAACTACTGATAGAATAAGAGAGGGCATTATACATATTTTAATTGCATTTTTAGGCTTGGGTTATATAGGGGTTTGCTCTTCCAACAGTAATAACTCTACAAAGATATTTAATTCAGATAAATGTACAATAAATACAAGACAGAATAATCAGGTTAAGTTACACTATATTTTACATTATTGATTTAAAATTTATTGTCTAGAAAATTTAGAAATTAATGATTGTGTACTTTAAAACTCTCTTTTGGATTCACCCTACAATAGTTTAACGGACAGTGTGGTCTCTGTTCAGGTACAAAAACTTAGTGAATAGTATTTTTTATTATTTTTATTAAATTTCAGTGATTAGTAAATGAAAAATAAAGCAACTACATTTTCTAAGTCTGAGGCAAGAGCCTTTAGTTAGAAGTTAAGTGATCACATGAATGTATTCTCTCTGAGATGCAGAAATTTGTTTCATTATTGTTAGGACTTATGTGCTCTAAAAAAGGGAGTGATGGAGATACATCCTTAAAAATACCTCATGCATGTTCCCTTGCCATTCTATCCCCTTACCAGAAATAGGTTCTTTTTCTTCACTTTAAAATTATGCATACTTTTTAAAAGGGGAACATTAGAGAAAAGGGAAAATATTTGAAAACTTCTTACTTTTTACCTTAGAAATATCCTTTAGAAATATAGTGTGAGCCACAAGCATATACCACATATGCAATTTTAAATTTCTAGTAGCTATATTTAAAAATTAAAATAAATAGATTAATATTAATCATATATTTTATTTAATATATTCTAATTATTATTATTTCAACATACACTCAACATAAAAATTAGTGACATATTTTACATTATTTTTTGTACTAAGTCTTTGAAATATGGTGTGTATTTTAAACTTGTAATTCATTCATTTCAGACTAGCCAAATTTCAAGTTCTCAATACCCACTGCCCATAGCTCTCATATTTCACTGTGCAGCTTAGAGGCTAAATAGTAAATGTTTTCTTATTCAAAAAATTTTATGTACTGATTATAGCCACAATACAGGGTGGGGCAAAAGTAGAATTGCAATTGTGATTATGCAAAACACAAAGTTTATTTTTGTGTTATTATTTATTAATTATTGTATTTATTTTTACGTGAACAACTTTAAACCTACATTTACCCCACCAGTATATACCTGATGTGCCTACAATATATTTATGCTGCTATATTAATCTGTAGATTAGAATGGACATTTAATAGTATACAACTGCATATTCAAGGTTGGTATGTTTCTTCATCAGGTCTTTATTTCTTTTTGTGAACTAAAAATTGCCTGTAATTGTGTGGAAAATCAAGAACAAACTGCAACTCTTTGCAATAGTTCTAGAGCACAGTAGCTCCCCTTATCCATGAAGGATATATTCCAAGACCCCGACCAAACGCCTGATGTGACAGATGGTACCAAGCCCTATACATTCAAAGGCTGGAGTAGCCTCATTCAAGCCATTAGCCAGATGTGCTGGAACCTCACATCTTGTTAGAGCTTTGGCTTTAAATACTCATAAATTACTGCCAGTTAGTTACCTAACAAACTGAATAATACAGTTAGTGTTGATAAGACTTAATCCAAGAAGGTTTTAAGAAAAGGATTCTTTTTGTATATAAATGATTACTTTCTCCTTTGCTAATCCTTACCTTATCATATTTGTATTTCTTCTATTTTATAGACTATCTTAACAGTTTAATGAAGTGACTTTGGTTTTATGTGGCCTGGTGAATTGTGCCTGAATGAAAACATCTTCTGGTCATTAATCAAAATGCCAAATTGAGTTATTTTTTCTTATTATTCATTGCCAAGTTTGTGTATGTGGAGTCGCAATGAAAGGTTAAATACTACTCATTGGCAAGAATATAATGAATGAGATAGAATAGGCCATGAGGAAGTACAAATCTTTGGAATTTTTCACAGAAGTAAAAGTTCTCTTGATGTTATTCCACTGTACAAGTACACCAGATAGTACAATAAAGTGTAAAGGTATTGGCCTCTAATTCATTCATATATACAATGAGTATATATTGAAGGTATAGCATGGCACCTATACATTATGTTAACTATGGGGTTGTAACAGTGAACAAAACAAACAAGCTCCCTGCTCTTAGGTAATACATATTCTGCTGGGAATAAGGAACATTAAACAAAATGGCTAATAATTATACAGCCTGTTAAGGAGGGTTATAAATAACAAATGCCAAGTTTAAAGCAGGGTAAAGGAAAAGGAAATATGAAGAATAAAGACTAAACTTTAATATTTTTACCATGTAAAAGCATACATATGAAAATTCATTTATTAACTAGAAGATAATACTGAAAGAAAACAGAGATCCTTACCCTGGTGGAGTTTACATTCTAATGACTGACAGCAGAAAGTAAAATTGACATAATCAATAAGTGCATTATAAATTATGTAGTATGTTAGAAGATGATAAGTCTTGAGGGAGACACATAGGAGAAAGGGGGATTAGGAATGCCAGGGGGTAGAAATAAAGCTATGTTGCAAATTAAAATGTGGTGATCAGGATAGACTTCATTGAAAAAGCGAAAGTAAGCAAATAGTTGAGGGAAGTGAGGATGAAAACATGTAGATATTTGGGAGGAGCATTCTAGGGAGAGTGAATAGCCAGTGTGAAGAACCCACAAGTGGAGTCTGCCACTTTGTTCAAAGAACATCAATGAGGCCAGGGTGTCTGGGGTGGAGCGAGAATCAAGAACAGTAGAAGCTGTCGTACGAGAGCTACTTGGGGCCAGGGTCTGTGGGACTGGGTGGGGCTCTGTTGTGTTTACTCTAAGGGAAATTAAAAGTATTGCAAAGGATTTTAGAGAAATTTTATAGTTTGACATATTTCCTGTGTTTGCTATGTTCAGAACAGACTGAAGAGGAACACAAGTAGAAGGAGGAAGAGAGCTCTAGGAGTTATTATAGTAGCCAAGGCAAGGAATGATGGCAGCTTAGAAGAGGATAGTAGCCATGGAGGTGGAAGACAGTGGTTGGAGTCTAGGTCTATCAATGCAGTACGTCAAGAGATAACTAAAATAAAGGTAAAGTTTTAAAAAATCCCAGAGAAAGAAGAACAAGTTCAACATGGTGTACTTTTTAGCCCTGTGTTCTGTTTGTCATTTGCATAGGCAAAATGATTGTATTTTCTGGACCTTTGGGGACACATGATTCCATTGTCCTGGAGTTCCTGTTGAAAAGTAGGTCAACAGTTTATTTCTCAATTGAATGATTTATTACTTCTTATTTCAGTGACAAATCTTTCCTACTTTCATGTCTTTAAGGAGAACTCAAAAATATTCAAGAGCGCATCATTTCTTTTTTGGGAATGTGATATGTTCTTATACTACTACATGCAGTACTGCCTACCTCATCATCTGCGTTTTTCACTTTCCATGGTCTCAGGAAATATTTAATGGAAAATTCTGGAAATAAATAATTCATAAGTTTTAAATCGCCCGCCATTTGGAATATTAGGTCTGTCCAGAAGGTATCCAGCCAGTAATATGAAAAATAGAGGTACTTATTGAAGAAGATTCAAGATACAAGAAACATTGTACATAGGACAAGGATACTTCAATCGCCTTCAAAGTAGGTAGGTTAGGACCTCACACAGTTCTCCCAATTGCCATCAGCTGCCCCATTGTATTTTCATGAATCTCATTAATGGTCTGAAATCTCTCCCCCTCAAAGGTGATTTTAGCTTTGGGAAAAGACAGAAGTCACAGGGTGCCAAATCTGGGCTGTAGAGGGGCTGAGTCACCAGGGTGATTTGAAGTTTTGCCAGAAAACTCTGCATGAGACGTGATGCATGAGTGGGTGTGTTGTCATGACAAAGCTGCCAGTCACCAGTTGCCTATTGCTGTGTCCTTCTGAATCATCCAATAGTTTCCACAGAGGAATGTTCAAGCTTAATGCAAAATTTGGTGCAGATTCACTGCTCTACTCGCTCAGCCCTTTTGAATGTGGCAGGTGCACAGTACACGTGCTCACTCAAAGGTACCTACCTCCCCCATTGACTAGTACAGTGAAGTCATCATTGTTCCTGCATGCGTATTCCAGTCCGCTCTCCTTGGCTTCCTGGTTACACTGATGTCACGCGAACCATTCTCATTACATTAACAATGGCTGGACTTTTTCCGGACAGTCCTCATACACATGCTTATAGGACACTGTATTTCTTATAACTCTTTGAGCCATTTTGGAGAAATAACAGCATATCTGAATAAGTAAACCTGAAACCAATGTGTGGATTCTTTTTTGGGACTTCTGCTTCAAGCTGGTTGTTTTGGCCTTTTCTATTTCTATTTCAAGCTGGAAACCTCCTTCCTCTACATTACAAATTGTCTGGGAGCATATGACTATATGACTAGGTGTCAGCTACCACCCACTGTATGTTGGATAATTAGCCAGAAAATTAAGAGGATGTAGGTTGTTGAAAACTTCAGGACGCTTTCAAAATTAAATATGTATAATGTTTAATTTGTTACTAAATATGTCACTTTTAAAACGCTCTCCAAAAATAAATGTCCTTAAGTCAACTATATGTTACCCAAGAAATCTCCATTTCCTCTATAAAGGCATCCTGCAACCAGAAACTGGATTTAGACTCAATGAATAAAGTAAAACCAATTATCTAAGTAATGTTAAGTAGATATTTTCAAAAGCTTACCTCGAAATTAAAAAAAAAAGTTGGCTGAAAAACAGTATTTTTGCCTGAAGGTTTAGAGCATTACCTTTTGCTTTATTCACATTCTGTGTGGATTCAAAGTCAAAGAAACCCTGAGTACTAGATGAGGATTTTGGTGTTTTGTGGCTCCAGGATTTCACTACGGTAAATCAAAACGATCAGACTGAGGCTTTCTGGAAATGAAGATACGGCAATGCCAGTATTTTGCAATCTATTTATTTGCTATCACATGATAGCGTCCATTGTGTACCTGAAATACAGGCATTCAAACCGCGTTCAATAAATCTGAGTGCAGTACAAGGAGGGGCAGCGACAGCTCTTTCCAACTCTCACCCACAGCTTGGTTGTTGCACGTGGTTTGGAGACAACATGACAATACAAAAGTCAGCCATACAAAATAGGGGTCTGAAAAGTATAAACTAAACAGCCCAATAAAGTATGTAGACACTACAGACAGGAAAAATGATTACCAGTGTATCAGTTATCAGACCAGATGAACAGAAGCCACTTGGGTTGTGATTTCTTATAATTGTTTGCTTTTGCTTAAGTTAATCATTAAGTCATCAGAGCTCTTTACCCCCCAAAAATGTAATACATTTTTCTAAGAAAGTTTAAATTAGATATCCTGAATTTCATAGGAGGAGACTACACTCAGGACGTAAAATCTTAATATTAGAGTATATACTAATCATTTATTTAAATTTATGTGTATATTAACTCCTATTGGGTTTTTGTTTGTTTTTGTAGAGAACTATATTCAGAAATGTATAAACTAAAGATACCTCCCAAACCTTTTTCTTCCTTTTTTGACTGAACAGCATCACAGGAAACATTCATAAGCACCGTATATATTTATATGTGTTTAACCCCAGTGCATTGTTTCTCACTCTTACTTTAGAAACAGTTGAAAAAGTCAGTTTCTCTCCCTAAATTTACCTTGATTTCCTCTTTAGTTCTCTATTCCTCAGGACTATTAAAAAGCTATTTTATGATAAATTTGATTGTCATGGTGATACTCATTATCAGTGGTCATGTTTTACACTCTACAACTTAAAAATATTCCCTAAATTATAGTATAATGTACCCTGGGTTTCTTTCCCAAAACTTCCATGAGGAATTTAGAGGAAGAGCTTATTGTTTTACAGCTTTAAATAATACTTAAATCCTGGAATATGCTATATCTTTGTTTTAGATAGGAAGATTTAACTACAGCAAACCTGCTATTAATTATTCAGTGGCTGCTTAGCCATTTTATGGATTATCCAAGTCCTTTGCTTCTCCTGTCATTAATTCAAGGCTCATTAGTTCCTCCTTCTTTCAATAGATGGGGAAAGAATGAGGAGCCACCGCACAAAGTAGCCATGGATGCATTTTGGTGTGGAAGTCACTTAAAACTGTTAGCCAAGAAGAACTTTGAAATGATCCAGGAACAAGGACAGTCATATAGTTGAAACATTTTAGACAGCTATCCATATGGGGTAAATTAAAGGAGTCCTGCCAAAATATTGTTTCAGCGACCCAATGTATTTATTTCCTATTGCCTTAACAGATCACCACAAACATCGTGGCTTAAACAACAAAAATTTAGCATCTTATAGTTCCATAGGTCAGAAGTCAAACATGGGTCTCACTGACCTAAAATCAAGGTGTAAGCATGTGTGCTTTCCTCTCTGGAGTTGCCGGGGAGAATCCATTTTCTTGAGTTTTTCAGTTACCAGATACTACCCACATCCCTAGGCTCTTGACCTCCTTCCTCCGTTTTCAAAGCCAGCAACATAGCGTCTCTCTGAACTTTCTTCCATTCTCACTTTGAGTACAGCGGGGAGATCTCCACTTTTAAAGACTCACGTGTTAAATTGGCCTGCCCAAAAAATGTAGAATAATCTCATCTCAAGGTCTGTATCCTAAATTGAATGTGCAAAGTCCTTTTTGCCGTGTGACGAAGGATAGTCACAGATTCCCAGTGATTAGGGTATGCGGTCTTCCGTCTGCCTACCACATTCAGTGAATTCTAAATTTTCATATTGCTCTAATTTTTGTAAGTATAATAATAAATAAAAATTACCATAATACCTAAGTAACACAAGTAATTAGCTCCCATATACTGAGTGTTTATTATTTTTTAGATACAAATAGTATCGCATGATTCTCACAATTGCTCCATGAAGTAGGCATTATTTTTGTTACCATTTTACCCATGAGGAGAAGAAGGATCATGGCTTGGATCACGCAGCTTTTACCGAGCAGAGAGGCAAAGCCAATGTTCTTCTCCAGATTCTCCTGGCTCCAGGGTTCCAGCTTGACTCTCTGTTATTTTTATAAGTAATTAACTCTCAGATATTTACACCTGGTCTCAAAGAGCTTTACTAAATGAAGATCATGAGGAAATAAAAATGTGTGGCTTAAAGCAGTAGTTCTCAAACTGTAGTATGTATCAGAACCCCCTGATAAAATGTAGAGCGCCAGCCCTGTCCCCGGAATTTCTAATTCAGTACCCCTGGGGTGGGGCTTAACAACCTGCTTTTATTCAAGCACCCGGGTGACGCTGATGTTGCTGGACGATACTTTGAGAGCCACTGGCCTAGAGAATAGAAAGCCTGAGTTGGGGTGAGGTTCTGCTCGAAATGTTTTTGGCAAAAAGTGAACTGAAAGGATTCAAGGAGAGGGGGGAAAAAAGGAGTGGGGAGAAAAAGAAGTCATTAAATGTTATAGAGTAGAGGAAAACTAAAATGTGGGTCTAGCCCTTTCTCCAGGACAATTTGTTTAGGTAGTGACAGAGCTGGGTCTAAAGCCCAGATCTTCACAGGTACAGAAAAACTGTTGAGAACAAACAACACTTATTCTGAGCTTTTCCTGCATCTGACCCTGTCAGGGCATTTAATTGTCAACACTGCCTCCATTCTCATGTCAGTAGATGAGTGGAAGGCTGGTACCCTAGATCTCTTTGAACAATTACTTTGAAAAACATTCTGAAGCACTTAGGGTATAAACAGGGAAAGATGGTTTTATTGCCGTCGTTTTATTAATTTAGTCTGTGCATAACATACACGCTATCTGAACATCAGGAGGATTTTGCTAAATTTTTTCTCCCAAAGAACATCATTTTGGAATAAGATCTTGATGTGCTGTTTCTCATGTTTCTCTCTGAAGTTCCCTGGCAAGGCACGTGCTAACAGCCGGGCTCCACTGAATATCTGGTTGGCACCAGAGCAACCCAGAGAGAGACAGAAGGACCTGCTCTTCATCATCTTTTCAGAAAGGGTTTCATCTCTCTGGAGCTTGGTGGGAAGTCACGTCTTTACTTCATTATTTTCTAACATTGGCATTCTCTTTGAAAGCCTATTTATTGAGTTTTCTGAAGTGCCTTCTCCGACACCAAAAATGGTCATCATCTGACCATACGATAAACATAAGAACCTGGGAAACATTTGGAGGGAAATGTATAGTATGCCTTAGAATGGAGGCAAAAGCAGAAAGTGAGATGAGACAGATGTAAGAGCTGTAGCTTATGCACTGCATTTCTAGATGTCAGCGATGTTGAAATATGTAGCTTAAAGCAAATGTAGATCAGCAAAGGCCTGAAATAACACTCGATTTCCTGAGATGATTCATTTAAAGAGGCTGCTTATTGCATACATAGCTTCAAGATCATGTGCCTATTTTCTTCTATTATTGTTCATACATAAAGATATTTTACTGGCTTAAAAGTAACCTGACAGTTCCTCAAAAAAAAAGCAGGTGGAGGAGAGTTCATCTTCAAAGCACGCAATGTCAAGTTTCAAACGTGCTAAGATTATTGTAGAAACGATTCATGTTTTTAATGTAAGGTCATCAAAGGTGGTGATATTTGGTCCTGAATTGTTGATTTGAGTCAGATATTAGGTGGAACACAACTCTCCAAGACAAAGCTTCATTGAAAAGGATGGATGTTTTAAGAACATCTTTCAGCCACATGGAGAATTAAGCCCAGCATCCATGGCTCAACCACAGGAAGTCTTCCGTTCTGGTTCTCTGGCAGAAATATGCCTAGGAATTCTCTATTTGTAGTGGTATGTGTGGGACATACCCAAAATTCAACTTTATTGCTGTGGCATTGGGTAAAAATTTGAGCAACTCCTGGATTTGAAGGCAAAGCCAGTCAGAGAGGTAATAGCCAGAAATCATTCCATAGGGTGCAGGTGTTTCCTAGGCTGGTGTTAAAAAGATTGTACATTTCCAGCCTGTATATCAAGCCCTTACTGAGGAATCAAATCACCTTCTTGATAACATTCAAACAGGTTCTTCATTTGCTCAGCTAGTTCTTTATTTCCTTTTTTGTCAGTCATATCATTCCTTCCATCCAGGAATAGTTCCAGCTATCTACTTAGGCTATTTTTATTGGAAGAATATGCAACAAAGATATCCTATCCCCAGGCCCTCCCCTGCTTTAGGGTCATTTCTCTGCCTCTTCATGTTCCCACAGTTTATCATTGCAAACAAGAGCGCATTCACGTGGCTCCCACTGCCCTTTAGCTTCATGATCAAGCAGTAGGTACAGAAAACATGAATTTTGCGTTCCATCTGCAAGCTCCCCTCTGAGGATCCTCAGCACTTTAAAACTCCACTCTGAACAGGGGGCATACATATGATGGGAAAGACACAGAAATAAGAATTTACCTAGGTAAAAATATAATAAAAATAACTTCTATTAGGTATGGTCTCCAGAGAGAAATTAATGGAATTCTAAAGAAAAGAACTCCACAAAAGAACTCCAACATCACAAAAAGCATATCCTGTGTAAGATTTGCTAAGACCTCCTGAGATTGGCAGAGTGGATTATTATTAATATTGTTACTTTATGTTGTTCTAATTCAAACCATTTAGCTTAATCTGAGCAATCAGATTATAATTAACGTTTGTATAAAACTTTGGAGTTTCCAAAGATTTTGGGGGGGCACTATCAAATATATTTTTTAAAATAACCCTAATAAATAATAATCCTAATTAAGTTAGCATTATTCTACTTCACTTTTAAAATGAAGATCTGAGGTTACAGGGTGATGTGACTTGCCTAGGATCAGACAACTGGTAACAGTTGCTCTAAATCCAATGTTCTTTTCGCTACGCCAGCATTTCCAAATTATGCCCCTAGAGTTTGCAAGCACCTGGGAAGCTCTGAGGAAAAAAATATCAATGTCCAAGCCCCAACCCAGAAAAAAATTAAATCAGGATATGTGAGGGTAGGATCCAAGAATCAGTATTTTCTAGAAATTCCTGGGAGATTATATGTGCAGCCAAGGGTGGGACCCACAGCACTAATCTGAATGGCTTCCTGTAACATAGCTAATATAAAAGCACAGATTATTTAATCAACTCAACATCTTATGTTGTTAGGCAAGTTAAAAGCAAAACATCTAGCATGCCATCTTTCATTGCCCATTCTTCTTCAGCAAGCGTTTTAGTGTTTGTCATTAGCAGTGAAGATATGATGAAACCATGGGGATGTTTAATACTAATAACTAACCCTTGGGAAGAGCCGGAAGAGCATATACAGCAAACAAAGGGGAGATCCTAACCAGTGGGCTCTACTGAGTATTCAACTTTCACTATTACCATTGCCATGTGCATCATCCTTTCCCCTCATTGAAAGTATCATTGGCAGTAGCCTTGACATGTGTTCAAGGGAAAGGTGAAAACAGTTCCTGACCAGATTTATATCAAATACTTTTTTTTTTCTCTAGGTCAGTGACTACTGAAATGTGAACTTCCATTCAAAATGGCCCTGGCCTTTATTTAATCAGTCATTCTAAATGCTCCTACAATTCCTAGTGAAACAGAAAGAATGTGTTTTAAATACAAAGTCTATGCTTTTTCCCTGAGGGCATTCCTCTTTTTAATCAACCTTTTTTCTCTGAGGCTGAGTCTAGAGGCTTAGCTCCTAGAATAGAAGATGAAATGGTCTGATATTGACCTGACACTAAATTGGAAAACAAAAGGGAAGAGAGAGGAAATTCACTAAATGTCATGATCCCTTCTTTCACTGATGGAGAGCTATACTTGGCAGATGGAGTAGCAAAGTTTTAGATAAAGGTGACCCAGGTAGAAAGACAAAGTTTGAGGAAGACCCCTTTTGGTTGCTGAGAATGGAGAAGAGGGACCAAAAAGTGGTAACAGAGGCCTTAGGCTGTACTGCACTATCCCTGCTGCAGAACTTGGATAGATTGTGATAAACTGAAGGAAGCTCAAGTGTGTCTGCCCTCGTTGGGGCTTTTGAAGGAGAACCCTGTGTATTTATTCATCTACTCATTCAACAATATTTATTGAGTGCCTACTGTGTGCTGATTACCGTTCTAAGTGACAGAGACAGAGCAGCAAACAGAAGTCGCTACAACATGAAGGCCCTCACAGCTTGGAGAGGCAGGTCTGGTTTGCACTCTTCGGCCTCCCTCAGTTCCCATGCAGGACTGATGACAGAGAAAGGGGCATCGTTAAACCATCAACCTAAATCGGGAAGAAAGATTTATCTATTGAATTATGGGGAGACTGTTATTCAGAGAGCCTAAGCTATCGAGCTGGTCTGAGATTACTGAACCAAACAGATAAAAAAAATGTGGGTTCCCTTCTCCCAGAAGTAGTGCTCTAGAACATACCACATTAACTATTTCTAAGAAAACAAAGAAACAAACAAAGCTATATTTCTCAGCACATGTGTTAGTAATTTTGCAACTCTGCTCACTAGGGAACAAGGAGACACAGTAAGACGGCAGAATACCTGGTAATAGGATATTCCTGGGAAAGAGTGTTGTCATTGCTCACTGTTAACAGCCGTAAACCTAGGAGGTCTCCGAGAGTCAAGAGCATCAAGAAATGAATGATATGGAGAAATAATATGCTACTTTTGTTTATTTGGGCTAATGCATTTTCTAAAACCCTTTATGATGAGACCCAGGATTGTGACCCTGGTTACAAAGAGCAGCTTCCTAGGAAAAAGATTGGGATACATAAACCGTTTCAGTCATTGAATATAGGAAATGCCCTGCTTAAAGACATTTGTGTGACTACAGTAGATTTTTAAAAATTCATGATTATGTGGAACCTTCCTACAGAAAGTGAAAAACAAATAGCTCAGGCCTTCTGCTTAAGGACCAGGAGCCCCATCTCAGTTTTCATCCTTGTTAGACATCCATTTAGTGTTTCACATTGTCTTACTTATATTTTACTCTCACTAGACTGTCTATCTTATTTGTCTGCAGGGTCTCCAAACACACCATTAACAATTCTGTAATCAAGGGAGTATATAGTGCCTCATCTACAGATCCAAGAGCTTTGGTAGAATATAACTACTACTTCTAAGAAGATTCCAGCATGGCAAGAATAAGTTTTTTAGACTTTCCTTTTGCCTATTTCATGTCAGTTACATACCTACAGTGCTGGACCTATTCCCTGAGGATAGTTATATGCAATAAGATACTCAGTAGCATCTAACCTGGCTACTTAATTTTCTACTTACACATTCAGGAGAGAGCCTGAGTGTGAGGCAATGGGTAGAATGTGAGGCGATTCAAGGGTAATGATGATGAAAGTAAGCAATTCTCCTCCAGGGAAAGATCATCTTTCCCCCTGGTTCATTAATTGGTTAAAGACCTTGGATCAGCATAAATTGCCTTTAGCTGATAATTAGCATGCAAATAAACATTGGCTTATGGGCCCAGAGTTTAAAAGAAATGAGGTTGGTCTTAAAAGGAATTCTGGAGGGAAGTATATTTTAAGAAAAATAAAAAATAATAATAATTCCCAAAGCACTGGTAGTATTTGCTTCATGATATTTTCCTTCTTAATCCTGTGAACCCCACCTTGAGAGTTGACTATTATTAACGTTCACCACTGAGGTCACGGGAATGAATTCTTTAAGAAATAGCTATCAGAAGAGAATATGTTGCTTCTAGGGAAGACCTGTGTGTTTTCCTTTAGGAAGTGTATGAAACATTTATATTTGTTGCCTAAAGTTAGGGCTTTATACAACAGCATATTTTGTGAAAGCTACTGCTATAAAGTCACTGCAGGGATTAATAAATTAGGAACCCCAATATCAACTCCATATTTCAAAACTAACAACCCCCTTTGTGTTTTTCAGTGCAGACTAGACTATGAAACTATAACAAATGAACCTCAGGATTCCAGTGATTTAACACAGGACAGTTGATTTCTCACTCAGCGGACATTTCTTTCTTTCTTTCTTTTAAATATTTTATTTATTTTATTTTTAGACAGGGGAAGGGAGGGAGAAAAAGACAGAAACATCAATGTGTGGTTGCCTCTCATGCACCCCCCTACTGGGGACCTGGCCTGCAACCCAGGCATGTGCCTTGACTGGGGAACCGAACTGGCAACACTTTGGTTCTCAGGACTACGCTCAGTCCACTGAGCTACACCAGCCGAGGTCAGCCTATATTTCTAATACAGATGAGCAGAGGTCATGACCCACAGGGACTGAGGCTGTTGGAGGCTCTGCCAATTTACATATAGCTGCACCACCTGGAACACATGCTCTTGAATGCTTTTCCCTAGAAGTGATGTTTGTTAACTTCTGCTTTGAGTCCATTGGTCTGCACTATTCATCTGGCACCACCTAACTGGAAAAGGACTAAGACAGTGGGACACACGGTGAATATTATTGTAGGATTTTCCCAAAATTCTATGGTAAAAGATTTTTATCTAACCTTCACATCCTGCTTTGCTACAACAAACCTGGTCAATCTTAGGGTCACCAAAATGGTTATTCAGAACAAGAATAAGACTAAGAAGTGGACAGTTTCACCAAAGCGATGAGACAAAAACGACTGTGGGGGGAGGGAGACAGTGTACCAATCACTTTCATGTGATATTTAAAACGTAGCCTCCTTTGAATTCTACCAAAGTGCTCCTCATTTTTAATTTTTAAAATTTTTAGCTAGAATGATATTCTTTTCCATTTTTTAATTATCCCCCTCCAAGGAGTCATTTTGCAGGGCCCGTTAATAGTATAGAGGTACTAGGTATCTGTTTACGTCCCCTATGCACACCTGAACTTTATGCATAAAATTGTAAGGTTGTTCTGTCCCCCCCAAACCAACTCTTACACCCTTAGAGGTGATATCATGCTCCTTGAGGAAGCATGATTTAAATTTAGCAGAATAAAGAAGAAACTGATGTAGTATTTCTAGAAATTGTGTGGCTGATTTTATGTATTCGAGATAGTTCTATCATATTTTATTGAGCAAATAATTTTTTTCGCAGGAGCCATTAGGAATCATGTGCCCTCACCAAGTTTCTCTACCAACACTATGGAGGCAGCATAACGTAATGATTCAGAGCAAAGGCATGGAATGAAATAACGCACCTGCAAGTATTCCCCTCCCGTTAGGTGAGATCTTCGATCTTGCACTAGTTTTTTAGACACTCTAGTCCAGGGGTGTCCAAGCTTTTGGTGTCTCTGGGCCACACTGGAAGAAGCAGCATTGTCTTGGGTCGCACAATAAATACATTGTGACATGTAATCACAAAAAAGCCCCATACAATTTTAAGTAAATTTACAATTTTGCATTGGGCCACATTTACTGCCCTTCTGGGATGCATGAAGTCCGTGGGCCGCAGGTTGGACACCCCTGCTAGACCTAAGAGTGTTTTTTCTTTTTTTAATCTGTAAATGGATTATATCAGACCTGTGTTATAACATTATTTGAGGTTTTGCATATTGCCTAGAACAATATAGCTCACGGTAAATATTCTTGTTACCATTAGTGTTGTTGCTGTCATCCTTACGTGAGCCTATCTTACAGCCCCCAAAACCCAGACTTTCTTAATGGGAAGGGAAGTAGCTAGAGTTAAAACTTCTCTGTCACGAGCCTTAATCCTGTGTCCTTGTAGACCTTAATACTTATTTTTTCACCTGCAGTGCTACCTTCTTGGCTCCAGACCCTGAGATCATTTAGGGCTGTTTTCAGTATTAGGTTCTGAACAAGGAACCACAGAAATCCCTGTGGTTTGGAATAAGCCCAAATCTGTGTGGAAGGTCAAATGTTCTTTTTTTTTTTTTTTTTTTTTGTTGGTCCAAATGCCCTGAAAGTAATAAAACTGGAGGTTAGGACACACATTCTAAAAAAACTGTTTCCTAGCAGAAGTAACATCTGAGGGAGAAAAGAGTGATGATGTCTGCTATAGTGTCTCTAAGTTTGTTTATAAGACCCACCTGTGCGGGAGGGTGGAAATAACACTTCCTGAGCTTGGAGTTCAAAGTTCTGAGTTCAAAACATAGAAATATCATATATTAGGTAGGGGAACTTTGGAAAATCACTCAACCTCATCAAGCAAAGGTTTTCTAATCTGTAAAATAGGGGTAATGTTATGTAGTTCATTGAAGGATTTTGCTGGACTCAAATGAGTTAGCATTGATTTATCGATGAGGATAGTCACTACAAACTAAGGCTCCCTGTAAAATTTAATTTTTTAAAAATTAAAAAAAAGTTTTATTCTCACCCAAGAATATGCCTATTGATTTTTTCTTTTTCTTTTTTAAGAAAGAGGGGAAGGGAAGGAGAGATCAAGAAGAAGAGAAACATTCATGCAGGAGAGAAACATTGATCGGCTGCCTCTCATATGCACCCCAACCAGGGACCAAACCCAAAATTCAGGCACGTGCTCTGACCTGGAATTGAACCCACAACTCTTCCGTTCATGGGACAACACTCCAACCAACTGAGCCACACCAGCAAGGGTATAAATTTAAAAGACTATTATTACTACCTACGTTCACCCACACTTTAGTCCGTGAATTTTTGTAATTACTGTGGGATGATTTTCTGATTACAAATTTTTCTTCTATCAACCCACCTATCTATCCCATAGAATGATTCCATTCAATTAGAAAGGGTAGTGCTATTGATTTATAATATGAGTACTCAGAGACCTGATATTAATTTTTAAAATGTCTTAGCTACCCAGAAACACACTGCCATTTTCTCCCTAGCAGCTGCCAAATATTTTGAAGACTAGATGGATTTGGATGGCAGGAATCCACATTTGCATTCTCTTTCCTTTCCTTTTTAGCTAATGGAGTGAAAATTTGTTAAAAAGAACCTATCTCCTTACCTTGGACTGTTTCCAGCTGTCTCTATAAATAAAGCTTTAGGAAGGAATATAAATTGACATCTTTTGAAGTTTGGCTTGGAACATTAGCACGGTCCTTTGGGCAGATGCTAAAGATCATAAAATGCCAGGAGTTCACACTCACAGGATGGAATCAGAAATCTCCCAGGATAAAGGGCAAAAGTGGCAAGTGCAGATCAATTCACCTGGGAGATTTCCTTTGCCCTTCTTGCACCAATTCCCTTTCCTCAACCTGCAATGATTGGGAAGAAGTTGATCAAAGAGGTTTGAGAAGTTATTGTAATTGGGATCTTATGGAAATCTCTCAGAATTGGATATAACAAGGAATATTTGTAGTGTAGTGTGTAGTGTGTGATGCTCCACCAGGAAAATAGCAAGCCCTTGAGCTTGTGCCAGCCAGTTCCCCTCATAAAGAGCTAGGGAGTTGGAATGAGCCACTGTTTAGCTGATGAAAAGACACTAGATTTTCAATTCTCTGCTACATAATAGATTTCCCCTTATATTAAGACAATTTGAGCTGCTTTACATAAATACTTTAAAAAATAAATGCAACTCAATATATTATTAGTATTTCTAAAAGTATGCAATGTCAAATTTTACAAATAATATACTGTTTTATCCATGACCTCTAAGTTGACCTTGGTACCTTGCTTTGCTCTGGGATCTCGTTCTCCTGCCAGCCATCGTCTGTAGTTTCTACTTCTGTCTATTTATCAGGGCAGCTGCTTAGGGGATGAGAATTGCAGTGCCACATAGTGTGTGTGTGTGTGTGTGTGTGTGTGTGTGTGTGTGTGTTTTCCTTAGTAAGAAAACCTGTGAAAAAGCCAGAGCAGTACTAGTACAGAGGGACAGAAAATTGGGGCACTGGACATTAAACCCAGATACATTTAATAATTTACACAGAATTAAGAAGGCACTGGGTTGTTTTTAAAACCTATGATCAAGTGATATTACAGATACTATCTACAAAATTGATACTTTGCTGGTAGACAAGCCAAGTAATAGTAATATAATTAACTAGAAATTAAATTGGGGAAAATGCATAATAATATTCTTATTAATATGTTAGCTTTGTAAAGATTATTTACCTATTGCAAGCATTGAGCAAGATAACTAAGGCAAGTTAATTAGATTTCAAGTAAAATGCCACTATGTTAATTTATATTTTATAAGAATAGTAATTAAAATTTACTATGTTATAGCTACTAGTATGGTATTTTACTATATCCCATACTAACATTTCCTTATAAGTAATTTTAAAAAATCAGCTTAATGGATTAGTAAAAGTACAATAGTGTAACAGGGCATTTATTGTTAATAAAATCCAGTTTAGGAGATAAACTTTTATTACTCTTAAAGTCATTCACAGCACAATTTTAATGATATAATACACTCCATCAGGGGTTTTGGTTTTTTTGGCAACCATTTTGTGCTACTAATGACTTTCTACATGTATGTTTAGATCAATATTGGCTTTACCTCTATTTCTCTAACATTTATATAAGAAAACATAATTATCATGAATTTTGGACTTGAATGACAATAAGTCCTCTGGGTATTGTAATATGTCACAAGTTTTGTGGACTGGGATTTTATTTGGTCAGACCACCATACCAGTTTGCCAAACATGTCTCATGTTTGAAAAAGGGTAAGGATTTAAGGGGTGATTCTCTTTCTTTTGTGAAAGAGTAATCATATAAAGGATGATGAGATAGTACTATTAAAATGTGTGAAGTCAGGTCAGGTCTTCCCTTTGGCAGGCAAACTACCCTCTTGGCCATCTGCCATTAGGAGAAAAGAAATTTCACTGTTCTCCTGACTCAGGGTCTTAGTAGGGCTCCAGCAGTTGATGAGTCCAGTGTGTGCCCACTGAAAATGCTGCAGAGAAAATAGTGAGAAGTCATATCAGTGAGTTGTTAATCAATTCAGCTTGAAATAGCAGCTGTCTTGCGGACAGTCTTCCACAAAGAGTTACTATGCTGTTGGTTGGAAAGACTCTCTTATTTTCCCCTCGGTGCTTGAGATCAATGAGACGATTTGGCTCTTTTGGCCAATGAAAGGGTCTTAAACAGGTTTCCACTAACATTGTGAAAAATGTATTAAAGTTTCAACTTTCCAAATGAGGAAACAAAAGTGCAGGTCTACAATGTTCAGTGCTTCATATTTCCAAACTTTCCAAGTGAGCGATGCTGGTCGCATTTCCTTTGTGATTGTTTGATGTCAATGATACTCAGCTATTGCTCTTGACACAAACTTCAACCACTTTATATATACCTTTCCTTCTGTGGTTTAGGCTCTCTTCAAAACTTTACCTAAGTGGAGTTACAGTCTTGTAGTGAATGTTGTAACTTGTGGTTCAAATCAACTTTCGAGAACAAAGGGTTTAATCTCTCAACTGCTGGAGCTTCAGCTTTCAGCCCCTTTCAGGTACTGCCTTTTGTACAGAGATCCTCCACACCCAAAGTCATGTCCAGTTCCAGGACAGCCTGCAGCCAATGAGCAATCAACAGTCAAACAAGCCCATCTGTTGTCCAACACTGACAATATGGGGAAAACTTTGAAGAAGTATCCCATCTTCACAGCTCTCTGCAGGGTCATCTGTGACGTCCATTGAGATCACAATGAAGTTCAAGTTCACATTTTGCCCAGTCTTACTTTATGCCATTCCCTTCCAGCTCCCTCCCTGATAAACTTCTTGTGTGTAAAAGTCCACTTTCATAGCCAGCTTCCCAGGGAAACCAATTGCAGAAGCTTTGTGCTGCTTCTAGATCTTGGATTTGCCATTTGGTGGAGATCATAGAGTTAAATCTATACGCATGCTATTTTATATTTTCATTCTGAATACACACTTTCTAAATAGCTTAAAACAATGAAAATAACAGATGCATCTAGATGATAGGGTTAATATAAGAGATTGAGTTTACAGAATTTAAGAAGGCCCTAATCTTAAGGGGCATTAGATAAATGAGGGAATTTTACAATGAGAGATAATTAGAATCAGGTCTTGAATACATTAATTAGAAATCAGGGATATGAATTTAAGTGATTATCTGAAAAAATGAAGGAACATTTCCCTTTGTAATCTGCAGTGTTAGATAATTAGGTACAGGTCCCAGAGGAAAGTATGTTTTGCCTTAGAAGCTTCAATCAGCAGATGACTATGGGAGCAAAGACATTGAGTTTTCTACAGGGAAAGGGGATTAGGCAAGTGAGGAAATTTCTCTTGTAGATGTCACCAGAGTAGAACACTCAAGCTCATTACCCTCTATACATAATGAAGTCATTCTCCCAACTTCTTAAGTGCCTTTTGGCTGAACATATCTCAGGACACCATGCATGGAGCCAAGAGGAGAACAAAACTCTTTTATATCAATAACACTTTTGGAGACATTTCACAGAAACTTTCCAAACATTTGGGAAAAAGAAAACTATAAATAGATTTTTATAAGGAGTTTTATTTTATCATCAGGTACTTTCTAAACAGTTCTGCAACTAGGAGGTCTCTATGAGCTCTTATCTATGTTTCTGACCTAGATATCACTCACTACCTATATTTTTCAGACTAGCTAATGAAAGATTCCTGGTTTTTTTTTCTGAGCATTTTTAGTCTGATCCAGGACATTTCTGTGTTTCAACTTTTTTTGTCATATCTTTCTGGTTGCATTAAATCATAATACTCTCCGGTCCCCCTGACTCTCTCAGATACTGTTTACTGAGGCTTAAAATTTAAGATCACCTAGAGATGTATATAAATAAGAAGTCTCTGATAACATGCATTATGGAAAGTTGTTGCCTGCTCTGTCCATGGAAAAGTCTCTGGCTGTGATATGAATTCATTTGCTTTTTCGCTCATTTTGCTTCAGTAATAGTATGACTTCAAACCAAAAACTCTTGAACATGATTCTTGAAACCCAGCAAGTGTCCTGCCCCATCACCTGCTCCTTTTCTTCCTACTTTTTATTTTCTTCCTTGCATGTGTAGTCCTTGAATCTTTTGTCAACATTGATAGGTACTCATAATACAAAAATAGGTACATTTACTTATCCAACAAATATTTATAGAATATCTATTATGTGCCCAGACATGTGTAAGAAATTTAGGACATATTTGTTAGCTGAACAGGAATTTCTCTTCCCTAAAAGAACTTAATAATGTAGGGGAGGAAAAAACTTCCTTCTACCCTCCTAGAGTCTATGGTTGAGCCTACAGTTCATATACTCTGTCTCATACAAACTGACATAAAACAGATTAACTGGGAAAAAAGAAAATCTTTATATTATATTTTTATGTCTTTAAGTGGAAAATAAAGACCCTAAGAAACCGTTAGGCCCAAAAGCTTATGTACTTTTGTAAATAAAGAACAATAAATCATGGGCATGTGACAAAGAAAAGGGGCTTCGGCTAACGGTAGTAAATGTGAGACAGTGACTAGGAAATATGTGGGGGGGAACTAATGGGAGATAAAGGTTATTTTAATAGTTTTGTTTGTACAGAGCCATTTCATCATTGACTCCCAGTCAGGTGATTAAATGTTCTTCCCAGTAAATGGAGGGCACTTTTCTCTTGTGAAAATTTATGACTTGTTTTTCAGTAGAAACGAGGAGGTCAGAGAGACTCTCAGTTCATGATAATCCACATTGCTGAAGCTGCATATCTGGGGGAGGCATGTTCTGAACCCCTCCAAGGACAAAAAGTGATCCTACTTTCAAGAGTTTACTATGGAGTAGGAAACTCAGACATGTGACAACCATGCATCAAATGTGTTCTATGAGTTAGTTGCTACACAAAAATGAATTTGAAAACCTCCCAATTCTACTTTTGGGATTCAGGAAACTATCAAGAAGACTAAAGAGAAATCCAGGTAAGGAAACAGCTTGTGATGAGGTCTAGGGGCTTAACGGTGAAATCCTGGAACAGCACAGCTTTGGGTCACTGAGGTATATATGATCTGCAAAGGGGAATCATGGGAAAAGAGGCACATTTAACCAAGGGGTACATTAGCCAAGGGCTCGATCATACTTTGCATTTCTGCTCTGAGGTTTGGTGATGGAAATAATGTCAGAGAAAGCAAACTGACCCTCAACATGTGGGGTTCCCTTCTGTAATATAGAATTATTGCTGAAATGACTCTCCAGCCTGTGACAACATGATCTAATCTCTGGTAAATCTAGATGGTGACTAATGTTCTTTAATTAAATGTAAGCAGCAGGGTTATGTGTCACCCCCAGGTCAAGGTGGTTAAACAATTATTAGTCTTCCTCACTGCCTGCCATCTCTAGCTTGAATAATGATACTTGGGACAACCTTGGATGCTACATGGGGAAAGATGGCAGATTCTCCAACAACCTGGGTTCCTGAATGACGAGTTGAATCACAACCCCCACCCTGCTAACCAAGAACACCTACATTGGACACAAGTGAGAAATCAATTTTTATTCTGTCATGGCACTGATGTTTTTTATTTTCTTGGTCACTGCAGCTAGCTCTACCCTAATTAATACAAGGAGCCATTAGATAATTTTTTATATAGGTATGACAATCAAATCTATATATTTGAAAAAAGAGGGTGTATTGGTGTGGGCAGAAAAATCATGGTATTTGAGGGCTGCAATCACTACTGGAAGGTTAGGACTTCTACCAGGACTTTTATAGCTGGAGGAGAGAAGATAGCTTTAGGCAACCCTTGAGTGGCCCATCCTATAGGAATTGCTGCTAGCTTAGTAAGGGATAAGTCTAGATGGGTCCCAGGTTTTAAAATATGAGTAGTGAGTTAAAAAGTTAATATGAAATATAGTTAATAAAGCCCATGGTACAGTAAGCATGCATATTAGATTTTGAGCACCCAAAATATAATGATTAGGGGTGACTGTGTTCTGGACCACCCTATTTGAACATTTGAAGTAAATGCTATTTTGAGCATTTGAAGTAAAAGATTCTTTTTTTTTTAAGGGAAAATCTACATCCATTGTAAAAATCAATATATTTGGTTTAACTCTTCTTTATAGAAAATAGCTGTTTTTCATATGGATGCTAGCTACCTCATAAAGATAGGACTGATGCAATGTACAAGGTGTTTCAGACAGGAGCACCGAGAGACTTATAAATGCATGAAGAGTGGAGCTTGAGAGAAATCCCCTCTGTCACTGTGTGGAATGCCATACAATGCATAATCTTCATGGAGGTGACATCACAAATTGGAGTCTAGGAGGAGAGACCTAGTCAAGGAAATGAGAGTTGTTAGAGAATGAATGATTGTGCTAATTACAGTTATGGTTCCGGTTACGAATAAAGAAGGGTTTAGTTATTACAATGCAAATAAATCAGGAACTTTTAGGCAATGAAGCAGTGTGCCTCTTGGAATTTGTTATTTTTGACTTTTTGTTTGTTTGTTTCTAGATAACCTAGTGCTCTAGTCAGGAGGTATTTTTACTTGTATAAAATATATAGAAAAAAGGTAAATGTTAAAATGTGAAAAGAGGCTTGTGCATACACCTAACTGCCTTAAGACAGTTTGGGATTAAAACAACAACAAAGAAAGACATCGATTGTGTTTCTTATTTAGTATTTAGCATATCATTACTAACCTTGATAGGGATAAATGACATTTGTAGGTGATGGTAATGAAGATGACATTTTAAATTCAGATTGACAAAATACAAAACTTCTTTTTGTAATATCATCCCCAAATGTGAAACTATATCTGTGAGAAGATGTTTGAATCATTAAATCACAATAGTTTTCTATTAAAGATTTCATGTATGAACTGAGCATAATCTATTTTTAAGCCACATTTTAATGAAGTGTGTGTGTGCTATTTATCAGTTATTGTTCTTCCTTTTGGGGGGAAGTGGGATTTTTGTCTGCTCTTACTCCACAATTAGAAAGCTTGATGACAAAAAGATATAATGTAACATCCATGAAATTGTTTCAATACTTGGGTTTTTTAATTCCATTATATAATTAGAAAGTGCATTAATATTTGGTATAAAAATATTTGTTTTCTAACTGTAAAATGATATGCTCACCTATAAAACTTAACTTATAAGAAAGTATAAAAATATTCAAATATTTTTAAGTATAGTTGTGTGTCTGTGTTCTTTTTCTTTATGCATAGATAAATTTGGTGTGTTTTTTTCTGCAATGTTTTATTGTATGGTCCTATGTCAAAAAATTATTTGACACTATGATTTAATAGTGGCACAATGACCCATGACATAGATGTGTCATATATCTTTTAATAAATCTTTTCTTCCTGAACATATGGAATATTTCCAAAATTTCACTATTGTAAAACACACACACACACACACACACACACACACACACACAAAGGAGGATGCCTCCTACCTGGATAAGCCTCCTTATAATATGTCTCTCTGCACATGTTATATGTTTACCAAAGGTTTCTAGAGATGAAATTTTTACATTACGGTACACGGTACATAGCTCCTTTGAAGATGCTAGATGCGTATTGCTGAATTGCTTCCATGTTGCCTGTAGCAGTTTACACTCCCGTCAGTAACCGTTAGCTTGGCCTAGTCAGCTTTGATTATCATTACTGTTTCTAACCTGTGCTAATTTTTAGATGAAAAATGGGATTGTATTGTATTTATCATGTTATTTTCATTTCTCTGTAAAAGGGAAAATGACTGTTTTCATGTTAAATAGCCATTCATATTCTTTCTTCTGTGAACTGACTTTCTAAAATCTTTGCATATCGTTATTTTCAAGATACTGATTTACAGTGGTATATTTTTAGAAATACATATTCTAAGATCTTTGCAGTTTTATTTTACTTTTGTCCTTAAATCTTTTTATTATTTTGTAGACAAGTATAAATTCATGAATTTATTAATTCTTAAAAATGTTTACCTATGATGTCATCATTTAAAAGTTTCTATTTTCTTTTAGTTTTTTTCATTTATTTTTATAGTTAACTCTTTAATTTCTGGATTTATTTTGATGTATTTTATTTGATCAACATTTTTTGTGTGTATATGTGTGTTGTACTTTCCAAAGTTGTTGGGGAGAGAGAATATATAAAAGAATTTTTTAGTTTATAAACTATTACCAAAGTACATACATCAAAGCACAATCAGGTGTGAACACATGTTTACAGCCCCGTAAAAGTTTATTAATTAAGGAAATAGCATTAAACCAAGAAGCACAGGCGAACTGCTGTTCTAAACTCTCGCTGCCTGATGGGGATGGTTGTATAAGGGAAAAATCTTAGTCATGATACTAAGGGAGTTAGGGTCATGGTCTCTACTGATTGGGTCGGAGCTGGGGTGGGGGTGGTTGATCATTGCATCCATGCCTGATACCAGCCATGCCATTGTTCTCTCTGGTTTCGCAAGCATGTGGTCGGTGGTGTCTTTCACTTTTCTGGGCCTGGAGCTGAATCACAACTGAGGCCTAAATGTTATCTCTAGTTTGATTAAAACTCTGTCTCTGGGGTCATCTGACCTGAGGCTTTGTTCCTAAGGTATTTTGATGCTGACGAGAACCTCATTGTCCTGAGGCTGAATGATTAATGGAGCGGACAGGCAAGGCAGAAGGAGGCAGGTGAGTCAGGGGGATGGATGAAGCCAGTTTGAATCAAAAGGAAA
This sequence comes from Mormoops blainvillei, assembly GCA_004026545.1. NCBI lineage: Eukaryota > Metazoa > Chordata > Mammalia > Chiroptera > Mormoopidae > Mormoops > Mormoops blainvillei. The sequence goes on from PVJD01002041.1 coordinate 178,810, forward strand.
GAAAGGTGAAAAGGCCATATTAAAGAAATGAAGTTTCTGTCCTGTTACAAATTAACAGCTACTTTATACATGCTTTAATAAATGAATATTTTCTTCACTGCTTTCTCAATAAGATATTTACAGTACCTTGATCTTATGCCTCTCCTTTATATAATTTATAGCATGCATATATGGAGATATAACTATACAATTATATAAATGTCTATCTGCTTGTCAGAATTTATAGGTAAACAAGGATTCTAGCACTTATTGGAATATCTCTATCCCTTCCCTGTGTTGATTTGTAATGCTTATTGTATCATATCATATCATGTAAATATTATTTCATATCATATCATATTCTTACATATTCTCTGGTCTCTTCCAGAACTACTTATGTTAGCTCACGGATCTAGCTACCCCATGTTATACCAATAAATCACTCATTTAATTGTTGTACATATAATAGATACATTTTTATACATATGTGACAAGGTTTCTTACTTTTATTTTTCAAAAGTTTCTCTAAGTATTTCCAAATAACTTAAAAGTATCTTGTCAAATACCAAATGATTTTCCATGGGGACTTCTAATAAGATTTCAACCAATGTAAAAAGTATTGTGGTCACACATCTTTTTAAATGTTAAATTTTTTCATCCAGGCAAATTATATGTTTCTTTCTTTATTTAAATTTTTGCAGCTCTTAGAAAGTATTATAGCTTTGCTTATATGAATTCTAGCCTTTTCCCATTATAATGAATTAGTTCTACATATTTTATATGTTTACATTTTTTTAGTGAAGGAAACTTTAATATGTTACATATTCTAACTGGTTTCACTAATACATAGAAATTTTTTTAATTTGGCCATTTTACTGGAGTCTATTACTAATCCTATTACAGTTAATCCTCTAGACGAGTTTAAAAATGGATATGATGTCATCATAGCAATACTCTTGTTTTATTTTTTTCCACTAGTTTTAAAAACTCTTGTTACTTGTTTCTTTCCTCTCTCTCTCTCTCCCTCTCTCTCTGTCTCTCTCTCTTTGGTTTTGACTAGAACCTCCAGAAAAAAAATGTTAAAAAGCAATGTCACCAACAAATTTTATTGTATTATTTAAAACCTGGATGGAATTCCACTACAGCTGTGTTTCCCTAAGTATTATGCTTCAGACATTAATTAGAATTCATATTTCATTGAACAATATCAGCCATCAATTAAAGCAAAACTACTTGTCCTATTTGCCTAACTAAGGAAGGACCAAGGGCAGGCAGGGTGTTCTGTCTAGGGTATAGAGAGTAAGGGGACACACTGTCTGAAAAAAACATAAGCATGAACGAAGTCAACTATAGAGCAGGGGCATTACTTCTCTACACTTGTAGTTCTGTCTCCAAAAATCTTTGGTTCATCTGAGTTCGAAGTTGAGATCATTGTTTCAGTTTCTGTTGAGTCTTTGTAACATATATTTAAGTTTCAAATTTATACATTTTTATTAATTGTCATTTAATAGGAGATCTATCACACCTGGAAATTAATTTCAAATTCTCCCTTTATATAGTGGAACCCAACACAGGCGGATTGAGCTACACACGTTTATTTGAGAGCTAATTGCTAAAGAATAGAATTGTTTGGACTCACTCTGGGTTATATTTATATCACTGTGGGACTAAATAGCCTTGCATTTAAATAGTACATTTGAAATAGACAACAGCACAGTCATAGCAAAGACAAAGAGAAGACTGGCTATTTCAGTTACATAATTCATTGTGACCATTGGGCGTTTTTGTGTTTAAAATTTCAGTCAAAAAAGGTAGGCTGCAGTATTTTCATTTGCTAGATGAAGATTTTGTGTTTCTATGTGAAACATTTTGCTAAATTAGGCTTATATATTTGACATTTTTAACTATTATTGGGGGAATAGAGCTGGTCTTTTGTACCCCTGTATCTTTCAGTCATTGGTGACAGGCTGGGAGTGAGGCACCTTCCATTAGCAGATAGTTCTCCAGAGAAGAGGCAGCTGTGAGCAGTTGGCACCCAGCCCTCAGATCAGCTGGGATGGCTCACTGACCTGGTTAAGGGCTCTGACTGGTGAATCAACAGAATATACTGTAGGTCCAAACTTTTCTTTCCATTTATTCTGCTCCTCGATGATTTGTCAAGACACTTATGGTAAGTTGAAAAATGCCTCCCCATCAAAAGTTAAAAAAAAAAAAGGAAGAAAGAAAAAAGATATCCATGTCCTAATCCCTGGAAACTGGGAATGTTACCTTAAATGGCAAAAATGAAACCAACCCATATGGGATCTTTTTGCAGGTGTGATTAAGAATCTTGTGATGGGAAGAATAGCCAGGATTATCCACGTGGGTCCCTAATGCAATCACGTGCATCCTTATAAGAGGGAGGCGGATGGAAATTTTTACACGAGACACTGAAGGTAAGATAATGTGGCCATAAGTAAAGGAATGCCAGCTCACACCAGAAGATGAAAGGGACAAGGAATAAATTCTCTCTTAGAACCTCCAGAGTGAGCAGGACCCTGATTCTGGCCTCCAGGACCATGACAGCATAAATTTCTGTTGTTGCCAGCCACCCAATCTGCTGGAAACTTTCACAACAGCCACGGGACAAAGCCTGGGTTGCAGACCAGGTCCCTAGTAGGGGACGTGCAAGAGGCAATCACATATTGATGTGATTCATCCCTCGCTCCCCCATCTCTAAAATTTTTTTCTAATTTAAAAAAGAAGAAAGGCCTACCTGAATCAAATGTCTTCTTGCCCTCAACCCAAATTCCACACAACCCTCTGATTTATAAAACCTCTGCTTTTTATCCTTCTTTTTAGCCCACTGCTCCCTTCATACCCAATTACTCTTTACCTACGCTGTGGAATTAGACATTTCTGAAAGAGAATGAAGCTCACTTATACCATTCTCTCTGTTTGCAGGTGAGTCCTTCTATCTGCGTCCATCCATCCTTTTCTGATTTCTACGGAATTTCACGCCTTTCCCATTGCTTGCATTTTGAAAAAAAATGTGGTTGCAACTTCGCTCTTCTGCTTGTGTCTGGTCCAAGGTGGGTTGTTGAATGCATTCTAGAATTAGCTCTTTGAAAAGGTTGAGATAACGAGACAGAGGTATGGAACAAATAGTCCCAATTTGCACAGAGTCACTGAGAATTAGTTTGCTTGCCAACATGCCATTTGATTTCTTGTTTGTGATTAAACTGACAGTTATAGTAAAAATTGGTTCCAAAAAAGAGAATTGTGTTTGAGATGATGTATAATAGGACTAATGGGACCTTGAAGTAATCACTGTGCAGATGTGAAAGTATACACAGTTGGTGAATATTACATATACTCTATCTAGTGGAGCTTCTGCAGATGGGCCATGTCTCGGGATATTGTTGCAGAAATCATCATATCACATACATAATTAGCTTAGAGAAAATAATCCCCTTTTTAACAAATTCTGAATGGAATAGTAATGGTCAGTGTTTGCCCTAATCTTAATCATTCCTAGAACACTTTTTATTTACATTATCAAGTTAAAATTTCTACATGATTCTGTTGAGTATTAATTTTAAGTCCATTTTAAATCAGGTTAGTAAGAGTAAGTTATTAAGAAATTATATGTAGAATGGTATATGTATTGCTAACAATGTAGGTCCTCTGGTTTCAAATATTATTCTTTCTAATCCCAGAAAATTCTATATTTCATTTCCATACAAGTTTCCTTTACTGAGTGGCGGAGAAATAAGGGCTCAAAATGACAAGGAATAGGGGATGTCAGAGAACTATACCTACTGTAGTGATTAAATTTGTTCCAGTCCTGCTCCATTTAGAATCCATTTCCATTTGCCACAGTATCTACTTTCTGCATCTGAGAGTCACCTCTGAAATACCTGACTGAAAAAATACAAAACATCGTTTTCTAATGAACTAGCAATGTGCCATAAAATAAGCAGAGAGCAGTTCTTCAAAGTGAGAGAGAGGGTAAGACACTTGAGAGCAGACTGTGAGGCATAGCCCACACATTTTACTGCTTCGACTCTCTAATGGTTATTGTTTCCCAAAATAAAATGTTTGTAATGAGGGGTAGAGTGTTCATTTTGTACATTTTATTTTATCTCCACTTGCTAAATTATTGATTTATATTTTAAAACAAATATAACAGTTTATGAATAGCTAACATTAAGGCACATGCTGCCTATGCATATTCATTTCCTCAACAAAGGATAAATGAATTGCTATAATGTGTCAGTCACTAGATGAATTGTCTGGGATACTGAGGTGAAAGAAACATAGTTTTATTTGATTTCAGGGAGCTCAATGACTACCAGTGGTGCATGAAAGCTTGTATCTATTTATAATATAGCATGGGATATATAACAGTTGAGATTTATGCTGTGTTCTGGTAGCCCCAGGTGGGAAATAGTTGTCTCCAACTCTAAGTGTTAAAGGAGAGTTCACATAACATATCAAATTAGTCTGAAAGTTTGTTTGTCCGATGGGGGTGGGGGGTGGGAATGAGGTGGTGTGAAGCATTCCAGACTTGTGGAAACAGGTTTGTGAAAAGAAACAGAGTGTGATTGAGAATGGGGCATTCAGGGAGCTGCGAATTCTCTGATACTGGCTGGGATGTACCAAACACAGGCTACCCAAAACATAAGCCAATTAGACAAAATTGAGTGTCCGGCTTACCTCAGTAAGAGGTCTATTCCCACAGCACTTGTGACAGAGAGAGGGAAGGGCAAAGTTAGAACGTGTATTGAGATTTTGTAATCTAGCTTAACCATTGGTCTGTGAATGGGAGGGCGGTGACAATCATAATGTGATGAGAACTGGTGTGCTGCAGCAAGGAGAGGATTTCGAAGCCAGAGGGTCAAAGAGCCTTAGGATGTTAACTATCATTTGACACTTTCAATTGAAGAGCTGATGGATCTTTCAGGAAGTTCCTGTTATAATTTATCATTATTTGAAACTCTTGTCTTGCCTGACAAAAGTAGCCTGGAATTGTAAGGTTATGTTAATGAAGAGTGGGATAACAAAGTGATGTTAATGTAGAGAGTATGCTGCGTGGGTGTAGATGGTTCTGATTCTCAGTTGGAATGAAATGGGAGATGATCAATAAAAGTAAATTTCATCAGATATGAAAGGGTCTTATTGAAAAGAGTTGGAATTATTTTTTTAAGTAGTGAGGAGACAGCATTTTTTTTTTTTAAAGAAAAGAGTGGCTTGATCCTGTACATGTGAATTGTTAGGAGAGTAGAATGGAGGACAGACTAGATAATGTCAAAGGGGAGCAGTGGAAATGGAAAGTTGAGATGGTCTCTAGACAATGGATAGAGGTTAACCAATTAAAACACAAAAGGTTGTAAGGGCTTGAATAAAGGCAATGGAGATAATGAGCCAGGAAATTTTCTATAAGACGGAATGAAATGATCTGGTTATAAATGAAGTGTGAGGCATAAAAGAGAAGAAATGAAAGTTTTGGACTTATTGAATTCTAAATACTGTATATGCATGAGCTCCTTTAATCCACCCTAGAATCATGGAAGGTGAGTACTATTCTATTCTCACTTTACGTGTGAGAAAGCTGAGGCACCAAAGGCAAAGTTCCCTAAGTCACAGTATGGCCTCTGAAACACTACATTATGTCCCAGATTTCCAGTTTGGGTTACTGGGTAATTGGGGGTGGGTTAAGTAGGGTGAGGAATATTGGAAGGTTTGCAGGAAGGATTGGTGATAAATGGAGCTTGGGACTCTCCACGGCTCCCATGCCCACGACTGATCCAAGGGCAGATGTTGATGAGTTAGTCGGTAATATGAGTCTAAAGTTCAAAAGAGGTTCTTTTTGGTTGTTTTGTTTTTGTGTTTTTAAAGAAAGCCAAATATTTATTAAGCCTTCATTCAAGGTGCAGTTGGGGCTAAAGAAATAATAGCGATGGTGACGATATAGCCCCTGCTTGTGTAGGTTGTCTCCAGGGCTATTACACAGAAAACCTGCACCACTCCTCCTTTTCTTCTCCATTCTTATACTGCTGCCACATTCTCAACACTTCTGTCACCAGATGTGTGGGAAATTTTCCCACACCAAGCAATCCTGTGACAGCAGGTAGGTGGCCTACAATTTAATTCAATTCTGACACTATCTACCTGGAGTGAGGGTCACACCACACTGGTTATGGGCTCAGTCCCACAAGACTTCATTTACCCCTGCTTCAGATGTCAATCTCAAGTCCGGGTTGTCACCTGTGCTTCTGACTGACCAGTTTTAAGTCAGAGGTTCCCACAACCCCCTGCCTGGGTTTGATTAATTTGCTAGAGTAGCTCATAAAACTCAGAAAAATAGTTACCATTCACTAGTTCATTATGAAAGGATAGGATAAAGAGTACAGGTGACTATATAGATGGAAGAGATGCACAGGGCAAGGTATGCGGGAAGGGCCCTGAAGCATCTGTGCCTTCTCTGCATCATTCTCCCAGCACCTGCATGTGCTCAGCAACCCAGAAGCTCCCTGAACCCTGTGCCTTGGAGAGCTTTATGGAGGCTTCACCACGTAGACATAGTCAATCACGACTTCCCCTTCCAGCTCCTCTCTGAAAAATGGGGCCTGGGGCTGAAAATTCTAATCTTCTAGTCATGACTTGGTCTTTCTGGTGACCAGCCCCCATCCAGAAACCCACCAACAATCACTTCATTAGAACCAAAGACACCACTATGACCTAGGAAATTCCAAAGGATTTAAAAACTGTCAGAAATTGGGGTCAAAGACAAAGTATTAGAATAAAATATGCTCCTAGTGCTCTTATTACTTAATTATAAGAGGTTCACAAGCTCTGTGCCAGGAACAGGGGAAGAGAGGCCTGTCCAGAAAGTATCAAGCCATGCAATATGAAAAATAGAGACATTTATTAAAGCTACAAGAAGCATTATACACCTTGGAAGCTCATACAGTTCTCTCCCAACTGCAACATGATGTTCCTTTTCCTCTGGTAGCAGAAGCCATGGAACAAATTTTGCTAGAACACATTTCATGCCGAGACCCTGCATCAAAATCACGGGCACAGTAGCTTTTGGAATCCCCAGATCAGCTTCTGGTTCTCGCACTGTCAGTCACAAGTCTTTGTTGATCGCAGCCCGGACACATTCAACATTCTCAGGGGGTCTGCTTGTTGCAGGCCTTCCAGAACCTGGATCACGTTCAGCAGATTCTCGTCCATCTTTGAAGCATTCGTACCACACTTTTATTTGCACTGCACTCACTGTGTTGTCCCCAAAAGCCTTCTGAATCATCTGAATAGTTTCTGTGGAGGAATGTTCAAGCTTAACACAAAATTTGATGCGGATTTACTGCTCTATTCACTCAGTCATTTTGACTGCGACGGCTACACAGTACACATTCTCACTCAACAGGCCCCACTGGCTAGTACAGCTAAGTTGTCATTGATCACGCATGCACATTCCAGCCAGCTCTCCTTGGCTCCCAGGTTGTATCAGTGTCATACAAACCATTCTTATTATATTAACAATGGCTGGACATTTTCCAGACAGACATGATATATATGTATAAGTAATATGTCACAGAGGTATAGAAAATATTGGTGATAGAGGAACTGAACTTGTTTATGAGCCTGAGCAAGTCATCATGGTGCTGTGTCCCATGGTGTTTATTCCTGGAGGCATGTGGCTCTTCACCGGATCTTTCTTTCTTTAGCTAATTTCATTGTAATTTATTTGAGTTGTTTTTACTCACATTTTATATAGAAATGAACATGGAGCTTTGCAGTACATAATTGAGGCAAGACTTGAATTTCCTAAGCTGTCGCCTAATTTAAGACTAGATATATATTTAGACTAGCTTAACTCTGAATAGATTCCTACACTAGGACAAAAGCAAACCATCATCCATCTTCACCACTAACTTGGACAACAATGTGAACAAGCTGCTACATTTCCTTGAGTCTCAATTATTCCTTATGCATAAATGGGCCTTGTATTACCAACATCACAAAGTTTTTGTGATGAATTTGCAAGTGTAAGTTATTTTGAATGGCAATTTTTATATTTTTTGGTGAGTATAGATGTAATATCATCACTCCAGTGAAATGCTCTATTCTGATTCAATGTATTTTAAACTTGCAAGCTTATCTCTAGATTCTGTTTTTAGGCAATTCACATTTTCTTTATCATTCTTCAATCTGATGCATCTGCCTACATAAATCATAAATAAATTTGATAAAAGCAAAGAGCACAGCCTTAGGAAAACCCAACAGGTCTGCTGCTATTTATAATTTGACAATTTATGAGAACAAATGTCTCCATTACATAAATAATTCCCTTGCATTTCATTTGCTTACACACCATTATTTCTATAAGTTTGTCACAAAAAGAATGGAGATCAATTTATCTTCTTAGCTGGAGCCATAGATAGATGTGAGCACAATACATTCTTTTAGTTCTGCTAGCTGGGAAGGAAATACTAATCTTTTATTTTACAAAAATATGCTTGTATTTTAGTCAAAGGCTAATGAAGCACAGGCATAAAAAGCCCCCTGAGGCATTTGGTCTTGAGCTTTTTATGTGTACTCCAGGGGTCTCTAGGCTAGTCCCACCCAAGTCACTGCCTTTGAATGGAAATATGAAGTATCCTTAGAAGTTATATAGACTCTTATTCTCTCTTATCAGCATGCGAGTAAAGAAATAGAATTTTCTCAGGGCATGTTTACCAGACTGTGGCTAGGTAGACAGGGGCCTCCATGTTTTGAGGATCAAGCAACCTGTGTTCTTATCATGATCTTCTATTGGTCATTCTTGTGCCGGTCACTGACAGCATTCTGAAAATCATTTAGCAGAGATTGATCAGATATGTCTCTTTATAAAATCGCTTTTAAGTGACTCTCAAAGCATACCATTTATAAATGATAAAATCAAAATCATTTTTAAAATCAGGAGACTGGACCGTGTGCTTGAATGTGTTTCATCAACTTGGCTAAGATTGGAAGCTATATTCCACAGGCTTCCCTTTCCTGTTCGGTTCCAAAATAGAGTGGGCTAAGAGAAGAACTTGTACAAGGTTGGAAGGCAGAAGTGAAGCCAAAACCGTTACTCCTGGAGGGAACTTGGTAGTTGAACACTAGAACAGCAAACTAGAACTGTCCAGTGAAATCTGGTTCACCTTCACCTTCTTGCCAGTCTTTGTCCATCTTGTCTTTCTAATTGCTGCTCCTGTTAGCCTTCAGTGACCCCAAGCCCACAACCAGGCCCTTAACCATAAGCCCAGGCAGGCACACCATCATCCTCAGAAGGGGCAATTCCTACAGGCTTCCCCACTAGATCTCCCTTCATAGCTCCACTTAGACCCCCGGAGGTATTTTGCTTCTAGAATTTCCCGGCAAGCTCTAACTTGTCCCTGTGCTCCCGTGCCTCTGGACAACATGGTTAGGGACTGTTTATCGGATCTTCACATTCTATCACCTTCACATAAGATCTAATTACTGTCATACATACTCTGTTCCCAAAATGCATATAACTGGTTCCATTCTACTGACTGAACCTGGACTGATATAGACCTGGATTCATAAGGCCCCTTCCAGTTACCGTGTGAAATGCTTCTGTAATTCTTTCACAGACTCAACCATTAACCTAAGAGTGATAATATATGTTTTCATTTAATCCTCACAGCAAGTATATAAATTAGATATTATTAATAGGCTCACTTTACAGGTGAGGGAACAGACTTTAAGAATATTATCTAATTTGAGCCCTGGCTGGGGTGGCTCAGTGGACTGAGTGCCGGTCTGCGAACCAAAGGGTCACCGGTTCGATTCCCAGTCAGGGCACAGGCCTGGGTTGCAGGCCAGATCCCTGGTTGGGGGCATCTGAGAGGCAGCCAAACCTTGATGTTTCCCTTCCTCTCTATCACCCTCCCTTCTCCTCTAAAAATAAATAAAATATTTTTAAAAATATTATCTAATTTAATTCACACAACCTGTGGCCATAATTCTTATCCAATATGCCTCCAGAATACAAGTCCTCAATGTACCCAGATGTATAGATCCATAGATGTGACTCATAGCATCTGAAAACTTGGAAAGTGAGTGTTTGCATTAAAGATTTTTCTAGGTAGAAGGGGGTCTGTAATTTTCAACACCTTTATAAATTCTGTAAGCTCAAATACTGGGTTAGCCGAAAAATTCAGTTAACTTTTTCCATAAAATAAAACACACATTTTTCATTTTCACCAATAACTTCATCAATATGAATATTTTGAGTATGTTGGCTATCTCCCACATGGTAGAATGTTTAATGTTCTCAATGTCTCAATTTGATCGCTGTCAATTTCAACTGGTCTACCTGACCGTGGAGCATCATCTAACGAGAAATCTACAGCCTAAAACTTTGCAAACCACTTTTGACACGTTTGATCTGTCACAGCACCTTCTCTGTACAGTGTACAAATCTTTTTTTTTTTTTGCATTTCAGTTGTGTTTTTATCTTTCTCGAAATAATAAAGCATAATATGCTGAAAATGTTGCATATTTTCTTCCATCTTCAGTATTAAAATGGCTACCCCAAAATTCACCAATTTTGGTAAGTTTTTTTAAATGCATACTGATATGCATACGGCTGTCACCATACAATCTAGCAAACTTGTTTCAAATGAAGTTAAAGATAACTAAGCACTACTTGAGCCATCATACGGGAAAAAAAAAAAACTTTTTGGCCAACCCAATATCAAAATTAATGCTTGAAACTATAGCGTTCAATATGGTCTACACTGGTCACATGTGGCTACTTAAATTTAAATTTTTAAAAATTTAAAATTCGGTTTCTTAGTTATACTAGTTACATTTCAAGTGCTGAGCAGACGCTTGCGGCTAATGGCTATCACAGGGGGAAGCAAAACTAGGTTTATGGTTGAGCATGCAACACAGAGCTTATTTTCATATTATTATTTGTACTACAGCTGTAAACCTACTTTTGCCCACCTCATATATTGAACAGTACAGATAGAGAATACATCCTACTGCAGAAAGTTTTACCACACAGTGCTAATTTAGACGATATTAACATTTTAAGGAAATGCGAAAGGTCCAGTGCTCTGTATATATTCAATGAGCCGAATCCCTTTTTTTCCCATTTCCCTCTCACGTCTCTCCAAAACACAAAATCCCCATTCGAGTACGATAGAACATGAATCCACTGAAGGGCTTAGGAGAAGCTCTATATTTTCCTTCACAAAGGTCAGTGCTTTTCGTACAGCGTGATTGCATACAGAGTTGAAAAACAGATCCAATTCACCTACAGAGCCACATAAATATTTTAAGACTGTGTTTTATAAACTGTAAACTTTATTACAGGCTTTGCCTCCAGAGCAGGTGAAGTCCATATATCACGGAGTCCCACCACTCATGGCTATTGTTTTAGCAGCCTGCTTCCCAGCTTGTGCTATGCATACCCGAGCAGATTGGATTAATAACCCTCCAGGGCCCCCTTCCACCTTCCAGGAGAAATACTGACTGAATCAGAAGCCAGTTCCTCCTTCTCTGAATTTGGTGCATAAAAGAAAAACCTGGGATTTACCAACAGCACAATAGACCGCTCTCTTCAGGGAGAGCACTACAGGGTTTATCATCTTTTTAGGCCAGAAAGGGTTTGAATGATGAGCACATACCTTTATAGCTACCACAGACTTCTTTGCATTTTAAGGAGCAACATAATAGCATCCCATGTTAGGAACTAATTAGGAAAATAAGTAGTGGTTCTAGAATTTTGGCAGCTATCCCTCAGAACCTGAAAGCAATCAAAACACTTCAAATTCACCTGCAGAAAGCAGGGCCGGAGTGGGTGTCAACATCCGTTCTGTCAAAAGGAGAAATGCAGCCAGTTGCCTTACAGTGCTGTCATCTTTTTTCTATTCAGTATTTTTAGGAGGAGATTCTCTGCTTCTCAATGATAATCGCTCCAAAAACAATGTAGGTACCATTGGGGTCTGAAAATATTTTCTGGCAAACTATTTAAACTGAGAAGTATGTAGAACTAGGTGGAAAGTACTTGGAATTTTTATATCTATGAGAATTTAAAATTTATTTTAATTTATTAGAAATACCATAGTCTTTAAAAGTGGCTTACCAGTTGGAAAGATTCACTTTCTTTGCAGTCGGAATTTGCAATTGAAAGATGCTTTCATAGATATTCACTGTTGAAGTCAAGGTTTCTCAGGTGGAAGTTGGTGGGTCTTTTTGTATGTATATGAGTATTTTTAAAGGCCCATCAGAACTTTATTTAAAAAGATTTCTACTGCTACTTAGATCTGAGAAAAAATTACTTAAAGTGCATTCTAATCTACAGTCAGGTTGGATGGGAACTGGAATATGTTGTTTGGTAGCTACTTGTCTCAATTTCTTTACTTTGCAGATGAGGACAATCAGACCTTTCCTGTTAATCAGAGTAATTACAAAGTCTCCTGGCGCCATAAAACATGGCAAAGTAGGGTTTCACTAACCTGGAGTGAGGAGGAGATGAGATGCTGCATGGAAGTCACCCAGTATTGCCTTTGAATGGGTGATGGCTCCCTTTTCGCTTTTCCCATTTGGCATCATATTATTCTGTCTGGCTCACCCCAGAAGAAGTTTCCCCCTCCCATTCTACAAAAGTGGGAGCCTTCTGTTGTGCCACTTTCCCCGTGTCTATGTCCATATGCCAAGAACTACAAGTGATTTGATATTGAGACAAGGGTCTGAGATTTCTTTCTTGCCTCACAGATTATTGGAAAGTGTACTGAAAACAAAATTCCCATGTGGCTGGAGACCTTCCTCCAGTCTTTCTCTCATTGATTTCTCAATAGTGTAACAGTCTTATGGTCAGAGACAGACTATGATTTCACAAATTTAAATTTGCTAAGGACGGCTTTATGATTCAAAATATAGTTTATCTTGGTGAAGAGTCCATAGTAAGCTGTGAAATATATTTTACACCACGCTGTGAATGTGAGGCCTGCCTGGTCTATGTTTCCACACCTCCTACAAGTTTCTGTGTGGTTTCTTTTTTCTTTTTTTCTTTCTTTTAGGGCAGGGGGGTTGTATTTTTTTATTGTATTTTTTCTTTTTTAAAAAATTTATTGTATTTTTTCCATTACCATTTAACCCCCTTGTGCCCTCCTCCCCACTATAATCACCACACTGTTGTCCATGGCCATGAGTCCTTTTCATTTTTGCTCAGTCTCTCTACCCCCAACCTCCCCCATGCCCCTGTAGCTATCATCCTACTCCCTATCTAGCAAGTTATTGCACAGCAAAGAAGACCATCAGGAAAATAAAAAGGCAACCCATGGAATAGGAGAACATATTTACCAATACATCTGATACAGAGTTAATATCCAAAATTTATAAAGCACTTACAAAACTCAACACCAAAAAAAAAACAATTGAATTAAAAAATGGGCAAAGTACCTGAACAGACACTTCCCCAAAGAGGACATACAGATGACCTATAGACATATGAAAAGGTGCTCACCGTCACTAATCATCAAAGAAATGCACATTAAAACTACAGTGACATATCGCCTCACACCTATGTGGTTTCTTCTTTTCTTCTTTTTTTAAAAGATTTTATTTATTTTTAGAGAAGAGAAGGAGGGAGAAGGAGAGGGAAACATCAATGTGTGGTTGCCTCTTGGCTGCTCCCTGCTGGGGACCTGGCCTGCAATCCAGGCATGTGACCTAGACTGGGATTCAAACCAGCGACCCCTTGGTTCACAGGCTGGCACTCAGTCCATTGAGCCACACCAGCCAGGGTTCTCTTCTTTATATCCTTAGTTATAGAACTTATCTCAGATAATCCTCTGGTGGTTCTCAGCGATGATGGTTCTGTAATTTTGATGTGATTATGGGAAGAAGCAGTCTCACAGTTTACTTACTTGGTCATCTTGACTGGAAGTCCTACCTGTAATATTTTTAATGTGCTGTTGAATTTGGTTTGCTAGTATTTTAGCTGAGAATTTTTGCATCAATATTCCTCAGAGATATTTGTCTGTGATTTTCTTATAGCATATTTTTCTGGCTTTAGTATCAAGGTAATATGCTTGGAAGTGTTCCTCTTAAAGTTTTTGGAAGTGTTTCAGGAAAAATGGTGTTAATTCTTCTTTCACTATTTGGTAGAATTCTCCAGTGAAACCATCTAGTCCTGGCCTTTTCTTTGTTGGGAGTTTTCTGATCACCGATTCATTTCCCTTACTAATTATAACTCTGTTCAGATATTTTATATCTTATGGTTTAGTCTTGGTAGGTTGTATGTTTAAAAGAATTTATCCATTTCTTCTTTGCTATCAGTTTGTTAACATATAATTGTTCTTAGTAGTCTCTTGTATCCTTTTTATTTCTGTGCTATTATCTGTAATGCCTTCTTTTTCCTTTCTGATTTTAATTAAAACTTCTTGCTTTTGGTCTTAGAATCTAGCTAAGAGTCTGTCAATTTTTGGATTAAAAAAAAGCTTTCTTTTTTTATATTTTTTATTATCCATTTTGTTTATTTCTGGTCTAGTCTATATTTCCTTTCTTCTGCTAACAGTAGGTATATTTGTTCCTCTTTTTCTAGTTCTGTGAAGTGTATGTAATGTTAGATTGTTTGAGATTTTTCTTCTTTTTAACTATAAATTTCTCTTAATACTGTTTTCACTGCATGCTGTAAGTTTTGGTGGGCTATGTTTTCGTTTTTGTCTCAAGATACTTTCTAACATCCTTTATGATTTTCTCTTTGGCCTATTGGTTTAAGAGTGTTTAATTCTACATATTTGTGCATTTTATGGTTTTCCTTCTGCTATTTTTCTAGTTTCATACCATTTTCGTTGAAGAATATATTTTGCCTGATTTTAATCATTTTAAGTTTGTTAAGATTTGTTTTTTAGCCTTACGTCTGGTCTATCTTGGAGAATATTCTGTCTGACATTTGAGAATGTATATCTGTTATTGCATGGCAAAGTTCTGTATACATCCGTTAGGTTTAATTACTCAAATAGTTATTCAAGTTCTTTGTTTTTTATTGATCTTACATCTGACTATTGTATCCATTATTGAAAATAGTGTATTATTGCTATCTATTTCTCCCTTCAACTTTGTCAATGTTTACTCCATATATTTAGGAGCTATTGTTAAATGCATATAATTGTTATCTATTTCCAGCAATTAGCACTGTTATCATTGTTTAATGTCCTTAATCATCTCTCGTGACAAATTATTGACCTATTTCATCAATATGTATGGCCACCCCTGCTTTCCTTTAGTCACTATTTGAATGGAATATCTTTTTTTATTCTTTCACTTTCAGTCTGTGTGTACCCTTAGACCTAAAGTGAACTCTATGTATAGCACACAGATTGGTGTTATTTTCTTCACTCAGCCAATCTGTCTTTTGATTGGGGAGTTTAACACACTTATATTTAAAGTAATTGCTGATAGGAAAGAATTTTTATTGTTGTTTTGTTATAATAGTTTTCTCTATGTCTTATAGCTATTTTGTGCCTCTTTTTTGGGGGGGGAGTTGCATTCTTTGATTCCTTCCTCATTTTCCTTTGTGTATCTTCTATAGGGAATTTTTAAGAGGTTTCCATAAAATATCTTGAAGCCATAGTAATCTACTTTTAAAAGGTAACAATTTAACTTCAATTACATATGCAAACTCTACTCCTTTACATCTCCACACCCCTCCACTTTATGTCACAATTTACTGATGTCACAAATTATATTTTAAAAGATATTGGTATAAACTAACATAGCTTCGTAGTTATTTTTATGCTTTTCTTTAAATTGACTTATACACCAACATTTCAATGCCATACAATTTTATATTTGTCTATATATTTACCTTTATCAGAGAACTCTATATTTTTTATGTATTCATTTTCCTGTCGCGCATCCTTTTCTTTCAACTTAAAGAACTTCTTTAGCACTTTTTTGTAGGGCAAGTCTAGTGTGAATGAATTTCCTCAGCTTTTCTTTACCTGGGAAAGCCTTAATGTCTTGTGCATTTTTGAAGAATGACTTTGGTTGACATAGTATCTGGGTTGGCATCTTTTTTTTTTTTTCAGCACTTTGAATACAACTTCCCATTTCTTTTCACAGACATTTCCCCCTTGAAAACCAACATTGTGGCTAGACCAGCCCTTATGGTTCTTATTATAATTACAAGACACCCACAGCAATCATCATTAGGAAATCTTGAAACATACTCTCTCTCTCACACACACACAACACAGACTTATTATGTTAAAGTCCTGGAGGGTACAGAGCATACCTGAGGCCACACAGCAAAGTCATGGTGTGGGGCTGAGTTAGAGAGAATGGGCTTGAGGTATGCTTTCATTGGGTTAAAGTGTAAGGACCTAGGGTTTCACAGATTCACTCTTTACTGTTGAATTTAAAACACAAGAGCAGGTATTAAAGCATGGAAAGGGTGAAAAAAGCAGCCAAATGGTTAGTTATCTACGTCAACCAGAGATCTCTAAAACAAAGGAATCTTTGGTGGGGGATGGCCCAGCCTTTTATCTAGTCATGTGGCTGGCAATGTGTTTCTTTGAGATAGCTGTCTTTGAAGATTGCCTTGGCAATCCACAAAAGATTAAGTCTTTGCATTATAATAAAAAACAACCATCTGGTGTTTACACTACAATCCCAACTAAGGTGAACTGACAAAATAAAAGCTTGATATCTTTGCTAAACAGAATGGAAAAGGTATTCACATTAGTTGTACCAAAGGTAGGGTTAGTGATCATATAAAGTAACTTAGTATAGCTAGACTATTCTGTGAAAGTGCCAAGCCTCAAGAAAAGTAACCAGAAAACATTGATACTTCTTCCAATATTCTTATTAGAAGCCACTTTCTATTTGGGTCCTGAGCTCCTCAATTTTTTACCCTTGTCGAATGAGTTCTCCATGAACCAGCTTGATGTTTTTACATCAGGACAGAACTAGGAAAGCTTGATCAAAAGTGTGGCAGCTGTGGGGTATGTGCAATGGATGCCTTCAAGGGACAAGAGATGACCGGCACCTGACTCATCACGTGTCTCCAGTTTTATTTGTTTATTACTATTTTTAAATTTTTATTTATTTTATTTTTAGACAGAGGGGAAGAGAGGGAGAAAAAGTGGGAGAGAAACCTCAATGTATGGTTGTTTCTCGTGCAGCCCCTACTGGGGACCTGGCCCGCAAACCAGGCATGTGCCCTGACTGGGGAATCGAACCGATGACCCTTTGGTTCACAGGCTGACGCTCAGTCCGGTGAGCTATATCGGCCAGGGCTCCAGTTTTACATTTATAAGTTCTCTTTAGTTCTGATATTTTAGTTCCAAGGTGTGATGAGCCAGTCAGCAAGTTCCCTTGGTGAATATTAAAAAAAATCATGCTGGAGACCCTAGGGAGGAGATACGGAAGCAAAAGGAAGGTAGTGACAGCATAATGTATAAGAGGAGTCTTAATTCAGGGAAGGGAAGGGCATCCAGCATCTTGACATGGACAGCCAAAGTCCTGGGGAATTTAGGCTTTTTCTGGTGCAGGAAGGAATGTATTCTTTGTTTTTTAGTCTTTTCTTAAAAACAAATGAAGTGATAGAAATATATTCTTCTTAAAATATAACATGGACATGATTTGGAGAGTCATATAGTGTTTTTTATAAAAGAGGATTTCTCTCTGTGAGAGAATGTGTTCATAAAACTCAGGGGAAAAGGAACAAGTAATTCATCCCAGAGTAATGTGGAGCTTGCAAGTTCTTTTGCCACCTCTTCCAACGTCCTTCTCAATTTTCAGGACCCCACTTATACACTGAAGGTTGCATATGTTAAAACCATTGACATATGTCCCTTAAAGCAGTAACCTCCAACCTTTTTGGCACCAGGGACATGGGCATGGGGCGGGGGCAGAGACAGGAGGCAGATCTCAGGTGGTAATCCAGGCTAAGCTTCGCTGGCCTGCTCACTGCTCACCTCCTGCAGTGAGGCCAGTTCTTAACAGGCCACAGATCGACACTGGTCTTCGGCCTGGGGGTTGGGTACCCCTGCCCTAAAGCATTAGAATCAAATGCATTGTGTCCTGGCTGGTGTGGCTCAGTGGGTTGAGCGCCAGCCTGTGAACCAAAGGGTCGCTGGCAAGCCAGGGCACATGCCTGGGTTGCAGGCCAGGTCCCCAGTAGGGGGTGCACGAGAAGCAACCGCACATTGAGGTTTCTTTCCCTCCCTTTCTCCCTCCCTCCCCTCTCTCTAAAAATAAATAAATAAAATCTTTTAAAAAATCAAATGCATTGGAATAAAGAATCTGGATTGGAAATACGTGAACGATGTGGGCTTACAGGATTGGTGCTGGAACAGTGATATCTCTTGCAATGAGGCAGACGCTGAAGTGATAGACGTGTTCTTTGAAGTGTGAGAGTGATTTTTTCAAGGCCTCTCAAGTCCTGACACCGTAGTAGTATCTACTCTACATCATTAGGGGTTTCTTTCTCCAAAAGCTGAGAGAGAGAATTGAGGACTCTAAGTTCCAGTGGCATAAGCCCTAGAGAGAGCCCCACTTAAATGGTCTGTGTACCACTGGTAAGTTCCAGGTATTTAGCCAATAGTTAAAGTCTTGCTTAAAAAGGCTTAATCTTTTTGTTGAAATTGATATCCTACACTGACTAATTTTATAAGAAGGTGATGTGATACATACTTTCATGAAACTTATCGTCAATCCTCTGAATCCTACCTATTCTCAAAAGTAGGCTTGTATTCAAGTTATAATGCACATTCCCTGATCCTCCCAACCTTCTGGTATCTTTCTTCTCGCTCATACTCTATAAACGTTTTATCTATATATATTTAGCACTTAGCCCTTGTATGCACTCTCAGATCTCAGATTTTAAGAGTGTATTTTGATGCCTCACTTAAAGTTTATGCTCCTGGGAAGCGGAAGTCATACCTTATCTTTCTGATATGTTGGTCCAGTGGCCCTCAGCTTGGCTTTATTGGGTTCAGCCAAACTCAGCAAAAATATAATGACCATCTACTACGTGTTCAAAAATGGAGTTTCAGAGATAGATACAATAATATCCCTCCCCTTGTGAAGATTACTAACTAATCAAGAAGGAAATAAGAGCTTGGTGTTCAGCAACAAGATCATTTCTAATAAAGTACATTAGACTGTGAGGCTCTTGAGATCAGAGGCTGGGCTCATTCAAGCTTCTGGCTTCGGCACACACTGCAGTCAAGCCCTGACCTCACTGTTGGGCACCAGGCTCCTCTGTCCGAAGGTCTCTGTGACATTGCTAATGCAGTAGGCATCTCCTATTTACCATGGCCCACAGAGAGCTGTTGGTCTTCTCCACTCCACAGAACGTCTGCTCCTCCTATTTGCAAATGGCCCCTCCTGGCTAGCTCCTCAAAAGCTAGGGGCTACCTTCGCAGTCACCTTATCCACCAATCACATTGATTTTAGATTTAAAACATATGCCTAGATCTCACCATCTCTCTTTCCATAGCTGAAGCCAGTAAGACAGTCTCTGTTATAACTGTAACAGCCTCCTAATTGATTTCCCTGCTTCCACACTTACCTCCTTTCTGTTTTGTTTTGTTCCACGCAAAGCTTATTTCCACCTCAGGGTTTTTGGCTTTGCTATTAGCCTTGCCTGAAATTCTCTTCTTGAATAGAAACTTTGCTTTGTTTACCACTAAATCTCTAACATATAGGCAGTTTCCTGGTACAAAACAAACAAAAAAATCAGCATTTTTGAAAAGGTGAAGCTTTGGTGATGATTGTTGTATAAATGCATAAGTGAATGAATGACTTGAGCACCCATTGTTTGTGTGACTAGGAGCTGTCATAGCCTTTGACCTCAGGAAGAATATAGCTCAAATATATTTCATTATATGGGCTCTCTGTATAAATAAATGAGTAATCCTCCTCTAGGTATTAAGTGGGTGATTGAAATAGTATGTACTGTGTGAGCTCAGTAAACCAATGGCAGGCAACCACAGTAGTTAGTAGAGTGGTTTTCATCTTCAGTACCTGTCTCTGTGTTAATAGAAGCTTACTCTTAGCTGGACGGAATTTCCTTTAGCCCTTTAGGGCTGGACAAGTTCCCAAGTGAGCAGCCATCAATTTCAATGATTTTTCTTTACTGACTAAATAAATCAGTGATTTTCTGGAAACTTTAATACATTAAAAATAGACAGGGAAGGGGGATTTCTCCCCTAACTACAAGTCTTGCCCTCTTTTAATCCTTTTCTGGATCTCAGATTTTTTATTTTCATGTGAAAATCAGGGATATAGTAGTAACTACTCAAGGAGTGGTTGTATGGCTTTAGGGTTGTAATGCACCTAAATGAATTAGGACAGGGTCTAATTCACGGCTCTAGTTCATACTAAGCCCTCATAAATGATAATGGGATGATAATTATGTATTAAAGCATTGCATAAACTATGGAACCCATTATAAATATACAGAAGAAGCAACCAAGGCCTTGAAAATAGAGCGTCTTGTTTCTGGCATAGAGTTAAGTTCACTCTGTATCTTATATAGTTTTGCATGTTTTGGACAACAAAATGTAAAATTGAATAAAACTGGAAATTTGATTCCACTGCTAAAAACACAGGTTCCTGGTTTTAGTGGCCCCAGAAGTGATGATAATAATTCTAAGTAATCCTAAAGTAACTTAATATTCCTGACTACAGGGAAGGAGGGGGATTTTGTTCCCCTTATATGGCCTACATGTGTCGTTTATACAAAATCAAGCTTTTAAAAGAAAAGGGATGCGACCAAAGAAAACCTTTGGCATTTCATTCTGCACCTTGCCCTCCACACTGCTTAGGGGGTCACTCCTGATGAAGACAAGGCTACTTTTTCCCCAAGGACCAGTTGGAACCCCAAATATTGAAGCAAAGGAATGTCTTCTTTCATGTCTCCTGCAATAAACTTATCATAATGAAGGAAGGTGCAGTTTTACTTTATAATTCTTTGGACCCTGGTCACTGAATCCGTCTGGTTACAATAAAACCAGAAGAAAAGGGAAATAATTTTTTTTTAAATGTTTTTTTTTTCCTTTTAGTTAAGTGAAGAAATTTTAGCCTGTTTTATTCCCATGATTTCCAAGCTGTTTTGAATGAAACCCAGCCTTCCAGCTAACTGTTATAGGTGCAATATTGATCAAATAAAAGAGCTCATGAAACTTGGTTGGAGGCCCAGTGAAAAGAATGTGACAGGTTCCCCACAGATTCCTTCACCAAGTGGATAATGGGTGTGAGTTCACTGAGAAGTAGCAAGGCATTTAAGGGGACCTCTCCCTCAAACCGTGCCTACCCAAGTGCACGAGAATTCCCTCTCTAGCCAAGGGCTGCCTGTTGTGAGCATGAAAGGTTTTTGATCTTGTCATTTCAATGTGTCCCACAAAACACATCTCAAAGAGAGAAAAAGAGACGTATTTACTTCACGAATGCTAGTTGTCAGAGCAGAGCTATATTTTTTCTTTTTTCTTCTTTACTTCTTTTTCCTTCTCCCTTTCTTCCATTTCTTTTTTCACTACAGATGTCTCCTGAAGCTTTATTCCTGCTCTCACTAAAGTGTCTTCTGTACTGTGGCAGCGTTCAAAATAATGATTGAAGAAAGGGAAATAAACAATAATAACACATCGCCTTGAGGGAAGTTATACTCTCAAGTCTCCTACTACTTTGTACTCAGGCTGTGAGCCTGACTCACCTACTCCAGGCTCCTCCTTCTGGGAGAGGCAGTTCATTGCCTGTAGATCAGAGTGAGCTGAATAGGAGAAGCTACGAGGCCAAATCACAGAAGTGTTTTGTAGGGCTGCTAAGAAAACGCAAGATTGAGCTCTAAGGCTTCCTGCAAATTCGATCTGTCAGCTGTTTCCCTCTGACAGATAAGAATCCTAATTGGCCTCTCTGTCAAAGCAAATGGGTGCTGAATAAGTTTAATTTTTAGCAACCAGTGAGCCTTCTTGGCAAAAATTAAAATAATTCGCTTGAAAGTTAAAAGAAGGGGAAGGGTTGTGAAGGAACGTGTACAAAGGACCCATGGACAAAGCCAAAATGGGGAAGGATTGAGAGTGGGAGGTGAGGGCGGGTGGGGTCAGGGAGAGTGGTGGTGGGAAAATGGAGACAACTGTACTTGAACAACAATAAAAAATAAATAAATAAAAATTTAAAAAATAGCAATTGTAAACATGGCAATGTTTTGGTTCCTTAAGTAGAAATGTGTGTGTGTGTGTGTGTGTGTGTGTGTGTGTGTGTGTGTGTATATATATATATATATATATATATACTCTTTTAAAAATGTAGAATCTAAAGTGGAAAATTCTAATTGTGCTGCTACATTTTTCTGATTTTATTGTCTTGGTCAAATGCGGTCCCCATTGCAAATGATTGACCTTGGGATTGTTACATAGTCCCTCTATATCTCAGTGTCCTCACCTGTCAAAGGAGTTGATAATGGTACTGACCTCACTGAGTTGTTAAAAATATTAAGTGAGATACTGTGGCAGGTACATAGGAAGCTCCAGTTGCAATAGCCTAGTGAAAAATGAATTTAAAATAATTCCAGAAAATACTAGCTTTCTATATGCCAGGCACTATTCTACATGCTTAACATATATTTGCTCATGTAATCATTTTAACAACCCTGGTAAATTAGTCTATTTTCAATATAAAAAATGTAAGGCACAAAGAAGCCAAGTAGCTTTCACAAGCTCACAGAGTTAATAAATGTCAGTACCAGTGTTCGGTCCCAGGTAGGCTGACTTCAAATCCAGTGAAGGCATTCTGCCTCCTGGTGAAATAGCACACCACTAGTTTACCTGCCTCTATTCTTGCTCTCTCTCTCTTTTTTTCTTAATTCACCTAACTACTAGCTTAAGTTTTCTTAACAGAAGACTTGATCCCATCGTTCCTTTCCTTGGAACCCTTCAAAGATGCTCCATCTCTTGAATATAGCCGATAAGACTCTATTTATTGTATTATTCTGTCTGCGTCTAACTATCCAGACCCATTTGCTAAAACTCTGGCCTGCTATTTTATAAACCTGTATGTGTATACACACTCACACACCTTTATACTAACCCCAACACGGAGCCTGCTATCTACCCCTCTTTGTGTTTGGATAACATCTCTCTGTCTGGAATATGCTTCACTTAACCTGCTTTTCATCTTCTCTACCTTTGAAGCTTTGATTTGTTTTGTTAAGACTTGGCTCAGCTTTTGTTCTTTGTCTCTTCCTAAAACTCTTAATCTAATCCCTTTACTGCTTGTAGCAGTGTATTTTCCAGAAATGACTGCAACACTACCTACCACCATATGCAATTCTGCATTTGGACATTGCCATTGTTACACCCCCATCGAGAGGTGGAATATATTTCTCCACTCAGTTGAATCTGGTCAGGCCCTATGACTGCTCTGACCAATACAACACAGCAGAAATGATTCTAAAACTGATAGACACAACCCTAACTGACCTTGCCGTCCAACTTCTCACCTCTCACCACTTGAACCACCAGCTAAAATCCAGGCTACTCTGGTGGACAGAGATGCAGCCAAGAAGGGCACTGAGGTGCCAGACACGTGAATGAGGAGGCCTGTTTGGATATCTGACCTAGTTGAGTCCGGAGATGACTTCAGTTGCAGCTTTTTTGTGATTGAAGCCAAATAGAAGACTCCAAGGAAGAACTGCCCAGCTGAGCCCAGGGAAGCCATGAAATCATAGCAGATAATGATAAATTGTTTAAAGCCACTGCGTTTTGAGGTGGCTTTTTATGTAGATGTAGATAACTATTGTAGAATAGCATTTATCTGGTTTCAAAGGACCTTTATCATGCATGTATTCACTCCATTTATTGTATTCATTTCTTTGTATGTTTTTCTCCCTTTCTAGACTATGAACCTCTTGAAGATTGGGACCTTATTTTATAGGTGTTTGTAACATCAGTGCTTGAATCATTGTAGGCTCTTAATATGTAAAGGGGATAGCAAAGTGCCTGGTATATAGTAAGTGCTCAGTTATTGAGTGAAGGAAAGAAGAAGAGGAAGAAGTAGTAGATGAGGAGAAAGGGAGGAATATGTCAGTAGCAATGGCCATTTTTCCTAATATGAAGAATGGGCTTTTTTATTCCATTTATTCTTTGCACTGTTATCACCTTAGTCCAAGCACTCAATACCATGCTCCTAAATTACTGAAATTTACCTTTTCTTCCTGTCTCTAATCTTTTTCTTGTCTCTAATCTTTTTTCTAGTTTTATTGAGATATAATTGACATATATCAGTATATAAGTTCAAAGTGTACAATATAATGGTTTGATTTA
This sequence comes from Mormoops blainvillei, assembly GCA_004026545.1. Taxonomy (NCBI): domain Eukaryota; kingdom Metazoa; phylum Chordata; class Mammalia; order Chiroptera; family Mormoopidae; genus Mormoops; species Mormoops blainvillei. The sequence goes on from PVJD01002041.1 coordinate 203,112, forward strand.
CATATGTTTGAAGTGATTACTTCAATAAGTTTAGTTAGCATCCATCTTCTCACATAGATACAATAAAAAGAGAAAGAAAAGAAAAAAAAGCTTTTTAAAGAAAACTCTTAGGATTTACTCTAGCAGTTTATATGTACGTCCTACAGCAGTGTTAACTACAGTCATCACACTGTATGTTGTATCCTTATTACTTATTTTTCTCAATTTTTATGGTTAAATATATTCTCTCTCGTGTGTGTGTATGTATATGTATATATAATATGTGTGTATATTATAAATATATACTATATAGCTCACATCCTTATCTATTCATCCACTGATGGACACTTATGTTGTTTCTATGTCTTGGCTATCGTAAATAATGTGACTATGAACATGAGGGTGCAGATAGCTTTCAAGTTAGTGATTTTGATTCCTCTGGATATATTCCCAGAAGTGGAATTACTGGATCATATGGTAGTTCTATTTTTAATTTCTTGAGGATCCTCCATGCTGTTTTCCATAGTGACTATACCAGTTTAAAATCTCACCAACAGTACATAACAGTTTCCTTTGCTCATATTCTCACCAGCATTTGTAACCTTTTTAAAAAAATGATAGCCATTCTAACAGGTGTGAAGTGATAAATTCATTGAGGTGGTGATTTGCATTTTTTAAATGTCTAGTGGTATTAAGCATCTTTTCATGTACCTATTGGCCTTTCATATATATATATAGTTTTCAAACTTTTTTTGAAAAAGAAGTTTGCCTTTTGCCCATTTTTAATTAGATTATTTGGTATTTTTCCTATTGGGTTGTGTGAGTTCTTTCCATATTTTGGATATTAACACCTTATCAGATCTATGGTTTGCCAATAATTTTTTCAGTCTGTAGTTTGTCTTTTCATTTTGTTGAGGTATTGCTGTCAGAAGCATTTTACTTCCATGTTTTCCCATTTGTTTATTTCCTATTTTGTTGCTTCTGTAAAAACTGCCATTAGAATTTGATGGGGATTGCATTGAATTAATATTATTAAAATGCCCATGCTGTTCATAATTCTTCCAATACATAAACACAGACTACCTTTCCATTTATTTATGTCTTTTATGATTTTTAGTTTCTAGAGTAGAGATCTTTCACCTTCTTGGTTAAATTTATTCATAAGTATTTTACTATTTTTGATGCTCTTATAAATAATATTGTTTTGTTTTTTAAAGATAATTTCTTAGTGTATAGAAATGATCTTTTTTTGTAGATTAATTTTGTTTGCTGCAACTTTATTGAATTTTTTATTTGGATCTGTTTTTGGTGAAGTCTTTAGAGTTTTCTATGCAATCATGTGTTGCTTAACAATGAGGGCACATTCTGAGATATGTGTCATTAGGAAATTATGAGGTTGTGTGAACTCTTAAGGCCCATGATGAACAAAACAGCATGAAATGAAACACAAGGGAAAATGATGCAATCAAGATACATGGTAGACACAAAATGTATAAGGATGCTGCTGTTTTACAAAAAAGTTTTGTTTTTATAAATAGAAAGAGTACACTTTAAAATAATAAAAATATAACATAGTAAATTCATAAACCAATAACATGGTTGTTTATTATCATTATCCAACAGTGTTTGATCATTTGATCATGAAGTATCATTATTAAGTATTATGGTACATAATTTTATTTGCTGTACTTCTATACAACTGGCAATACAGTAAGCTTGTTCACACTAGCATCACCACAAACTTGTAATGTATTGCATACAGTGTTACAATGGCTACAACCTCACTAGGCAATAGAAATTTTTCAGCTCCAATATAACCTTATAGGACCTATGTCATGTATGCAATCCACTGTTGACTGAAATGTCCTTATGCAACATGTAACTATATAAAAAATTTGTCTCTGCAAATAGAGATAATTTACCTCTTCCTTTCCAATTCTGATGCCCCTTTCTTTCTTTCTTTCTTTCTTTCTTTCTTTCTTTCTTTCTTTCTTTCTTTCTTTCTTTCTTCTTTCTTTCTTTCTTTCTTTCTTTCTTTTTTTGTTAGATTGCTCTGGCAAGGATTTCTACTACGATGTTGAATAGGAGGGGTGAAGTGACTGCCTTCGCTCTTTTTATTCTTTTCTCTTTTTGGTTCTCTGACTGGGTAGTTTCAAATACCTTGTCCTCTAGGTCACTGTTTTTTCTCTCCTGTATTGTTAAGTCTGGTTTTGAAACTCTCTATTGAATTCTTCAGTTTAGTTATTGTATTGTTCAACTCTAGGATTTTTTTTTAATGGTTTCTATTTCTCTGTTAAATTTCTCAATTTTTTCGTGCATTGTTTTCTTATTTTAGTTGTCTCTCTGTGTGTTCTTGTAGTTCCTTAAACTTCTTTAAGAGAATAATTTTTTTGCCTGACAGTTAACAGATTTCGATTTCTTTAAGGTCAGTTTTAGAGTTTTATTAGTTTCCTTTGGTGGTATCATATCTATCTGATTGTTTATAATTCTTGATTCCTGCCATTGGTACCTGTACATTTGAGTAAGTGGTCTACTGTTCCAGATTTTGCAGGTTTGCTTTGGCAGAGACAGTTCTTCACCAGTCAATTCAGTTTGGGTTTTTGGGCATGTTTGTTGCTAATGTTCTTGAGAATGTTGGGCCTTATTAAGGGTCTATTTGGGGGCAAGGCAACTGTTGGAGCTCTGAAGGTGTTGGTCACTGTGTGTGTTCCATTAGCTGAGAACAGCTGACTAGCTGACCTCTTTCCTGCCTAAGTGAGGCTGCAGAATTGGCTTTATGTTTGCCTGGATTCTCCAGTCAGGCTTACCAGATGGCTGGGACTGGGTACTAGATTCAGTAGTCAGTGTGGATATGAATTAACTTCCCTGCCCTAGCGGGGCATCAGGACAGGATCCAGGGCATGTATGGCTCATTGTTTGGGGACTTGAATCAGGCAAGAGTGTTCACTGAATTCCCTGAGCACGTAAGGCATTTTGCTTTTCGTGCTGATGGCGAGAGCCGCAGGCTGTGCTCTCTGTCAAGTGCTTCTGTAAACAGGGCCTTTGGAGGAGCTCCACAGCTGTCCATGTGCTCTGGTGAGGTTTCCTGCCCTGGAAGCTGAGGGCTGGATTCAGCAAAGGATGGGGCTATGAATTAGTTTTCTTGCCCACGCACAGCAGGGGAAGCTGCTCTAAAGCTGGTAAAGCTCTTTGTTTTTTGACTTAACTCAAGCCCCTGGCACCCCACATTTCCTGGCTGGAAGGTCAATTATGATTTCCTCAGTGTGCCTTCCCTTACCATGTCCTTTAACTCCTCAGGCACTCCAGGATTCATACTTTGACAGTGATTGATGGCAGAAGCTACTGGTTTTTACTGACTAATGTAGAGCTTTGTATTTAAATACAATATTGTCTTGTTCATTGTTTTATGTGTAAATATTGACTCTCCATCTGCCGGGTTAAAATTTGGATCTTTGACTGCATTTATTTATTTATTTATTTATTTATTTATTTATTTATTTATATTTTTAGAGGGAGGGGAAGGGATGGAGAAAGGGAGGGAGAGAAACATCAGTGTGTGGTTGCCTCTTCCATACCTCCTGGGCACCTGGCCCTCAAGCCAGGTATGTGCCCTGACTGGGGAATTGAACTGGCAATCCTTTGGTTGGCAGACTGACACTCAATCCACTGAGTTACACCAGCCAGGGAGGATCTTTGACTGCTTTTAAACAGTATTGTAGCAACTATGGTGCTAAACATGTAGAAGGTGTTTAATTTTGATGGGCTGCTCAAAAACAAAACAATGACTGTGAAAATTATATTATCAGGAAATGGTCCAGGATGTGAGATTGTTGTGGAACTACTTTAGGACAAATGGATTTTATACGGGGGAAAATTTCACAAACTCAACTTACACTATATAGATACCCAACCTACTAATTTTTATTACTGTTTTAAGAATGGATAGGGTAATATACATTCATAAATGTTAAAGTGTCTCAAATTTATGTATTTATTTCACATGCTTGAAATTTTATTGAAAGAACCCCAAATATAAGTGAGCGAAATCCTCAGCCAGTGAGATGTCCACGTGTAATTCAGCTATTGTTAGAGATACAAGTTGTGCAATTGCTGCAAGATGTGACTATCGTATGTCAAAGCATATGCCTGTCACTGAAGCCAAATGAGGATAACATATGCTTGGAAGTAAATTTTTTTTTAGTCTTATTGCTTATCAAAAATTGATGAGAGCAACTGTGAATGTTTACACTAGTTTGGGTTTATAAACAGATCAGCAGGGTAAATAGTAGAAACTATTTTTGCAAAACAGTCAAGTAAGTATAATCTTTTCAAGCTGTGCTGCTTCTTTCTGTACCTCGCCTCTGAAACAGACACCCACCCACCCATCCCTCTGCACACCAGCACTCATTCACCAACATATATGTACTCTGGGGGTGGGGTGAGTAGTAGAAGCCCTATTAATAGATTCTCTAGATTAGAGTTTCTCTTCTCCACAGAGTAGGAGATTAATCATTAAAAGTTTACTCCTGGAAATATTCACATTCCCACTGGAAAAAATCTGTATGTAAATTTGAAACAAAAGCCATCAAAAAATGCTCTATGTGTATAGTCACATAAAGCTTTTTTGTTTCAAAAATACATTCACTTACAAGAGCTTGCATAATTTTAAAGTGATCTGGCAGCAGATATTTTCATACTTATCATGTAGGTGAAGGGATGGAGCTTCCACTAGGTCAAGTCACTTTCCCAGCAGATTTTGATGGAGCCAGGCCTTGAACCCTCGCCTGCTGCCTCCACCTCCAGGGCAGTTCCCACTGCACAAGGCCGTTAAACATTATTCAAGAGTAATATTGTCTTGAGAAACAGTTGGTATTTATTTGGATTAGTGGCTTGACTGGGGATGGCAGCTGGGATAGCTGTGTTCCACAGCAGCACCATAGCGGCGGTTTCCAGAATTCAGGAGAACGTTTGGTGTGTGGAGATTTGGCTGTATCGTCAGGGCGCACAGTGATTTCTGGTGCTTGGCACAAGAGCAATACAAGTAAACTTTTCTTCAAAGGTGATGGACGACAGGTCCTCTTTCTAAACAAACCTGCCCCAAACCTGAGTACTCAACCTAACTCCATGGTGTACTTCATAGTAGATGGGTGGTGTGGATTCTCCCCAAACCCCTCCATTTGATTGTTACTCAAATCCTGACAATTCTGTTTCCATGATGTCCATTATACCACTCTCTCCCCTCTCTTTCCCACCTATTCTGCCTTACCTCGGGCCTCCATCACCTCTCTCCAGACTCTGGTTAAAGTCCTCTAACTGCTCTTCTTGCCTACAGCCTCTCCTCTCTCAGTTATACCTTGCCCATTGACATGATACTTATCTTCTTAGTGAAAATATGATCATATCTCTTACAAACCCAATTTGTTCTTTCAAGAGTCTTTCAAGCACAGGAAATTATACGTATTTTTTTTCTAATTATGGGATCAGGCATTTTTCCATCTTTCCTATGCTTATTTTGATGCAAAATTGCTTTCTGTATATATCATGTGTTTGAGGTCTTACCAACTTTTTCAACCAGGTACTGTGTAGGCTTTAACATGGGAAGAGGGCTTAGGTCATGACTGGCTATTTCAGCCTTAGTCTAGAATGGCACTGGGCAAGTCATACATATAATTAAAAATGTTCTAATAATTACATTAAACAAAATTGAAAAGAAATTCATTAAATTAATTTTGATGGTCCTTTTTCTAAACCTAATATATTTATTTCTATTTCAGTATATAATCAACACAAAAATTATTAATGGCCTATTTCCTTTGTTAACACTAAGTATCTAAAATCCAGTAAGTTTATTATTTACTTACAACACAACTCAATTCAAACTGACCACAACTGAAGTGTTCAATAACTCCATGTGACTATTGGCTTCCAGATTTGACAGCACAAGTCTAGAACTCCTTGTCCTACCTGCCTTCTCTTTCCTTCCTCTAATGGCCAAATTTCTATAAAGTGTCTGTCCTTGCTCTCTCAACTTGACCACCATTCAATATTTTTAACCCTAGAAGTCTGACTGTTGCCATATTTTCAAGCTAAAATGATTCTTGCCATAGTCCTCAACAGCTTTCTTGTTGCCACATGTCATACTAGTCCTCTCTCTTCAGGAGGAGCTCAGTTAAAGTCAACCAGGAACATACGAACTATATCAGGTGCTTCAACTGAAGAGGATTTAATACAAGAAAGCCATTACAAAAATGGAAGAATTAAAATAATCTCAAATCTGTCTGGAGTATTCTAAAGGAGGAAATAGAATGATACGAAGTGAAGCTGATAAATTATCTATAGAAAAATAGGGCAGAGCCTTGCAAGCCACGTTTGAAAATTTGAGTGGTGGGCTAACAGAGCAAGGACAGAAGGCAAGTTAGTGTATTAAGTGTCTCTGGGAAACTTTATCCCTAGGGTAGGGCAAATGGGACAAGAAATAGTTCTGCCACAATTCGGGAGCACACTTATAGCTGACACTGATGGAAGTGAATGCTGCTGTGTTTCAAACCACTGCTTGAGAATTTTATTTTTAAATCTTTTATTTATTTATTTTTAGAGAGAAGGGAAGGGAGGGAAACATCAATGTGCAGTTATCTCTTGAGCGCCCCCTACTGGGGACCTGGCTGGCAACCCAGGCATATGCCCTGACTGGGGAATTGAACCGGCGACCCTTTGATTTGCGTTCAATCCACTGAGTTACAGCAGCCAGAGCTGCTTAAGAATTTTTGACACTGAAGAGCCCACACCCACAGGCTATACCATGTGCATATACAATTCAGAATGTTGAAAGAAAAGTCATCCTACCCTCTCCCCAAATGACTCTCTTCATCCTCGATCACAGTTACCCCATCTTGGCCAATGAATGGAATAACTATGAATTATATAATGAATTATAATGCAGGCAGAATCTCATCAAAGCTCTTTTTCATCCCAGCCCCAAATCAGTAAATCATGTCTATTCTGCTGATTGATTATTTCTCAAAATTGCCCCTGTCCAGAAACCACTGGTGGTTTCCTAGTGCAGGTCTTCCTCCTCTCTTGTTGGGTTACTGCGTCATCCTCCTGGCTGGTCTCATTCTGTTCAATATATTTTCCACACAACAGTTGGAGTGATTGCTTTAATATGCAGAACAGATCACATCATTTTTCTGACTCAACCATGGGGTCCTGGGAGATTTTCTCTTGATTATGTTTCTGGTTCCATTTACTGCCGTTTCCTTTCCTCTTTGGAGGCCACCACTTTGATGAAATGGAGTTGATTCCATTTTCTGCTTTTTCTTTTTCCTTGACCTTGATGCTTGCTGTTTTTTGGGGGGTGGCCCACACTTCTCCTCCTCTCCTTTGCTTTACTCATTACTTTGCCTCTTGCCTGAATACTGCTACTCACTTTCCAGATCTTAGAATATGTCTGCATCCAAGAAGACACCCTTGACGCTTGGTGCTTCCACATCTCAATCTACCGTAAAATAAAACCCTCTAGTTTAAGGACCTTGCTCTCATCATCCCAGGGTAAAATGTGAGCTCTTGTCAGCTTGCTTTCTTCGAATAATATTTGGCCCATAGTAGATGTTTAATAAATATTTTTAAATGAATAAATGGAAGTGGTTGAATGGAGACATGTGGCTAGATGGAGACATGGATGAGTTCCCTTGTATCTTTTAAAGTATTTGCTTTTTGCACTCTGATGTATTGCTTCAGTGCAAGTTTTTCACCATATTTCAGTTTATTCTAACTTCCTGGACATAGTACATGAATCGTAAAAGGGCACATTCAATTTCAAGTTATTTCCTCTGTAGTTTTTTGCTGGGTAACCAATTAAAAGATGATATAAAAAGCCAATGAGGGGTTTATGACTTTCTTGATCACTGTATCTCCTAATGTGTGGTTCTGGCCTTTATTAACATTACCAATGACCTGGAGGAGATTTTATTCACTTTTACAGTTCTCACCGTGCCCAGGACTTAGGTGGTACCCCATGACTATTTGGTGAAGGAGATAATACATGAATGCACGATGAATGATAGCATGTGTTATAAGATATAATATTTGGTGTAGATTGTGCTCAAGAATTATTTTTTAAAGGAAAGTAGACCAATATCAACCCGAGAAAGCAGGTCATTGGGTTTGGGAACTGTTGCATTTGCTCCATGAAAGCATGAGATCACTGGGCTTACGCGGTTGCCCTGTAAAACCAATGATTCTTTGCAAGTGTTCATAAACTGAGCAAACTATTCCCTTTTTGTGGCTTAGACCCTTAAACCAAACAACTAAATTAACAAGGAAACATGACTCTGTGTGAAAGTTCTACTGCTAATATTTATTTTATTTTTAAACTTAATTTGGGACTACAAACAGGTACAAGTAGGCATTCCTTAAGATGTCTCTCTCTCCATAAAAGCATAAAATGTGAAATTGGAAAGGGACCTTGTTTACCTTGCCCCTAAACTGTGATTCTATATTATAGATAAGCAAATTGGTGTCCAGAAAAGCCAGGTGATTTTCCCAAAGCCACATAGTTGCTCTGACTCTACTAAGACTCCAAATTAAGTTTCCATGAACAAAATAAGAGCAATGACTACCCAAACAGAGAACTTCCTATGCATTTGGAAGTAGCTAAGCATTTTAGCTTTAGGCTTCCTTTCAACAAATGTAATTATTCATACAAAGACTGAATTTAACCTAAATTTCTGCCAAGTATTACTGGCGTATACCAGGCAGATACTGAGCACTACTTTCAGTTATGAGATTGAAGTGAAAAGGGTAAACTAAAAATAGTGTGTAAAACAAACTGCCAGAGCTACCTTGTCTGCTTCCTAGAATCCTAAATTAGTGTTTTCTCTGAGTGCCCGCTGAGGGGGAAAAGAGGGGTGGGCATTGATGAGGGCCTTGAAATCTAGCAGTTGCTTTGGAATAAAATCTGAAACAATGTATTCAAAGAATACATTTGTAGTTGGGTGCACAGCAGAAACAGTGCCCCATGAAGTGGCTATAGGTATTCCAGCTCTCTCTATTTCTATCCACTTACTCTGCAAGGAGTAGTGCAATTGACCTACACAGTGCTCCACCAGGTGTTCAGCTGTCAGTTGGTCAGCCCCAAATCCACCGTTGAGCCAGGAACCAATGTGTTTATTAGCATCTCCATTTACTGCCATCCAAAACATTCACATGAAAGCACCCACCTTACTCCCTGCCCGCCCCTCCATCTGCGCCCTGCTGGCAAAGGCAAAACTCAAGCTGAAATCTCTTGAGTCCCTGTATTCAGCCAGCTTTCTGAGGGGAGATGCTGGCTTCTGGCATGGGTATCTCAGTCTCAGGGAAGGGTTAAATGATGCTGAGCGGGAAGCCAGGCTTCTATGGCAGAGCACAGAGGTACGCAGCCCTGAACTCTCCTAGGAAGGTGAATGCATCCCCTCATGAAGTGCAGCTGACAGCCTGCAATCACGTGGAACTAAAATCCCTGGTTCTAATTCATCCTCCCTAATTATGATGGATGGAAAGAAGATGCCAAGTCTCCTCTTCCAGGAAAAACCGTGGAGGTCATCAAGAATCACAGGCATTTCAAAAACGTGGGCAAATCTGACTGAGGACGGTAGTGGGGTTTATCTTGCCTTGGCAGAGGAGCTAGAACCTTTATATAAAATGCTCAGATCTCAAATGCTTCTCATTTTCTGATAACAAGAAGTAGTTTATAGATCAGACAACTTTTATTTTGCTAACGTTTGAGTGAGTAATTATAGAGGATAACAGTCAAAATAACATGTATTGTCCACTTGAAAGAGATAACATCTTCTAGGGAAAATCGCCTGGTATGTATTATTTGGCCATATTGATTAAATAATGACATACCTTTATTTGTTCACAAAAGGCCCCTCGGGATATTTCTGAATGTTCAAAATATATAAATTCTCTTCAACAATAGAAACCTGAGTGAATCTATTTAGCCTAGCAGTCACCTTAACTATAAACTCTACAGACTTAAAACTGGAAACGAAGTTTTTTCGTGGGTTCATGATTATCCTCTGGAGCCCGTGGAAGCTCAGAAAATGATCTGATTATACAGACCCAAAGGCAGAGACATGTGAAAGGGCGTTCCTCTTTCATGCTCCGTAAATGACCCTAATTAGCTTTATTAGACTCTGTGATTAGAATCTATTTGTTTTATGATGATTTTAATAACCATGAGGTTTTTGATCCAAATGATCAATTTGATACTGCTCAATTCCACAAATATTTATTAAGCATCAATTATGTTCCTTTGCTTTCTACAGTAATAAATGAGACAGGAATCGTGCCCTCAAAGTTTCTTAGGTTACCTAATTTAAAATGCATTTGAAATGGCTACAAAACAATATGATATTGTCATAAGAGGCAAAGAAAAGAAGTGTACAAAGCAAGGAGGTAAACTTAAAATAAATAAATAAATAAATAAATAAATAAATAAATAAATAACAAAGGGTGGGCCAGAATCATTATACTGGCTTTATTTCAAAAAAGAATAGGATAGGGACCTTGAAGGATGGAAACTTCTAAGTGGAAAAATGGAGGGAGAGATTCAGTGGATGAAGTAGAGTATCATAAAATGAAAGACATATTTTTCATTTTCACCAATAACTTTATTGATTTGGATATTTTCAATATGTCAGTTATCTCCTGTGTGGTATAACATCAGTTATTCTCAATTAATGTTTTGATTTCATCACTATCAACTTCAACTGTTCTACCCAATCATGGAGTATTCATCCAGGGAGAAATCTCCACCATGATACTTCACAAACCACCTTTGACACGTTCAGTTAGTCACAGTACCTTCTCCATACACTGCACAAATCTTTTTTTGCATTTCACTTGAGTTTTGACCTTTGTCGAAATAATTAATCATAAAATGCTGAAAATGTTGCATATTTTCTTTCACCTTCAATATCAAAATGGCTACCCCAAAATTCACGAGTTTTGATAAATTTTTTTAAATGCACACCGTTAAGATAGCTGTCACATACAATCTAACAAAATCATTTTGAATGAAGTTAAAGACAACTAAGCACTCCTCGAGCCATCTTACAGAAAAAAACCAAATGAACTTTTTGTCCAACCCAATAAATTGGGCCTAATTGTGTGGAGAATAATGACGTGTGAAGAATACCACTTTGTTAGTAAGTCATGGAGATAGAGTTTGGTAGCTAATGAGGGCACGTTCACAAGGAGGCAAGAACAAGCATGTCTTTCAGTAGCTGAGTGCTTAAAAATTATTATTTTAGAAAGAATTACTCTAGAACAATGGTCCCCACACTTTTTGGCACCGGGGACTGGTTTCATGGAAGACAATTTTTACATTGTTGGAAGTGGGGAGGATGATTTTGGGATGGGGTGATGGAGGGGATGGTTTTATGATGATTCAAGTGCATTACATTTATTGTGCACTTTATTGCTATTATTATTACAGTGTAATATACAATGAAATAATTACACAACTCGCCATAATGCAGAATCACTGGGAGTTCTGAGCTTGTTTTTCTGCAACTAGATGGTCCCATCTGGGGGTGGTGGGAGATGGTGACACCCACAGTGTGTTGCTTATGTCCAGTCTACTCCGTAATCTTGTTTTGGTTGTTGTCACTGCAGAAACCCCTGCTTCACAAAGACAGGATGCTGGAAATAGAAGCAGGCCTTTCAGTGGCTTTGTGGCAATCTCAGGAGATTCCACCTTGTCTTCAATCCAGAATATGTAGAGATTTGAAGTTGTCTCTAACATACTTTAAAGGCCACCATCATTTGTGATTTCAAGCAGTTGACCCTCTTCTAGCACGGACAAAGTCGATTCACCTGGCTTACTCACAAATGGTTCGCAGATCAATTCCTTCCCAGCATGGGGATCTTTTGTGGTTGGGAGGTAATGCTCAAACTCTTTTGAAAGCTGAGATAGGTGATCATGCACCAGCTGGGAGAAAGAAGGCCCTGGCTCAGTCTCTTTCAAAAATCTCTGCGAATGTTTGAAACATGTCGAAAATCCCAATGTTTACTCATCGACTGCGTAATTCCAGTTTGGCTTTGAATGTAGCCCCTTTATCTGCCAACTTGAACACAGCTCTCATTCTCTCCTAAAGTGACAGGTTGGGTGTGTCACACAAGTAAGCAAGTTTTGCGACCCATTCTGGGTCACTGAACTGTGCGGCCTGTGGCGAGTGTTTTTCTAAAAGAAATCCCTGGAGCAGCTCTTGTAACTCAGGAGCTCTGGTCAGTGATCCACCTTTAGAGAACCATCTCGCTTCTGTGTGTAGGAGAAGCCGTGAGTGCTCTACATCCATCTTCTCACAGAGCTGTGCGAACAGACGTGAGTTAAGGACATGTACTTTGCTGTGGCTGATAATTTTCATCACATCCTGAAAAACATTACATTCAGGTGACATTTTTTGGGTAACCGGCATTTCTCTATGGATGACACAGTGCGTAGACTCATGTTCAGAAGCAACCTCTTTGACCTGAGTAGTGAAACCAAAAAGACTTCCACTCATGGCAGCTGCTCTATCTGTGCATATACCAACATTAAATGACCTATTCAGTTTTCCTGATGTGTAATCATTCAAAGATTTGAATAGTTTTGCAGCTGTTTTGTCGGTTGTCAACAAAAGTGTACATAACATATCCTCATGCACATCCTCCTGAAAAACGTATTGCACAAAAACAAGCATTGCTGTCTTGTTGTCAACATCAGTAGACTCATCAGCCTGGATTGCATACCACGGTGACTCATTAATCCTGTCTAACAGTTGTGCCTCAGTATCCTCTGCTATGTCATCAACTTGTCTAGTTGCAGTGTAGCTGAAAGAGGAACATGTGCCATGTTTTGAACTGCAGCCTCTCCTAAAAGTTCACAACAAATGTCCTTAGCAGCAGGCAAGATCAACTCTTCGCCAATACTGAAGGGCTTCTTAACCTTAGCAAAGTGGTCAGCTATAAAGAATGATGGTCTCAGTGCAGACACATCTGATGAAGTGGTGACCTTCAGTAATTGCTACTGTTCTTTGTGTTCACATTTTTTTCTTTTGAAAAACTCCTAAGCCTTGTCTTTTGATGCAGGTGCTTAGTCTCCATGTGGTGAAGCAGTTTTGAAGGTTTCATGGCTTTATTGGATAGCTGGTCACCACATATTATATGAAGTGGGCTAAGAGAATGTGAATTACCTGTTGCAGTGAACCTATAATTTAAGTGGGACTCTTTGTATTTTCTTTTAAATGCAGCTTTCTTCTTGTTGGCAGTCTTAGAGTCTTCTGTTGTCTCATCATTCGATCTTTCTCGCTTTTCAAGAAGCTCTCTAGTGACATTTGCTTTTTACCCATTTTGGCTAGGGTTAGCATGTGGGCTTACCAACACTATGACTGAGACAAGTGCACTGTGCTGGAAAGAGGTGGTAAATAAAATAATGGGCGGGCCACGCGCAGACTAAAGTAAGTGTTGGATTCTGATTTAAAGCCTGCCACCAGATGCAGCTGTACAATTGAAGTACATCAACTCACTTGCCACTATAAAGCCTGCCACCCGATGCAGCATAATTGTCACTTGCCACTCACCAATAGGGCTTCGATATGAGTCTACAAGCAATTGATTTATTATGGTCTCTGTGCAGTCAGACCTCTCTGCTAATGATAATCTATATTTGCTGCCACTCCCCAGAGCTGGCATCACTGCTTCAGCTCCACCTCAGATCATCAGGCATTAGGTTCTCATAAGGAACGTGCAACCTAGATTTTGCATGCACAGTTCACAGCAGGATTGCTCTCCTATGAGAATCTAATGCCACTGCTGATCTGACAGGAGGTGGAGCTCAGGAGGTAATGATAGCACCAGGGCACTGCTGTAAATACAGATGAAACTTCACTTGCTTGCCTGCTGCCCTCCTCCTGCCGTGTGGCCTGGTTCCTAACCAGGCCCGGTACCAGTCCATGGCCTGGGGGTTGGGGCCCCTGCTCTAGAATATCTTTGAAATTGTTTTTAAGACCATAAAAACCTATTTGTCTCATAGATTCTCTCATCACCTTCTTGAGGTTGAAATGTGTGGAAAGCTTTCCAAAGTTGCAGTGAATGTGGCCCAAACTCTGGTCGTCTTGAAGGTATTCTGGTGTTCTTTCTCTACCTTTTTTCTACCCCTACTTTCATTGTCGGTATGATTTTCTTTCATGGGTGCTCTAGCCCATGGAGATGAAATTTAGCTATATCCTGCCACTTCACTGAAAATTCACTTTCTATTCCAGTTCTAGTTCTTAAAACCACCTCATGCATAAGCAATGTGAGAAGTTGTATTTGAATTAGAGCCAAATGAAAACCTCAAGAATGACCAGTTATTCTCCAGAAGCAATGTGCTATTTTAGGAGGACATCAGTTTCATTGCAAACATGTTCCTTCATTCAGTGAACATTTTATTGGTGCCTTCTCTGAATCCTGTACTATGCCAGGAATTCTAAAGCACAGACCCACTATAACAACTAACAGAATCTAACATCTAGTATTTTTTTCTCTTGGGTAAGTCAATCACAGTGACACTTAGTCAAGTATTAGTCAATTTGACTTTAGGTCTATAGATGGGTTTTGTCAATGGTTGATAAAGATCTCCTACCAAGACGCTACTAGCCAGGAAGGGATTGGAAGACTGGTGAGTACAGTTCTATGGGGCAGTAGAGAAGGGGTGCCAAGAAAATTATTTCACGTTTTGTTTGACCTGAAGTTGAGCCTGCTCCCTGTACCACCATGGTACATTCTTTCTTACACCTGGTCCAACGCCCAGCTGTAGAGAATTCACACATATATCCATAACATCCTGGAGGACCTCCCTCTCTCTCCCCTTAAAAAGCAGTAAATATGTCCTCGGGTGAAGATTTTTTTAAAAATCAGGCAAAAAAGAGGATGGGAAAAGGGAAGGGGAAAACTTTCCTTCTGGGTTTTCATTGCCAAAAAGGGAGTATCAAAAATAATTTCAGCTGGCTGATGAAGGGTGAAATATCCCAGGCAGGGAGCTGCACAGCTCAAAGAGAATTAATTTTGTAGTTTTCTGCCGATTTTTTTTTCTCCCCTCATCTCTCCCCTACTGAAATGCTCCTGTCTTAGTCACATACGGGATGAATAAAATAAGCACATAGCCTGCTATTCGGAGCTGGGGTTGTGGTCATCATCTGCTGTGAAAGACAGTCAAGGGCTAATTAGGCAAGTTTCTCTGCCTATGAAGTTTTGACAATCTGGAAATTTGGGAGCAGCACAAGGAGAGATCTGCCAATGATGGCTCTTGGGTAGAAAAGATGGTTTTTCAAGGCTGAGAGCCCTACGAAGTTAGGCATCTACTATTTTTTGTCCTATTGCTTGCTTCCTATATCTCCTTCATGGGTGATATTAAAATAAGGCAAAGGGGGGAACATTTTCCTTCAAATATGTGTGTTTTCTAAACCTCCATTTGAGATTTCATGAGTAAGAGTTTCTCAGGGTGGTTATCAATAACCTACAGTTCCAAAAACACTTCCCAGGTATTTCTAATAATCACCCTTGATTCACATCCACAGTCTAAGATGATGATAATACTTTAATTGGAGGGTCACCTGCTTAAGGGTGGAGCCACAGAAGGAGGAATGCTTTTCTGTTGCTGTATGTTTACCTGGAAGATCCTAGAGCAGATGAGAAAGTTAAACTGGAGTTTTTTGTACCTTTTAACAACCTTTCTTTAACTGTATGTACTTACCCCTCACCTACCCCCGCCTCTGGTAACTACAAATCTGATCTATTTTTCAATGAGTCTGTTTTTTTAAATTTTATTTTGTGTGTGTGTGTTTTAGATTCCACATATAACTTAGATCATATAATATTTGTCTTTTTCTGTCTAGTATTTCACTAAGCCTAATGCCTTCAAGGTCCATCCATTGTCATAAATGGTAGGGTTTCCTAATATTTTATCACTAATATTCCATTATATAAATCATATCATTTTTACCTACTCACCTGTTAATAGACAATTGGGTTGTTTCCGTATCTTCCCTATTGTAAATAATGGTGATATGAACATTAGGGTACAGATGATATCTTTTTGAATTCGTGATTAGGATTCTTTCTGTTCAATTATCAGGAAGAGGGATTACTGAGTCATATGGTAGTTCTATTTTTAATTTTTTAAAGAACCTCCATAATGTTTTCTCTCATGCACTGTAGGAGGAATTGCAAATTGGTGTACCTACTATGGGACATTAACCTTTTATAGAATGTATCACTGGGGAATAGTTTCTCCCATTCAGTAAGTTGTCTTTTAATTTTGTTGATGGTTTCCTTTGCTGTACAAAACCTTTTTGATTTAATGTAGTCCCATTTGTTTTTCTCCTTGCCTGAGGTGATATATCCATAAAAAATTACTAAGAACAATGTCAAAGACTTTAACGCCTATGTAGTCTTCTTAGAGGTTTTATGGCTTCACGTCTTACATTCAAGCTTTTATTTTATTTTATGGTTTTTTAAATTGTTGTTCAAGTACAATTGTCTCCATTTTCCTGCCACCACTTTCCCCTGCCCCACCTACCCGCATCTCCCACCCTCATTCCTTCTCCCTTTTGGCTTTGTCCATGGGTCCTTTTTAATCCATTTTGAGTTTATTCTTGTGTGTGGTGTAAGAAAATGGTATAGTTTCATTTTTTATTGCACTTATCTCTCCAATTTCCCCAAAACCATTCACTGAAGAGATCATCTTTACCCCATTGTATATTCTTACCTCCTTTGTCATAGATTAACTAACCATATAATTCAGTGTTTATTTCTGGGCGCTGTATTCTGTTCAGTATATCTATGTGTCTGTTTTTATGCCATTACCATGTTGTTTTGACTACTATAGCCTGGTAATATAGTTTGATATCAGGTAGCGTGATTCCTCCAAATTTAACCTTCTTTCTCAAGATTACTGTGGCTGTTTGAAGTCTTTTGTTTTTCCATATAGATTTTCAGATTATTTGTTCTGTGAAAAACACCATTGGTATTTTGAAGGCAGTTGCATTGAATCTATAGATTGTTTTGGGCAGTATGGACATTTTAATGATGTTAATTCTTCCTATCTATGAACATGATATATATGCTTTCATTTATTTGTGTCTCCAGTTTTTTCTTCAACGTCTTATAATTTTTTGAACACAAGTTTTTTAACTCCTCTTTAAATTTATTCCTAGGTATTTTATTTTTCATGTAATTGTAAATGGGGTTATTTTCTTAATTTATCTTTCTGATAGTTTATTATTGATATATAAAATGCAACCAATTTCTATATACTAATTTTTGTATCCTGCTACATTTCTGAATTCATTTATAAGTTCTAACAGGTTTTTGCTGGACTCTTTGGGGTTGTCGCTATGTAGTATCTTATTATCTGCAAATAATGACAGTTTTACCTATTTCTTTCTAATTTGGATGACTTTTATTTTTCTTATCTGATTGCTATGGCTAGGATTTCCAACACTATATTGTATAAAAGGGGTAAGAATGGATATCTTGTCTTGTTCTTGATCTTAAAGAGAACACTCTGCTTTTCACCTTGAGTATGTTAATTGTAAATTTGTTATATATGGCCTTTAGTATGTTGAGGTACATTTTCTCTGCACTTTGCTGATAGTTTTAATTATAAATCGGTGCTGGATTTTGTTAAATGCTTTTTTTGCATCTATTGATATGATCATATGATTTTTATCCTTCATTTTGTTTATGCCATCTATCATGTTAATTGATCTGCAGATATTAAACTAACCTTGCATCCTCAGAATAAATTCTGCTTGATTAATACTTGATACTGATTTTGCTGTGGGGTGATAAGCTCTGCTGTCTGGCCTCTCAGCTTGAGCTTTAGTCATTACACAGCTGCCAGATGATTTTATAAGCCTTTTATACGCCCTTCTAGTCTCATGGTGCCCAAGAGTTAGAGTGGTTGGAGCTATGTTTTAGTTCACTTCCAGGGGTAGGATGGGAAAGGGCCACTCCAGTAAACTCCTAATATTTTTCAAGCTTTCTGGTTGGAAGGGGCCAGGAGCTATCCTCCACAGTGGCTATGAGTTATTCCCCCTACCTGGGTATAGCATAAGAACTCTCCATGTCCAGGACTGGCTTTGCTCTGAGGACAGTCAGATCCACCCACCCACTTCTTAGCTCAAGTGTTGCTCTTTACACAGCCTCAGGTGCTCCTGACAGCCCCTCTGGCCACTTGAGGCTGGGAGACACTCTCCCCAGTGGATAGGCCTATGACGCAGCCCCTTGCCTGGCCACAGGTAAAATAGTCTGTAGGAATGGCAAAACAACTCGCTTGAGGACTTGAATCAGATTAATATGCACCCCAGTGACTAACCTGGTCATAATGCACCACTAGGTTGATCCCTCAGATGGTCAAAGCTGCTGATTGAGGTTACTGCTTGGGCATTTCAGGTCAGTGTGTCACAACATCTCTAATGCTCTCTGCATCCTTCTAATGCAGTCTGTCTTCTCTGTGGTACATAGACAGGTGAGGGAGTGGTTCTTCAGCCCCATCTCCATGTTTTAGGGTTCTTTCAGGGGTGTCTTGTTCCTGAATAGTTGTAAGTTGTTCTTATGAGGGGAAGCAAAGTCAGGAGTGACTGAGGTTGCCAAAGTCAGGAGTGACTGAGGTGATGCCACCCAATGTAACATTTTTCTTTAGAAGCTAGATGAGTGTATAATAAAGAGATATAGCTCAGGAATAGGCAGATGGAAGAGATGCATAGGGCAAGGTGTGTGGGAAAGAGCATGGCACTTCCATACCTTCTCCAAGCAGCCTTCTCTAGCCAAATTTCCACATTTTCACCAGACCAGAAATTCCCATTGGCTTAATTTTGATAAAGACAACTAATAGGAAACTCTGGAGGAAGCAGACCATCAACTCTCTGGGTCCAGGTCTAATCTGTGTCTGTGTTTGATTACAGATGATGCTCATCCATTTACAGGAAAGGCTCCTGTCCTCTGCAATGGTCTGCAGGGCTAGAAGACAGGGCCTATTGCTTGTGGTTCCACACACACGGAAGGGCACATTATAAGCAGAGGGCAAAATGGCACTTCTTTGGAGGGTTACTTGCCATTTACCAAGATAAGACTTTCCCTATAGCTGGAGCTGCTCTGCTTACAGAGTGCTATTGCATTCATCCCAGTGTTAAGATTCTATCTTGAGTGACTTCTTCTGACTTAGCCGTTAACCCTCATCACAGTTCCCCACCTCCAACCTTCTAATCCAAGGAATCAGCCGTGTAGATAGCTGTGACTATAATTAATGATGGAAAATCAGTGTATGTTCACACACCGAGAGGGGCTGCACAAGGAGACTGACACATTCTTGTGTTGAGAAAGCAGTGCTATTAGGCAGAAACTAGAGTCTACTGGTTGTGCACTGCTTCAAGAGTAGGTGGCAGCTACATCTCAATTTCTCGCAGAGAGCATGAGACCCAGAATTCCCAAATCTTCTGCAGAAGTGACTATTTCTTCATGTTCCCCTGGCTAAGTATAAGATATTAAAGGTAAAAGAAGCAAGAATACCATTTAGAACAATCTGACCAACAAGATATATGTGTTTGTTCCTGACAATAAACAATATTTTGAACAAATATGGAATAAGCTCAACATGATATTGTCAATGTAGTTTAGAAAGATGATTAATATCAGTGACCACACAGGTTGTAGCCAAGAGAGAACACTGGAAACAGGAAAGTGAGTTTCCAAAAATGGGAAGGAAAAAAAAGATGTATAGTAGTCACTAAGTCAAAAAGAGAGAAAGAATATCCAGTGTTACCTAGGCTCAAAATATGTCATCAAGAGAGTTTGCTTTTCTGCAGTTAGCCCCCAAATTATATGCATTTTGGATAAAATGTATTACTTCTTAAAACATTTGCTATATTCAGCCTTTTAAAAAATTTCCCATTCTTATTATCCTAGTGCAGAGATAAAATTTATTTTGCAGGAGGTGACTGAGTTTAGT
>PVJD01002042.1:0-222904 GCA_004026545.1 Mormoops blainvillei
TTCATGTTCAGTTAGTAATATATTGTATTTGCCAATTTAACTTTATTATTAATTGAAAAACAATTTATACTAATTTTAATTTTTAAATTTTACATGATAAAATAAATGTACAAATAATATGTATAAATAGTGTTTATATTTATATATATTTTAAGTGTGACCTTTTAGAACCTTGGCACCTGGCTATTTAAGGTCATTTTCATCTCTGATAGAGAAACTCCAAGTTGATGAAATTTAATAGAGAAGAATTAAGTTAGGGTTCATGAACTAGAAGGACTTATTATGTAAGTAATCTATTTCATATCTGAATAAAGTACAGTATTGATAAAACCTTCAGAGACTTTCAGTTACATTTTTGTTGACTGAAATGAAGGATTTTACTGTCCATCACTGAATATTAAAGCTACTTTTCAGGTTCATCTGACAGCGGGATCCGAAGTAGCTGGATTCGGATTCTTCTTTCGTTGCTCCGCATCACTGTTATACAATCGAGGACCAATTGCTTAATCTCTGTGAGCCTCAGTTTCCTCGCCTGTAAAATCAAGATTTTCAGGATTGATTGAGTTTTACATGAGTACTTAGCCCAATATCAGTACAACACATGGGTGATATGAAGTAAATAAGAATCAACATGCCTGCTTCTTTTCTGGTTTATGTATTTAACTTGTGCTCCTGAAGAAGGATAAAATACTAGAAAGTCTTGCTTCTCATGGTCATGTTCATACTGAGCGAATCGCACATTGGAAGAATTCAAGGAACAGCACTGATGCTCGCTTAAACACACACACCCAGACCTGAGCCTGAAAGTTCCAGCCCGCACGCCTGCAGGCTGTGGTCGGCCTGTGGCTGTGGCTTGGGGGATCCACGGTCCCCACATCGGAAGCCTCTGTTGAACTCGCAGCCTCTGGCCTCAGCGCTGTGCTTGGAGTCACTGGTATCACTGGAGAATCTTATACAATTCCAAAGAAGCAAAGGTTTTAGGATCTAGATTTATTACTGATGCCTTTGTATTATTACGAGACAAAATTATGACTGCAACGATCAACATACCTTAAAGAATTATTTTGGTCGGATGTTTAGATGGTGAAAAGAATAAAACGGTTAGATAAACAGAGAAAAGGTGTTTGTTATAACTGACTAGCATCTACTTAAAGGCTAATACAAGGCTAATAATTTTATTTTATTATTTCTTTCTGGAATTCTTTTCTCCTGAAGGCAGTGTGCACTTAATCATAATTTCAAGAGTTTAAGAAGCCTGGACCAAGTGTCAAATGTGGTAACAGAATATTTTTCTCTCATAATTCTAAGGTAGAAATAATTTGCATATTCTAACATTCTATTCTTACTAAGCATTAAAAATAAGACCTGTATAATGATTTTTAACTACTTAGTTGTGACAGGTCTGGGAAGGTAGGATGATCACCACTGTCCCTTTATGTTCTTTTTTTTTTTTAATTCAGTTAAGTTACAGCTATTCACCTATAATAATTTCCCCAAGAAGCCTTCCTTAGTGAGTTACTGAACATGTAGAAGTACAAATTACTAAATTAACAATGCATGTCAAAAAGTATCAAATGGAAAATATCTCTGTGTCTAATCCTTTCTAGATAAACATACTTTTTTTTTTAGCACTAAACAAACTGTAAAATAGAGTATCAGCTTGTAAAAAGATTTTTGTTTGGATGCCTCTTCAAGTTTTCTCTGGAGGGTGTCAAAGGCCCCCGGCCAGTGTTTATTCCAGATTGTCTTTTGTGAACATCCCTGAATGTTTTCTACCAATAACTAATCATATTGGAAATTTAGAAATATTGTCCTTTTTTGGTCAATTAGAGTCATGATAAAAATCTCAGAAAATACCTTGATCAACGGGGAAAAGACATAACAACATAGGGCTATGCCATGTATCTCCAAAGTAAAATTTGATGCAAAAACATTAATGTGAATAAAGCTAATGTGAATCTTTCAACTGAGAAACACAGTTGGGACAGTGTTCAAGGGAGAGCAGAACTACAAAGTCTTGTGAAGGCCTCCTGACTCCTTAATTTGGAAGTTCCCCAAAAGAAATTTTTTATAAACATAAGAATTTTAAGGACTATAGTTTTATGAAAATATTTAGTATCTTAGAATTAAACGGAAGGGTGTAATTGCTCATGTCGTATGGTCTTTCTGATTGTTGATACTGGCTGTTTGATAATATTTTCTGAAAGACTGTGATTTAAAAACTGTAGTACACCCTGCTTTGAGAAATGGCTCTGCTGTTTGGACAATAGCCACAAGAGGGCAGTAAATATGCCCATAGTGGGAACTAATCAATGACGGTGTCATATTTCAAATATTAATTGATCTCGATAACTATTTCGACAATCATAACTTTGCAAAATTAACACAAATGTAATCTTGAGCCAAAGGTCCCACTAACATATGGTTTTTTCCCTTGCATGAGCCATGACATCATATTCTTTATTATCTTTACAAACTAAAAGAGTTCATTTTTCTAAATTATACTTTCTTCAACAACTCAGAATGGACTAGTTGACTTGACTTTTCTCATAGCTTTTTCAAAGAGACAGCGTCTAAATATATAATAAACCTAAGAGTATGCTCGTGGTCATTTCCTCCTCCCCTCAAAACAAACAATTAACATTTTGGCTTAAAGATATCTGTCCTTTATTAAGCTCTCTAAGGCCTCAGTTTCCTCTCCTCTGCTATGGGTATGATAATGATTCCACCATATAGATTTGTTGCGAAGCTTAAAAGAAACTATTATGTATGGAAACTATTTAGTCTAATACGCAGCACCCAAGAGGTTGCTCAATAAATACTAGGTCTTATTTTTATTATCAATATCACATATACTTTAGGCTACAACTTTTACTTGAATGATAATCAGACTTGTATTTACAGTTATTGATAGTATAAAATATTTAAAGTCAGCTTGAAATACAAGCCATACAAAAACTATACAATAAACCTAATAATCTGGTTACTCTCCATTAGTCTCCTTATTCGATTTAATAGTTATTGCAGTTTATGATTATTTATGTTAAGATAATCTATAGAAATTCAAATCTTAAAGTCAGAACTTTCAGATGCATACACTGATTTAATAAAATTGTAATGAATTAGAATCTAGAGTGTTCAATCAGAATAATTTGTGACTCATCTAATGTTGGTCTTATATATTAGTTTAATGCATATTTGAGATAATTTTTAATATCACTGGTCTTCTGGACTAGGGAAATTCTCCTGTTAGACAGTATTTCCTTAGGCTTCATTTGGTAACATACCTAGAGCCTACTGAGCTCAAGAGATGAATTTTTCATTTAAGGCTCAGTTAAAAGTGTCGGCAAGTACCGTAAGGTAACGCTTTGCACCCACGTTGCCAACTGAGACTTGGCACCATGCGTCAGGCTGAATGACACAGGTTTTTGGAGATGGCAGTTTGGTTTCTGCATGCCTCATGGGCATGAGTAACAACTTTTCAAGAACACTGTTACCTCCAGAGGCATGTACAGAAGACAATCTAATGTGAATTGCTTTAAAAAACAGCTTATTACAAATATTTCTGATTCATGCTACCTGTTCCTTTAGTTACTAATATTGTTAGTATTAGCAGATCATAGCTGTTGATGGCTCTCAGTACTATATATCAGTACTATAGGGCATTAATTGAGAAGCAGTATTTCATTGGATGGTTAGCAATCAATTTTAAAACCATAGAGGACTGGAGGAGCAGAAGACAGAAACTAAACGTAACAATTTCCCTGGAGAAAAACCTGCACATAAAAAGAAAAATTAAAACCTTTAATAATACTCCAAGGGCAAGTGCTCAGTCTAAAGATCTACGCAGGTTATTGAGTCCTTGCTCTATGTTAGGCATAAAACTCATATTGCTATTTTCCTTTCACAGGTGAGAACAATGTGGCTGGGTGATTAAATAAATTAGTCAGTCACATGGGAAGTGAGCCTCAGAGATAGGGTCACATCTAGGACTGTCTAACGGCAAAGCTTACGCACCCACACACAGCACCACACTGCCTCCCTTGAAATGCTATTTAGAATCTAAACCTCTATGCAGATGGCTGGACAGACGTTAAAAGACAATGGCAAAAATTTACCCTCCGTTCTGAACGTTCTATAATTTTCCTTTTAATACTTGAGTTACAATAAAGGATTGTCCTGTAACAGGGATCCTGAGGAGCAAATGCTTCAACTAAATTGAGTTTTAATTACCTTTCACCTGACCGTTTAGGAAAATGCTGCTCGTTTGCCCAGGTAGCTTCATGGTATCAGACAGAAGGTTACATCCGTCTCCCTCCCTCCCTGTTAGTGAGTTGCCTTCTTCTGCGTAACCAAGACAATTCCCACCACCACGTCTGTATCCCAGCCAGGCTGCTGAAGGAAAGAGAAAGAGAGGTCACATTCCATTATTATAGGACTTAGAAGTTACTGGAATTACTTTTTTTTTTTAAAAACTGAGATAAATTTATATAACGAAACTCATGTTTTAAAGTTTTAACGTGCAATTGGTGGTTTTCAGTATATTCACAGAATTGTGCAACCATATCACTACCTAATTCCAGAATATTTCTATCGCTCCCTAAAGAAATGTTTGCCCCCCAATTCCCCACCTCTCCACTGTCCCTTGGCACCCATCAATTTACTTCCCTTTGCTATGAATTTGCCTGCTTTGGACATTTCATATAAATGGAGTCATACAATATTTGGGCCTTTTGTAACATCCTTCTTTCACTTAGCACAATGTTTTCAGGTTCATCTATGTTCTAGTATGGAAGACCACCTTATTTCTTTCTGTTGGAGGGTAATATTCCTTTGTATGGATGTGTCTGCGTTTTATTTATCTATTCATCAGCTGATAGGCATTTGAATTGCTTCCACTTTTGGATACTATGAGTCATGTTGCTGTGAACAAACGTGTACAATCTGTACAAATGTAAAAACCTGTACAAGATTTTGTGTGGTCTATGTTTTCAATGATCCTAGGTGCATACATATATCCCATTGACTGGAATTGGACTGTACAGTCACACCTGGATGCGAGATTGCTCGGGAAACGTAGTCTTTATTCAGTGATGATGCACTTGGGTAAAAAGCAGGGGTTTTTTTGTTTTGTTTTGTCGTTGTTGTTCTTTGTTTTGTTTTGTTATTCAATGGGAAAGAGAAAATAGATATTGGAGAAAACCAAAAGCAATCTCTTCTCTACTTTTTTACCTATTAACACGAGAAATGATAGTAAGTATAAGCAGTAACATGGAAACTGCTTATATCACAAATAAAAGTATATATGTTTATTTTAATGTTTATCTCTAAAACAAGGTTTTGCTTATTTCAGATTTACTTTTTTTGGACTGGAAACCTATAGTATGCAAATGCAACACTTAGTTTAGTAATACCAATTTCAGGGGTAATATTTAAAATTAAGTACTGACAATTTTGTTGTCATTATTTCTTTCTCTTAGTCTTCAAAGTTTACTTTCATGTTCTTTTTAAAGAGATGTCCCAAGAACAGAAAAGAATAAACGTTCTACACCTAAGTATTTCTCTTTGATTTATTGGGCATGTAAGAAATGAATGAAGGGGTAAAAAGACAACAGAAAACAATAGAACTCTCACAGAGTTGATTCAAATTCATACATTGATTAATAAAATGGGTTTCAGATCTATAAATCACCCAACTGAGATCTAAAGTAATATCTGTAAGTGAGTCTTTTATATTTTAGTCACAGAATTTTTGTTCACGCAAGGTTTGTCCTTCTTGGCTGGTAATATCATTAACTTCCATGCTTTTCCTGTCTCTGCCCATTAGCTTATGAAATCTAATATGAAAAATAGAGTAATTGTATCAGTGTGAACATAGGTTTCATACATTATGATTTTATTCTACTTGATTATTTGATAATTTGTAGTGGTCAATGTTATGTTTTAAGATGGAATGCACTTAAGATATCTTATAGTTGCTCTTAGTAAGGTGCAAATTTCACTTAAAAATCTAAATCTAATTTTCCAAATTTTATGTGGAAATAAAATTTGAAATTAAGTGTCAGTTATCAGGATGATTGATTATAAGCCTCATGTCACTCTTTCAACAAATTCCAATGACTAATCACACAAAACTTTAACTTGCTCTCATTATCATAATAGTTTTGGGAAATAGTGTACCCTCCAAAACCTACAGGGTATTAGGCTCCTCAAAGGTCATCATAAGATCTACTCAAACAGGAAGCATATTCTCTTAACACATTCTGGCTTGGAATATATGTATTTTTATATTACTTCATGTTAGGATTTAGACCAGGATATAAATCCCCAATTGGTTGCCCATGGGCCACAAATAGCTTGCAGATACATTTTCTTTGGCCAATACAGTATTTTAAAAATAATACCAAATTGATTGTCAACATCTTAAAAATTAAATATTTAACATAAACAGTCATATTTTCATCTTTTAAAAAAAATAAAATTAAGGTTTGGCTCTGTGGAGTCCCCATTGCCACATGAGCTGAATAGTGGCTACCCTCGTATCTTGGGTATTCTGTCTCTGGTTCAGTTCACTAATATTGATCTGGGTTGCTTCTGGATATTCCACATTTGGCCAGATGTAGGGCCACTCGATGGAAGCTCAGTGGAGTTTGGAGGGAGAGAGCGAAGGGCTAGCAGCAGCCACAGCTAAGCCTGCTCTTCCCTGAGATTTCCAGCCCAGCCTCTTCTTCAGCCCATTCTTCTCTGGCGCTCTCCCAAGAAGCCTCGAAATGCTTCTGTATGAGGTGCTGATGTCATCAGGGATAATTATTTTATATTTATAAATATAAAATATAAAACAATATGTATACTTTTTTATATTTATTTACTCTCAATGCTTCTGGAATTTACTACTGCTCAAGTTACCTCCAGAAATTGCTCTCATTGAAAGGGACAAAACATGATTTATTTTATTTTTTAGCAGCAGTAGCTTTGGCAGAAGGATGAGGCTAGATGTCACATAGTCATGAGTGCCACACGATAAGTTGTAAGGAAATTTTGGAATTCCAGCAAGTAGTAAAGTCTTGGGAGAGCTATGAAATCTGACATTTCTAATTCTGGTGGAAACGTTGATTCCACTTACAGAATATAAGTACAAAAATAATGTTCATTATAGTTACAATGTATAGCAGCTATATTGTAGACATTTGGGATAAATGTAAATATCCCTGTAGCATGAATTAGACACCTGTATTGTAGAAAGCATCCCTTGTTGCTGCCTCATAGGACTCAGTTATTGTCCTGTACAGACATGTGAAATGATATTCGTGCACACTTGTAAGTTTCAGAGGTTGACAGGACCAAAGTGACAATAAAATTTAGCTTGTAAATTTATAGAATGTTGATACTGAGCCTCAATCTCCTCCACCTATAAAGCAAAGCTGTTGGGCTCACTACATTCACATTTCCTTACATTGTAAATATCTGTGATTGTTATAAAACAAAAAGTGTGTTGCATGTGAAAGGTTAAGAGCAGGCAAAAACTAAAATCTGGTTAAAATGAAACAAGGAACCTCTGGAGTAGGCAACAGCATTATCAAGCCATACCCCTTTTTTTTCTGCATCCCAGATTCCAGACTGATGCAACAAAGCTGCTACTCTCAGCGGCGCTCGTGCCTGACTTGGTTAGTGTAATGTGCCATCACTGGGTTCTTGAAAACCTCAGGAGGGCACAGTTCTGCTCATCGTTGCTGCACCATGCGCGTTTTGCTGTATTTGTCACGAGCCTTATTAGTTCATATTTATTTACTCACATTGAGTAACATTAGTAAATAATTTCCCCAGGCTCCAATTTTGTCAGGGTTGTTCTGAATTCAGTTATGTTCTCTCAACTTATCTCCTCTCTTCAGAACTATTATTATTTTTTCTTTTAGCATTTGTGACTTCATTGTTTTAACTGCTTGCTTCCTTCCCAGCCTTAGAGATGAAGATTGAGCCAAAGTGGTCTCTGTAGTGATCCCCATGGCACTCCCCTGTCACCGCTCTTGGTCTTGAAGAGCCGCCTTTCTCGGACTTGTCTGTCTCTGGACTTGCTGTGCTATGTTGCAAACAGTGCTTGTTGACCTTGGGAATTGATCTTTGGTTGGTGATATATTTTTTAAAAAACTCACTTAAGTTAAGGTACTGTAGTTTATGACTGTGCTTTACTTCAGGCAGGTCTGGGGTGTGATTCCTTCATAAAAATGCTGGCATGTATGTGTTGCAAATTTGTCTATCCAAACAAAATTATTTACCGCTTAAGCGTCCTCTGCTTCTTCAGCATAACCCTATTCTGGGTCACAGCATCACACGGCATTTATTTTCTCTATCACTTATTCTCTCCGCAGCAATGCAAAGCATTTTGCTATACTTTCTTGTGGTTGTTCCAACATCCTAAGTAAGAATTTAAAAACCTTGGATTCTAGTGTTCGTTCAACACTTTATTGATTATAATACCTTGCCCTCACTTTAGCTCAGTTTCCTCATCAGTGAAATGGACCTAGTGTTACTTGGCCGTTCAGCTGCAAAGAATCCGTGCAAGGAAAATGCCAGGTATTTGGGAAAGGAATTTGAAAGTTAGAACGCCATATACAAATAAGTTAACATATAGTGTCCCAGGTTAACAGGTAACTGAAACAGAGTGCAGGCATGAAGTAACTATTCAATGTCACATATTCATGATATTATTACTTTTCGCAGATTCACAGAACCAAAGGCAATCTTATACTCTCCCCTCACATGTAAGGCCGAACAGCCTCGATCTGGTTACTAATGGCAAACCTGCAATAAGATTTAAAAGTCCTGACTCCTGGACTGCTCATTTATACCGTAGTTGTGGACTGGCTCCCCTCGGCGTGTGCGCCCTGTGAGTGGGTTTGGCTTTATTGCTAATCAGCGCTAATGTAAATGCTCCTTGGGAGGCGAAGAGAGGAGCTTTGGCTCCTTTACATAGATTCAGGGGCTAAAGATTGGGGAGAAAGTAAAACCATTCTACTCATGTAACTTTCAAAGTAATCTAGATTTACTTTTTCTTTATTTTTAATCATTGACACTATTACGGATGTGCCCCACTTTCCTCCTCTGTGCCCGCCATCCACCCTGCCTGCAACCCTCCCGCTCCTAGCCTTTGCCACACTGTTGTCTGGGTTCATGGGCTACGCTTATATGTTCTTTGCTTAATTTCTTCACTGTCTTTTATCCAGAGCCCCCGACATGTCCCCCCTCTGATATCTGTCAGCCTGTTTCGTGTGTCCATGCCTCTGCTTCTGTTTTACTTGGCAGTTTATTGTCCTCATTAGATTCCACATATAAGTAAGGTCGTGTTTTTCTCGAAGTTTAGTTATCGTTTAATGTTAGTCGTCTCTCCTCCAAATTGCATCATGTCTTCAGTCCAAAGCCCTCGCCAAAATTTTTGTTTATTCTTAGGGTTGACATGTACAATGTTCTCTGGGTCATCTCTGCCTCCTGGGCTCAGGCTTCTCCATGTAAAATTTTGCTTCTCTGCCACCTCAACCCTGAGGTGGGACTCATTTACGTAATAATTCTGTTACCAATCATTCATTGGGTTAGTGGACTTTATTGGATATATATATATTGGGGGGCCATCAGCTGTTTGTAGGAAGGGGTCAGTCACGGAGCTCACAGCTTTCTGCAGTTTGGCCAGTCCCTGTTTTTCGTGTTCCATTCCTTTTTGTTATCACTCTCTCAGGTTACCTCAAGAACTCTTAAATGCTTTCTTCTGTGATTTTGTTCTCCTATTGGAAGAATTGCCAGAGTGATTTTGTTCGATTGGAAAAATTAGCAAATGCGAACACAAAAACAGAGGTTAAGAGTAGGGATTGGTTCACTTTGTGAAGTTATTTTTTTAACACAGTGTCTAAAAGAAATCCTGGTGCCACTTCTTTGTAAGTGACACTGCTCCATTTTGGCTTTTAAACACTTGTTTTCTTATAATTACACAAATGCAGCGTCTGGAGCTTAATGGGTCAAATTGCTTAATTAGGGATTAATTTCATCAGTAACAAATATCCAACATGGACTGTATTAAATAATAAAACGTCAAGGTTGATTTAATCTAGCAGCCGAGCAATGTCAAAAAAGGATAATTTTCATGTTTGGGTGGGCCTTTTCAAAAAGGTGGGTGCCAGTATTCACCAAGGCTTCATCTTTCTTGTCTGTACTCTGAGAGCACGCCCCTCCGTCAACATCAAAATTAAAATTCTGGAATTTTGCTGACTAGACTCACTGGTACTTGCCTATGGCTGAATCAAATCACTCTGATCACATGGATAAGATTCTGCTGATTGACTTAGACAGATAAATGCCCATCATTGGATCTGAGTCAGAACTCAGTTCATGCAAACCACATGGCTCAATAAGGGGAAGGCTCATTTCCCAGCGAGAGTCTTGGAGCTGATAACACACTGAGCAGGGGGCCAACAATTGTGAACCCTTCCATAAGGGAGGCTTCTCTCTTCAAATAGGATGAGTCCCAGAATGGGAAAGCCAATTATATTTGCATCTAACCTTAAAAATAATTATATTGCTTGCCTTCTTTTTAGATGTAGAGGCAGCCAGTGTTGAATATAAACCAAACCTATTCTTTCCTTTTCTAAATAGTGGTGAAACGTTATCGGGGCTCACTGAATATTGTAGAGTGGGATTGTACTTCGTGGCCCCTGTGGTTGTTGAGATCTTGTGTGTGTGTGTGCCAGTGTGTGTGTATCAATGAACTTTTAAAGGAAGTGATATGTGTCACTACTGGGTTAGACCATAGAATGCCAATGGACGACCCTTAAGATTTGCCTTTTTCCCTTGTCACAGCATGTGGTATAGATCCACAAAGTGGTCATAAGGCAGCAAGGACCTCAGAGCAGGGACGAAGGGAAAAAGTTGTTCAGGGCTCCCACCTGACCCATGCTGCACCACGGAAAATCGGTAAGAAACTAAACCTTGTTCTTTTAAACCACTGAGTGTTGAGGACTGAGTATTATCACAGAATAAACTGGTCTCTCCTTCCCTACACATGTTAATCAAGTTTTGGCCTCGCCATACTGTCACCTGCAAGGCCAGGGGCTACCATTTTCCAGTCCATTTTTATAGCCCTATGGCTATTTGTCCCAACAGCATGGGAAAGGAATTGACGTTTCCAGTTTCCATATTGCTAGTTTGAAAGGATGTCTGTTTCCTTGGACTACACTTTCACTTCCATTCTGGTTAGAAAGGATGATGTCTTCAGTTAGCGAGGATGCCTCGTGTTGAGGATGGCAAGCTTACTCCATATTACTGGCCCAAGGATGAATTAAACTAACCAAAGGCAGCCTACCAACCCCATATTTTATATGAAAAAGATAGAAAACTTCTGTGATTTTTAAGTCCCTGCATTTTGGAGTATTTACTGAAATAACCTTTTCTTTACTCTAACAAATATATCAACTTGAACACATAGCAAGCCAGCAAAAAATTGTAGATATATTTATACTATATTCCCTCCGCAGGGAATGCAAAATAAGCAAAAAAATGTGGTCTTTACTTTTACGCTCTAATTTATTCATTCATGTATGTGTTGAACAGATATTACTAAGCAGCTATAATATGGATAGGATGATATTCAATGCAAAGAGGGGTATGAAGATTAAAATGCATGGTACTTCCTATGAAAGTGTATCATTTAATGGGAACATTAAAAATATGAAAAATAAGCATTTAGAGAAAATGATGAAGCAGAATAGGATCAATATGTTGTTACAGTGAAAGGATGCTGCTCTTTGAGGCGGTCAGATGCGAAATGTGATCGGAGTTTAGACTCCACTACCTGCTAATTATATGATGTCAGGCAAGTGACTATAAAAGGCATGATGATTATTGTTTTGCAGGATTGATGCTGCCATCGCTAAGCCTGTACATTGTCTAAATAAGTTTATGGCAGATAGTAGGCACTCAACTGAAATAACTATTATTAATGTCATTTCAAAGAAGTTTGCATAAGCAATGAAATTTCCAAGAAAGGATACATTTGCAAGGGGCAGCAAAATTAGAGAAAGCTTTGTGTAGCGAATGAAAAGTAAGGTGCAATTTGAACGGTGTCCCAAGAGAGGAAGAAACGACTTCAGGCAGTTAAACAGATGTGTAGGAGCCTAGGATGCAGGCGCGCACAGGATAAATGGAACGTACAGGTGACTGGATACAGTGCAGCAGAAAAGGTATATAAGAATTAAGAGAGTAGGATAGAAATATATCTTAACTCTTCTCTAGCTGCTTATGCAAGCAGAGTCAGGGATTGATCCATTTGTGGGGGACTTGAAATATATTATTTGGAGCCCTCTTTTTTTGAAAAAAAAAAAGAATCCAAGATGACAAATACAGATTTAGGCACTACAATGTAACTAGCAAGCAACAGATCTATAATCCATTCTATCCCCATTCTACAGAGAGGGATGCTTCCAGAAGAGAAGGACATGACATCATCACAATTCATTGTAAACTCGCTAGTGACAGATCTCTTAGCAAGCAAATCAATGGCATTTGCTAGCAGAAGGTTACTATCTTTGGAATGCTTTTCCAATGGATAAACCTGGTTCTCTAGGATTGCTGTGCCAACAAGCACAGAAGTTCGACTTTTATGGGGTGGCTCTGGGGAAAATGTCCCATTAGCCCTGTGTAAGGGGTGTTACTGCACACATCGCTTGGAGATCTCATATATTTAATATAGGCTAGGACACATCTAGGGAGCCGCACCGGAAGCCTGGGCTTTCTCTGCTTTGTCTGAGCCTGGTGGTTACTTGAATTCTTTAAATTATTAGTCAAGCTTGATATTCGGTGAGATCTCTGATTTGTGTGAGCCTAAAATGACAATACCACCCTTCATGGTTGGTACATTGAGCAAGATTCTGTTTCAGATCCACAAACGACAATAGCTAAGACATTTGTTGTTATTTATTATTCTCGTTGTTGTCATTATTATTATTTGGCAGGAAAAATGATGGGATGGGGAAAGCACGATGAGAAATTGATGCCAAGTTAGCAAGCTATCAAATTTTGCATGAAATGGTGAAAACCCTATGCTTATTGATGGGATAAGTGTTATCAATGGAATTTGTAAGCAATCCATTTAGATCTGGGGGAAATGGCTAAGCGGATAGACAGGGAGTAGTAGAAAAAAGGGTAAATTAATTAAAAATTTTATTTCCTGACTGTTGTTAGCCATCTTGACAAAAGCTAGACTTCAAAAAGAAGAGTATGGGAAAATATAAAACCTGTAAGATCAGATTTTCCAGTCCTGGAAGGCTTCTCATGCCTCTTTGATAACTGGGAGAGGTGTTACTTTCACTAGCAAAGAAACTCAGCTGTGACTGTTGATTACACAAAAAATTATAGAAGTAGCTGCAGGCCCAATTCAGGTAACTGAATCCCAATTTTACCATTCAAGTATTAGGGCAATAACAAGAAAAATACCAGAATATCCTGGAGAATGGTCTTTGGCATGGTCTCTTAGAAACAGCAGTCAGAAAGGCTTATTGCTGACACTATATCTTGCTGAATGGAAGTTATTATTTTGGTTGATGGCTGATCCTCAAGTGCCTGAGACCTTTTATGAGCAAAGGCATCTGGATGGTCTGCAACTAACAAGCTCCAATAGGTGAAGGTGAGGGAGCCGCCTCAGCCTCCCTCTTATCTTTTACAGGGCCATGGAAAATTTCCTCTACGTGTTCTGTCTGGAGGAATTTACTCCCTCAGTTAAAATCTAAACCATAAAAAAAAAAAAAAATGACCAGGGGGCCCAGTTCTACTTGCTTCATCTCTGAAAAGGGATCTTTGACTGTATGCAATGATGAGATCAAGGGATCTGGTATGCAAAACTTTTTTAGGAGTGTTAGGTATAGGTGTCCAGTGTAAAAATGACTCCTATGGGGAAGTGGTGGTAGGAACTGTCTTCTTAATGGCATGGAGGTGACCCTGGGAGGGTGAGAGGTGCTGCTGGAGGAAACTAGCATTGAGGCGGCATCACTGTATGGAAAGAGTGACTGAGAAAGGTCACTACCCCTTTCCCTGAACATGTGCTTGGGATGGGTATTATATGCAAATGGGACGCATTACTCTTGATAGGGAAGAAGCCTGCTAATCCATCTTGCATGCAATATTTGTTGGCCGTAATAAATGGAAGCCTTTGCAACCGGGCCTCCCTCAGTAATAAACATTAAGCTATAGAGACTTCCAAGAGGGGAACAGAATTGCTGCTGCCATTAGGAAACGGTTGGGGCGGGGTTTTGATTTCTCTGTCTCCCCTTTTAATAGTCCTGCCGGACCAGTATTTATGGAAAACAGCATTTAGAGGTTAATACTAGACTACCGAAGGGCAGCCGGGGTGGTTCCTTTGAGTGCTTCAGCACTACTGGGTACAGTAGCGATGACACAGGAAGTGCAGCAGACCAGTGGGGACGGGCAGGTTACCTACTTGGCTGATATATTCTTTTCAATACCAGATTTGGAGTCCAGACAGGGACAGTTTGCAATGCTGGGAATGAAAATCAGTGTGCGTCCCCTGTTTCGATACAGGGAAATATGAATTCTCAGGCACATGGCCACAAGCTATGGAGGCAGGATTTGAAGTCGATAACCATTAAAGCATGTGAACATATACGTTGATGACATGGTCATCACAGATTCCTCCGAGGAAGAAACGGGAGAACAAATAGAACCTGGCTGACATATCAGCTAAAAGTCAAGGCCCAGCTTAGTCTGTGAAATTCTAGGAATTTTGTAGATTGGAACGACCAAGAACATTTTCTGAGAAATATGTTCTCACAGATCTTGCCAATGAGAAGGACACTAGAAGGCCATTGGGACCCTTCGGGTATTGGTGAAATTATATTCTTCTTCTAGAAATCTTGACGGCCCCTATTCACAAAGTCAATGGAAAAAAAAATGGAAGTGTAGAGGGTCATGAGCAGAGAAATCTACATTAAAACAATCAGCGAAGATGGTGGTACAGGCAGTCCCTTGGTCCTTGGGGACCACAGCTGAACATACATAGAACAAAGCCTTTGGGAGAGATCACAAAAGGCAAAGACATGTTAGGTTTTGGATTTGCAGACTCTCAGAAACAGCTGCTTATTACAAACCATTAGGAAGCAGTTGTCAGCTTACTACAGGTAGTGGTGAAAGCTACCCTTGTCAGAGAAGTATCAGGTGAGAAACACCGACCATGTTTTGGGTGACATCAAAGCAATTTGAATGGGGATGGAGAAGCCAGTAAAATTCAACCACACAGCAGCAGCAGCATAATGAAAAGCATGCTAAGGGGGAGCGTTGGTGGGGAGGATAGGTGGCGTGGGATGCGGGGGTCAATGATATTTACCACATGCACAAGGAGGTTGACTTTATGGAGCCCTTACAGTAAATATACCTGGAATCTACAAATTTACTGGAAACGTCCCATGAACTGTGTAACTATCTGTGTATGAAGTGGAGATATGTGAGGATCCAAATGGCTGCTCTGTGAGTGGGGTGACTGTACACTTTGCTTAATGATGCCTTGTGTTAACTTGGGCCCAAGAGTGAGCAGGAACTCCGTGGGGAGTTCCATTCTGGGTCCTGGCCCTTTTCTGCTTTGTCTCTGCCTCACATCTCTGCCTCGGCTTACATCCGTGACATTGTTGTGGATATAAGGTATCTGAATCGTAGGCGTCTGGTATGACAGGACAATTGGATGTTTTCTCACTTATAAAGGGAAATATTTGCTTGGATTAAGGAAAGTAATCACAACAAATCACAAATCTGAAAAGCTAATAAAAATTCAGAAAAATTATATAATATTTGTATTACTTAGTACCAGGCACGCCCCTCTGACCCTCTTTCCATTTGATTTGGCTACATCCTCTATAATCACCTCTTCACAGGATGATCCTGTTGAAGTATCATTTAATATAGGAGGGACAGAAATATAGTTCTGCCTTTCCTCTAGCATGAGCATTTTATCTTTCATTATTGATGAGTTAGACTAGTGACCCATGAGAAATAAATCCTCTGCTTACAGTTTTAAATTACTGAAGGTTGGAAAATCCTTTACAAAATGTTCCTTGGTACATTTCAAACCTCGTTTCTCCTCCTCTTCACTCCTATTCTGATTGCAGGCCCTTTAGGGCCTCTATACATCATCCGTCTCCACACCTCTTTTCGTGACACGGTCTAAGTTGGTACAGTGGGTGGCAGACGTTTTCTTGGACGCCATTCCTACACATGGCAATAACTTAGCCATGCACAATACTGACTGTAGACTGCACAAACATACCACTAAGCACAAATGAAATGTTCTGCCGGGCCACCTTCCCTCTGGCTGGATCTCCCAAATGCCTTCAGGCATTTCAATATTACCTGACATGAAGGCAAGTGGGAGGTAAAGGTGGAAAGGGCAGCCATCCTAACTTTGTTTAAAAAGAACAAGTTTGATTTAGTCAATTTCATATACGTTGCAAACACAGTCCTGGGGGCTGCTTTCCAGGGCCTTGGAAGAGACCAATGCAAGTGAGGAGCCCTGATATTAAGCCCTGGTATTAGGCATGGAAAATCTGCCTCTCAGTGGGGTCTGATCATGAAAAATTTGAAAACGTAACAGGGGAAGCTGGGTTTGATGCAGCCTTTATCTAACGTATGCAAGGATATTACTACGACCTGAGAGTTTAGAAATTTCGAGTATGTCAAAGATAGGTGAGATAGATACGTGGTCTCCATGTGCTATAATTATCAACTCGGCACTCAATACATTATCCTGTTATAATATCAAAGATCTCCAGAGAAAAATGCCTCATCTTTGCTAAAATTTTCCTAATAATGGGAAACCGGGGGATGAAAGAGCTATACTGAAGAAGTAGAATTGTTTTCACCAGGGCTAAACACATTAGCAAGATATTAAATCATCCTCTGGCTACGTCAAGTGGTTATCACTTTCCAAAAGCACCACCATCGAGTTCCTAGCTCAATCTTTTATCAAGGCCATCACATATTTCAGACTTTTAAAATCCAGTGCCCTCATTCTGATTTATTTTTTATCTTGTCCAAATAAATCATCAACCATGAACATGCTTCTTCATTTGAAAAACAGGGTGTGTTCTAAACATCGTTAAAGTGCTTGTCCTTTAGTTGGCATTATCAGAGAAAGAAAGCCCCTATGGTTGCCAAAACCGAAAGAATAATGCTGCAATGGAGGAAGCGGCCTTAGAGATTAATTTGTCTGATGATTTAAGACAGAGGAATTTGTGCTGCCGATGAAATGGAAACGGTGTGAAGCCAGTGGAATGCTAAATTCTCTGGCGACAGCAGTAAGCTGCCCCCCTGGAAGGGAGACATGGCCAGAAATAGCAATCTTCATTGCATCTCTCCCCCCACCCAGCTTGGTGACACTGTGCTGGACGTGGGCCAGCACACATTTAGGGCGAGTTGGTGAATATTCCCTCTCCTCACTGTGGACTTGTGTGTTCAGTTGCCCATGGTGCCTTCTCATTTAGTTTATCACAGCCGCTTCAAATAATCATGTCTACCACAAAATCCCAAGGTTCGCTTACAGATCTAATGCTCTAAAGTCTGTCCCATGATTTATATTTTCTGCATGGGTGCGGGCTTCTGCCTCTAGCTGTTCCCAGCTTTTGAAGCGCCATCCTCTCCGCCTCGGTTTTAGCGTGATTCTTCATTGTTCGCCATGTGTTTCCCATGGCAGTTTCCCCACGGGCTTCCCCGCCTTCCGCTTTTCTTTCTTAAATCCCCATTTTAACATGAGCTGCAGCCCAAGTATTCTTTAAAGCAAAACAAAAATAAATCTAACCATGCCAGTCATCAAACACTGGTCTTAAATTGATTATGTTTGCAAAAGCCTTGCTTCTGGTATTTTCGTAAACCTGAGTCTGCGAAAATTTTAATTGGAGGAATAGGACCCAGGAGAATATTTAAGAACAATGCTTTTAGAATGGCAGTAATCTAGAGTGTCTCCTTATTTCTGGCTTGTGAAATCCAAATACCCGTATCTAGTAATAATTGCCTTCGATAAGCCATTCCACTTTTTAGTCTCACTTCTCTTCATTATCAATTCACCTTTCTGTTCAACCCAAAGAGTAAGTTTGTTTACTTGAACATTAATTTTTTGCCCCCCCCAACAAGTCTATGTTTTTATATTGG
This sequence comes from Mormoops blainvillei, assembly GCA_004026545.1. Lineage (NCBI taxonomy): Eukaryota > Metazoa > Chordata > Mammalia > Chiroptera > Mormoopidae > Mormoops > Mormoops blainvillei. Next base: position 18,187 of record PVJD01002042.1, read on the forward strand.
GGGGACCAGGGAGTAGAAAAGAAAGCAGCTTCTATACTGGCCCCTACTCAGTGTCAGCTTTTCCTCCCATAGGGTTAAGATTTTGAGGAAATGGACTATGTAACAAACGGACAGACAAACAAACAAACACACCGCTCAGGCCCATGAAATCCTCACCCCCTCGTGCATCGGATCCGCGCTTCAGAGCTCAGCTCCTGAAATTTTCCCTCCCTTCACTTTCATTTCCGCCTTGTTGCTCTTTCTTGTTAAAAAATACATATCACTCTGATATAAAAATATATTCTTAATAATCTTAAGAATTTTAAGAGACATAAGCCAGTCAGAGAAAGATAAATGCCATATGGTTTCACTCCCATGTGGAATCTAGTGAACACACTGAACTAACACGCAAATAGAGACTGTCCCATAGATGGGGAGCAGATGACGGCCCTGGGGGTGGTCAGTGGGTGGAGGGATGGAGCAAAAAAGAAAAGGACTCATGGACATGGACAACACTGTGGTGATTGCACGGGGGAGGTGTGATATAAGGGGGGGTTAATGCTAATGGAAAAAAATACAATAAAAGAAAAAAATTTTAAAAATGGAAAAATCATGCTTTAGGCCTTGGTTTTCCTCTGAGATGAATAGTAGGGGTTGAATGCTTGATGGCATTTATTAGCACCCCACTTTATTCATTCTATGTTGCTGCTATAACAAGTTACCACAAATCGGGTGGCGTAAAACATCTAAAATTTATTATATTATAGATCTGGAGATCAGAAGTTTGAAATGGGTCTCCTGGGGCTCGAAATCAAGGTGTCAGGAGGGCCGCATTCCTTTCTGGATGCTCTAGGGGAGACTCCATTTCGTTGTCTTTTCTAAGGGTGGCCACACTCCCTTGCTCGTGGTCTCCTTCCATCTTCGAAGCCAACAATGGCTGCGAGGTCCTTCTCCCTGTGCCATCGCTCTCGTACTTCCTCTCGCCCTCCCTCTTCCCCATTCAGTTTGCAGTTACTTTGGGCCCACCCAGATAATTCAGGAAAAGCTTCTTATTTTAAGGTTAATGGATTAGCAACTTTAATTTCATCTGAAACCTAAAGTCACTGAACATCAGGCAATGGGTGGCTGGGAGCCATGAGTCATGGGAAGCAAATGACGTAAGACCAGGGATGGGTCCAGCTTACTGGGTTTCTAGGCCACAGGGCAGGGCGGAGAATCCCTGGCAAGGCCCGGGAGATTGCTTGAGTTGAAGAGAATGAGTTGAGAGTTCAGGGAAATCAAGGTAATAACACAAACAGGACAGACTGTCCTGCTCTTAGAAATCAAGATTTCCTAGCCTTTCCTTGTTTACTAAGGCTTTTAATGCCACTCATATTTTGTATGTCCCACTATAAGTGTTTCTTTGGCTTTTATTCTGACCAAGGTGCATTTTACTGAAAATGCCCTCCCCGTTATTTCTTCCTATCCATTACGGAGAGGGTAAATCGGCTTTCGCAAGTGCCGGAGAAAAAGGAAGTGCATGGAGAGTTTCCCTACAGGCTTCCTCGCCTTCTGGTTTACGAAAACACCAGAAGCAAGGCTTTTGCAAACATGATCAATTTAAGACCAGCGTTTGATGACTGGCATGGTTAGATTTATTTTTGTTTTGCTTTAAAGAATACTCTGGTTGTAGTTTATGTTAAAATGGGGATTTAAGAAAGAAAATTCTGGAGATATCCAGACATGTCCCTAGAGGATTCAGTGCAAATATGTGAGAAAATGACCCAAGACTTGACAAAGACCCAGCTCAAAGAGAAAGAGGTAACAGTTCTTGGCTTCACACAGGGCCGAGAGCAATGCCTGCTCCCTGCAGAAGGACAGGGAAGTCTCTTGATTCTTGGAGAATTACACAGAGAACACATAAGCCTCTTGGCTCCTAATGGTTAATACTTGGCAGAACACTGCTCCAGTGATGCCTAGTATTAAAATCCAAAACTATCAAAAACCGCCCAGGTAATGTAACTGCAGCTCACACAAAACTCGAGAATATTCATAGAAATAAAATCGTCTCCCACCCAGAAAGTTAAAGTTCAAACTATTTAACATCCAATAAAAAAATAAATGACCAGGCATATACAAGAACAGGAAAATATGAACCATAAAGAAGAGAAACAAAAATCGATCGATTAAAAGTGACTCAGTGATATAAAGTGAGACGAAACAAAACAAAACAACAACAACTAGATGAAGGCATAGTCATAGAAACTGTCCAAAATGAAAAAAATAATTAGATATTAGATAAAAGAACAGAGCAACATAGTACACATGTAACTGAAGTCCACAAAAGGAGGAAGGCATACAGAAAATGTATTTGAAGAAGTAATGACTGAAATATTTCTGAATTTGCTCTGGCTGGTGTGGCTCAGTGGATTGAGTGCTGGCATGTGAATCAAAGGGTCACTGGTTCGATTCCTGGTCAGGGCACATGCCTGGGTTGCAGACCAGGTCCCCAGTGAGGAGTGCATGAGAGGCAACCATACATTGATGTATCTCTCCTTTTCTCCCTCCCTTTCCCTGTCTCTAAAAATAAATAAAATAAAAAAATCTTTTAAAAAAGTGATTGAAATATTTCTGAGTTAGTTGAAATATATAAATCCACAAATACAAAAGTCTCAATGAAGTCCAAGCATAAGAAACAAAGAAAATGGCACCAATATATATAATAATCAAGTTGCTCTGAACCAGTGATAAAGAGCAACCTTAAAAGCACAGAGAAAAACAAAGAAAAATGACACGTTATGTAAAGAGGAGCAGACTTAAGAATGTGGCAAAATTTTTGTCAGAAACAATGCAAGTGAGAAGAGAGTTGTGTAACATCTTAGAGTAGTGAAAATAAATCTGTCATCATAGAATTCCATCTCCACCAAAGTAGCTTTCAAAAATAAAGGTAAAAATAGAAGTTTTTCAGACATACAAAAGCTAAAATAAGTCATCACCATCAGAACCACACTATGGGGAACGTTAAAGGGAACCCTTCAGGCCCAAGGAAAATTATACTAAATTGAAATACAGATCTACACAAAAGGATGCAGGCGACGGGAAATGGCAAATAAATGAGTGAAAGCATGTGTCAGTTTGCCAGGGCTGCCATAATGAAGTACCACAATGAGTGGCTTAAAACAATACCAGTTTCTTGCCTCACAGTTCCGGAGGCTAGAAGTCCAAAATCCAGATGTCTTGGCACCACCTCCTTTCTGAAACCTGCGGGGAAGAAGCGCTCCGGGCTGCTTCCTAGCTTCCGGTGGTTTGCTGGCAATCCTTGGGGATCTTTGGTCTGCAGATGTGTTCCTCCAATCTCTGCTCTTCTTTTCACGTGGCCATTTCCCTTGTGCACCTGTGTCCCTGCATCTCGGCCTCTCTGTGTGTCCTCTCTTCTCTATTAAGGACAGCAGTCTTATAGGATTAAGGGCTCACTTTACTCCAGGGTGACCTCTTCTTAACCAATTACATGTGCAATGACCCTATTTCCACAAAAGGTCGCATTCTGAGGTGTGAGATATTAGAACTCCCTTTTACCTTTTGGGATACACAATTCACTCCATAACAAAGCATTACCTTTTTAATATTGTTATTTAAATTTCTTTTCAAAGATAACTGTTAAAAATTAAAAATGCAATATAAATTTATTCTGCTTAAGGACTCCAGGCATTTATTTAAGTGAACACAATTCTTTCCATATCTGTTATTTCAGTGTAAAATCTGTATATTTATGGGTGCCATTCTTTTTTTATTATGAAGCTGATCGTTCAGCTATAAGTTAGTTTGACTTGAAATATGGGGAAAAAAATCCCCTAACAAGTATATATCTCATCTACATGGATTCATGCTTATTTTATGTGAATACATTATGGTCACAGCATTTTTAAGTTCCTTGAGAAATAAGTCAGTAATTCAAAGGTATGTAGCTCTGATGCTTCACAGTGGCAAATCAGACAGAAATTCAAAGGCTTAAAGAAGGGAGGTGCAACAGAGAACACGCCCTGCCCTGCTACAGAGGAGTAAGGAAAGAGGTCAGGGTACAATAAGACTGGTTAAGGTTTTCATGTAAGGCTTCGTGCTGGGACCCTTAGTCTGAGAAACATCATTGAAAACAATTTTCACGTTAGCTCCATACTCGGAGTTATGTAGCAGCCCAAAGTTCTGATCAATAGACCAAACGCCCTAACTAAACTTCCATCTCCTGATCTTGATCAGCACATCTAGGAAAGTAACAATTTCATCTCTGCTCTGTCAATGTTCTTAGAACATAGTTTTTACATTCTTACATACTAAAAGCACCCAAATCTGAAATCAACACTGAATCTGAATGTTCCAGATTCCTTTTCCAAGATTCTCCAGTGTCCTTTGTGGCCAGAGGAACAGGAATTAGTAAATCTAATTTCTATTGCAAAAAAAGATCCAGTTCTGATAAAGAGCCATTGCAATACCCCGGCACCAATTAGAAAACATGTTTCTATTTGGAGAGCACCTCTCAGCACTAGATGCAGTAATATACCCTTTTTTTACATTTGTCCCTGATCTGGCTGGTATATTTTTATGTATTACACCTGCGGCTATTTCATATTTGTAGGTGTATTCTCTATCTGTTATTCTGTTCCATCTCATCCTGACAGCAAATTTTTATTTTTAAAATTTTTTATGTCAGAGCTTCCAAGATACTTGCATTAGAAGGCCACGTGGAAAGTCCTTTACTCTCTCAGATCCTCCAAGACACATGGGTGATATTGTGGATTTTTTTTTTTAGCTCTTCTGTCCTTATGTAATACAGCTGTTAATCTTCCACTAGCTTTCCAAAGAGGCTTATAAACAAGATGCCTTTATATCACTTTTTTTCTCCACCCCAAAAAGGTCATAAAGATTCTAAAGTAAGTCTAAAATTTAAAAAAATCCTGAGTATGTTGCCCTGGCTGGTGTGGCTGGGTGGATCGAGAGCAGGCCTGCGAACCAAAGGGTCGCTGGTTCAATTCTCCAGTCAGGGCACATGCCTGGGTTGCAGGCCAGGTCCTCGGTAGGGCGTGCGTGAGAGTCAACCACACACTGATGTTTCTCTCCCTCTTTTTCTCCCTCTAAGAATAAATAAACGACATCTTTAAAAAAAAATCCCGAGTTTGCTTCTATGGCACAAAATACCTTTTGTCTTCCGAAGTAAAGTCAGAACCAGCTATAAGTTCAAAAATACACACTATTCTGGGCAGGGATAACTATTATTATTGTTAGATCTTGAGATATACCTCATTTATTAAGCCTCTTTTCCTTTCATTAAAACTGTCACTCTAGAAAAAATGTCTTGTGTAAAGGACGTTGAAGATACTATATTTTTCCTGAAAGATCAGGCCCGGTGCTTAGAGAGTTTCTCGGAGACTAAAAGAAACTCTTTTGTATCAAATCACTTGATGACCCTTTAAATGATTTACGAGGTCATCTAAGGACATTCTCCTTCTCTTCAGTCACGGAAGCGATTGGACAGCATATAAGAACAAAGGAGAGATGATGGAAATAGTGAAATGTAATTAGTATGCTTCCAATTTTCCAAGCTGGCTCAATAGAATTGTTAATACAGCCCAATTTGTCAAGCTTATAATGTAGGTTATTTTGTAAAGAAAAAAGGAGGCAGATCAATTTCGACTGTAATTGCATTTTGTAAACACACACCTTGATTTCATCCAGAGGAAGGAATGTTGTTTATATTAATGTGTTTTCATAACTACCCGAGCGTTTTCAGGATGGAGTTCAGTTTATCTGGGAGTAAAGGCTAACATGGTCAAAGACAGAGGAATGCTCGGGATCCCCACTTGCATTCCTTCAAAGGTCAATTTACAAATAAAGTCTGTCACACCTCAGGGAGTCACCCACATGTTCACTACAACATTAGTCGGAATCAGCTGGGATAGTGGAAGGACAAGTTGTAATTTTGAAAAATGAACTGTTATGACTTTGTTTTTGAGAATGCCAAATCAGTTATCCAGACCAAATATCCTACTGAAAACAACTGAAATCTTTGGGTAAAATAAATATTAAGTGCTTCTTTTGAAGAAACAAAAAATTGAAAACATTAGGTGAAATTTTCAGATGAAATTAAAGGGAAAAAAATCAGAATTCAGGGATATAGGCAAGCAGAGAAACCACTTTTCTCAAAGGACATTTGCTGATTCAAGCAAATTTAAACTTTAATTTTCATCATTTGTGGACTTCCTTTGTTTCTTACCTCATCTCCTACTACTGCCCCCTTGATTTTTCTGTTCTAGGTACTCTTGAATGTTTTGTTATTGTACTGATAATCGCTATGCCAGAAAAAGATTTATTGACCATTTCCTATCATATTAATAATCTTACAGCATAAAGAAAGGAATAATCATGTTAGAAATCAGCTTTGCCAAAAAAAAAAATCTACCAAATAATGAAACTGAGGTCTTCCGTGCATGAAAATAAATGACCAGCACCAGTAGCTAAATGCTTTGGCATAGTTATTTAGACTGTAGAGTGAAGAAGCATGTTAATCATATTTTACTATTTCTATCATTTTCCCTTGGCTGTTGTGTACCATCCAAAGGCTTCCACAAGAAAGCAAGGATTTGTAGACATAAACTGGTTAAGATTGATCTCAGAAAATATGAGTTTTAATCTCATTGCTATTAATATATTTTGTTTGTTCATACCCCAAAGGAAAATATGCTTCTCTAATTTTAATATTGTTCTGTTAAGTAGATGTCGTGATGTGAGGCACTCATTACTCTCATGGATGCTCATGGCTGGCAGATACACCCTGTGTCATGAATTGCCCTGAGCCAAAGAATGCTCCCTCATTCAAGTTCATGTTCTTTCCTCCAGAGCAACATATATCTGATAACTGCTCAGTGGGTACAGAGCCCTTGCCATAATCTGAAGTTACCATGCCAGATCTAAATTTCCCCATGGAATCTTTTGAGATCCCTGTTGTACCTATAGCATAGTTCAAGTTTGTGCTTTGCCCATTTCTACCATCATTGCTTTCTTACATAAGCTGTTTCTGAATGCACTTCCCAATGAACTTCGTATAGACAAATCTCATCTTAGAATCCCTTTGTAGAGAAACTTCTCTAAGATAATAGGTATCAAAAGTTGTGCTAGAAAGAAGGCTTAAAATGAGGTCTGGTAAAAATGGATCACCCAGTGGTTAGATGGCAATAAAGACTTGATCTCTGGTCTTTCCCTGGCATGTTTTGGTGTACAAATTATTGAACTTTTCACTAGTTGTTAACGGACTGGAATGCATTTGCTTTCATTTTTTTCTGAGACATATGGGGGAAAATACTTGCAAATATTAAGGAAGCAATGGCTGTTTCTGGGTAAAATCAATGCATTGGAGAAAGATATTAAAGATCTGAGTACGATTAATTGCCAGCCCAAGGTAAAAAGTGAAAGTCTGAGGGGCTTTTGGCAGTATATGAGGAAAACCTGATCCTTTCCAGTTGGAGGGCAGAAAAAACTAAATATGAGGCTCGTGGCTTGATTTAAAAATAGCTGATCTCTAGAAAATATTTAATTCTCAATCCCAGTAAGTCTCTTATGGCCAGGTCTTGGCCTTCATTTAGACATAGTAGGAAAATGAAATTTGGGATTGGGATATCTAGGTCAGTGCACTGGAGAAACTTGAAACATCAGACTGTCGGGTCTGCAGGTGTCATGCTTTTTCATATGACAGGTTAAGACCCCTCATTGCTTGAAAACAATGCAGAAGCCACTGCTTTGTAAAACAGTGTGCTCGTGCCTGCAGATTCTACTCCTAGCTTTCCCCCTGGTTATCACGATGACAAGTAAGGGCACATCACTGCATAACCTTGCTAAGGTAATACTGGATTGGCTAAGGGAAGAAAGGGATGCACACTACACACTAAAAGAGTGGTATGACCTAGTCAGCGTGTGTCAGCAAGAATTAGAAGACTAATGTGTGGTACTGGAACATGATGATCCTAGGTCTAGTGGGATTTGACATGAAGTTGGATAAGGAGGAGTTTATTGTTATGAAAACACTCAACTGGAACACAACATTTAATACCTTGGGAGGGACCTGAAGAGAAAGGGATAACATGTTGTTATATGAGTCTTGAAAGCTTGAAAAAACAATGGCACGCAATTAAGTAGAAATGTAAGGGGTGCCATGGTAGGTAAAAACCCCAGAGAATTCAGCAGACTAGAATGGAATATACTAGCTAAGACTAGGAAATCTACCTATCAACTATGTTCCATGGAGACCCAGAGAAACCTACAATTACCAAAGTTTTAAGTTATATGCTGGTGAGAGTGGTAACAGCATTGTTAAGAGATTCAGTTGTTGCTATCTCTTGTAGACCAGAACTGATGATAGGAGATGCTATTACAGAACTCTGGATGATGCACTCTCAAAATGATAAACCCTAGACAGTGATATTTAACCATACGTAATGAGTTGGACACAAATATAATATGAATGTTAAGGTCATAGTCCAGGAGACTTAACCTACAAAAAGCTTTGGAGATGGATATCAGACCATGGTGCTCCTGAGAGCAAGAGAGATAGGCAGAGAATGTAAGAGTTGCTGAAACTACATATCAAAAAAAAATATTTAGGATGCAAAAATAAATGTTAAGCCTGCTGCTCCAATACAAAGTCAGAATCCAATCCTTAGCTTGTGGACCTAAACCACTTTCAGGCCCAGAACCATTGCTCTAAGGAAGGACCCTGCAACACCACAGCAAGTGTATGCTAAAATAATTTTCCCAATATATCCCCCAAAGAAATAAAATATTAACTATGGTAATTATATGGTGGGAAAGGCAAATGCTCAGCCATTTCAAAGACTTTTGGATATAGGATAAATGAGGTGTTATTTGGAGAAATCAAAGCATTAGCACAGCCCCTTTGTTAAAGAGGGAAATTATGGGGACCAGATACTAATAGAGTCCTGATAAAATCAGGTTCACAGTGGGCCCATTGGATCCATACACTATGAAGTGGGCATTTCTTTGACCCAAATATATGTAATTGGCATGAACATATTGTGTTCTTGGTGGAACATTACAACTGTTTTTTGCCTGGGGGAGTAAGAGCTATCTATTAGAGTGAGTATACTAAGTCTGGCCAAACTAGTAGATCAAAAATGATATTGAATCCCAGGAAGAATGACCGCTGTTAGTGCTCTTCCCTCCATAATCTCAATGATGCAGGCATGATGGTCTTCATTATATCCCATTTGTTAATTCACCAGTGTGGCTCCAGGATGCTGCACGATGACAGTGGCCTAATGCAAACTAAACCAAGCAGTGGACCCATTTGCAGCTGTGGTGACAGATGTGGTATCTTTGCAAGGCTTTCTGACAAAGCCTTGAATACCTGATAACTTTCCCATTTCCACCAGGAAGGAGGGTTTGATGAGCTTTACACACTAGCACAATGTTATACATTGATGGTCTTGCTCAGAACCATGTTGATCCTCCTGCTCTTTTTCATAATTACAATCTGAAAGGACCTGGCTCAACTAGATAATTCTATACACTATCACAATGGTCCATTTTACCAATGACATTCCATTAATCCAAGATCAGCGAGAAGTGCTAAGTATGCTGGAGTGCTGTGAAGATAAGTGCATTCCGAAGGTTGGATGAGAGGACCCATGAAAAGCTGGGTGTCCTCCATATCACGGTATTCTTTGGTGAGCCACTCAGAGGTTGACTGCTTCCTTGTCTTCAGTCCTGTTTTCTTCACTGCCTTTCAGCGGACCCTGGGTGCATTCCCCAGTAATGTGCCTGTGTGACTCGTCTGTCTCAGAATCTGTCCCATTAAAAGAGAATCCGGAACACTTAAATGTTTGGGAATGGGGCTTGCTCTCATATATTTTAAAGCTCTGCCTTTGAAACCTCCAGGATACCAGAAATTTCCCATACTGTTCATAATGAATTGGAACGCAACCTACATGTCACAGCTGTGTCTGATGAGCTTGTGACTATAACTTTCCCCACATGTAAAATGACCCAATTGATTTTAGAAGTGAGATATTTCAGCTAACATTTCAGAACCAGTTAAAATGAACACGATCAATGCTCTATTACAAATTACAAGATATATTTGACTAACAGAACTATGGTTTTACAGAACTAATGGGTCCTAGATTTTATTCTGATCTGAAAAAAATGGATGTATAGTCTCGTTGGAAATGAATGTTATACATGCATTGGAAAAATGCTGCAATTATACTTCATATAATTTAAAATCTAAATATGATGTGATTAGTGATTAAAAATAAAAATCCTAAAATGCCTATGATCATGAACTGGATGTGTAATCATGGACTAGGAGCACACTAGCATGTAGGTGGCTAATGCTGACAAGATGCTGCTTTAAGCTACATTGTTAATAGAATGCAAAGAGACTTATCTCACTAAGAGTCTGGACAAATATCACTAACATGTACTTGCAATGAGAGCTGAAAAGACGGTCAGAGTAGAATGAAATTATGTGCCTCCTACAGATTTACTTCTGGAGGAAACCCATATTGCAAAATGGCCCAAGGAGGGTTATGGAACAGGAGATCATCTTTGTTTTGTTATGAAAAGAGTAAAATAAAATTTAAGTACAGTGTCTTCCCCCAATTCTCCTCAACTATCATTACAAGAGAAAAGTAGACAAAAGCCTTGCACAAAAAAGAACTCGCTTTCTGAGAACCTAAATATTTTACAGCTGGTATATTTTGAAAGGTCTCACTATGAGCTGTTAAGAAATCTGTAGTTAAATAAAAGAGTTTGCTTAGTTGATTAATAAATTTGAAATAAGTTCCCAACTGAGGTTACTTTTAACTATGCTCTACTTTATTACACAGCTATAAGATTATTGTGAGTTCTTTCAGAAAAGAAATTAAGACTCATTTGATTTAGTGAAGTTATTTTAAACATCTATAGTTTAATTGTATTTGGGGCTTTCTAAAATATATTTTATAATGTAATAATAACCTTATAATTTTACATATTTAAAGGATATAACATATTTATTTATACAAATTAGTATAACACAAAATGAAGCAAAACAATTAAAGTAACACTTGTGAAACTGCCACTGAGTCTTACTGTGCAGCTGATGTTCTCTCTAGCCCTGAACAAAGCCAATCTACTACTTCCTCCCCAGAGGTAATGCTTAAATTAAACTTTGTGTCTTTATCATCTTGCTTTCCTTTATGCTTTCCCTCCAATGGATAGATCCTTAAAGAAAACATCATGCATTTTACTTTAGTTTATAGAAGTGGCAATATATTCTGCACCTTCTTTTCATTCATCAGCTGACATTATGTTCTAAGAATCAATCATGCTGATTTGTGTGGCAGTCATTAAATTATTTTAATTATTTTATAATATTTAATCATATAAACTTTTAACTATAGTATTCAGTTTTTAGAGCAGTTGTAGGTTCAGAGCAAAACTGACAGGAGGGCACCGAGATTTCTCATGTACTCCCTGCTGCACGCCCTGATAATTGGTGTTTGTTTTCTTTTTTTCGTGTAAAGGTTTTTCTCATCTAAGTAATAATATTTTTTATTTTATTTAAAAAATAGTTTTTGAAAATAAGCTATCTACTGAAGTCCTTTTCAAAGTCAGTTCTGAAAAGTAGCATAGGAGTTAAATTTTTCACATCTAAGTTTAGGATGATGTTTAAATGTCCTGTGCTTAGGTTTAGTTGATTGGTTTTGGGGGAAAAGTCACTGAGTCAGTTGTAGACTTTTTTTTTTAATATTTAAAAAATAACAATTTTGCAGCTATGGCTTCAAATGTAGCACTAAGATTAAGTTTTAGAAGTCAGTTTTACTAGTGATGCTACACCTGTATAAACTGTATCATTCTGATGGCACATACTAAATATGACAATGTGCTGTTGATATATACAAATATTTTTACATGAATTAAGAAGACTGATTGCGAATGGACTGTCATATAATTGTCTTTTAGAGAAGAAAATTTCTTTACATTCTGCCTCTTCAGTTCATCTTTACTACACTTGTTATGGCAAATGATTCACTGATGCTATTTTGTCCAGGCCTTGAACCCATAGTTGGTTCAAAAGCACTATCTTCTACTGTTTCTCTCTGCACTTGTAATCCTTCTCATCTTCTTCTTGGTCAAAAGAAAACTGGAGTGAAAATACCCTAAATTACAAGCCTGTTGTGAACTAAATGCGAAGGTACATAATGTGTTCAAAAATGTATCGCCTTCTTCCTTCCTTCTTAAATTTGGTGAACTGTGATGAAGCCTCATTATCCTTCATCTTCAGTAAATCATTCACAAGTCCCCTCTGATGCAAATCCCCACATGCTGCAGGGATCAACCTGGTAAATGCTACTGTCTCTCCCCTTCTGATCTCATTAATTCACATTTGGGACTCTCATAACTCACAAATGTCTTCTATACCACAAGTTTACTGTGCTAAACAGAGGAGGGGACATGAAAACTTTTTAGTCTTTTTGGGTCTACATGCACAAAATTGTTTTATGGTTTTGGTTTTTTGTTTGTTTTATTTTCAGCTACTCTCCATGCTCAGTTGTATGAGGCAGAGTAGTAGATCTGTAGCTTTCCAAAAACTTTCCTATAGGAAATGGGATGAAATCTACCTACTGTTAAATCTGGAAATTTCCTCCTCTCCCATGTTAGCTCATAAGCTAATGGGCATCGGAATACTTCTTTCTCCTAAATTTCTTGGGTTTCCTTTCCTCCACTCTAGGGGTTCCATGTATCCAAGGCATGAGGGCAGAAGGAGTGAAATGGAATCCATTATGTCACACTTCCTCATAAATAACTGGTGCCTCATACTAGGGTGACAGACCCTACTGTTCCACGTAAGTAGTCACAGAGGAAAAGAATACAATGCTTGAATTTTTAGTTTAACAAAAATTAATTCTTCACAAATTTCCTGCCAGTCTCTCTTCACTCTTCATTCTGTTCTTTTTCCTTCTCCTTTTCCTGCTTTTCTTCTAATTTCCAACATTAAGTCTCCATTTCTCCTTATCTCCCCATCATTTTTCTACATAATATCTTTTCTCCCTTTCACTCTTCCTATTTTTTTTGTCTCCGTTCTCTTTTCTGTTCTCTCCATACTGGAAGCAAATCTATGCCTTTCTGTCAGGTCTGTAATTGTATTTCTATAAAATTTTGAACACAAAAATTCATAAAGTCATTAGAAGATAACGAGGGTTTCTCATGCTAAAACTGGGCTGAGTTTGGGCTTGGAAGTCACAGAGCAGCCTACTCTCCTTTTCTTCAGATGTGTCATAGTTTTAAATTTTTGTCTTTGCTTATATAACCTCTCAGCCATTATCCTAACATCACTGCAGCTGAAGCTGTACCAAGAAATGTAATGAGCTAAGACTCGATTAATTCAATCTAAAATATGAGATTTAAAAGTAACACCCAAAACTAAAAATCCTATTCAGCAATTCCCAGGCCTTTTCTCTCGAATGCTGTTTTAAAAACCTTCTTAGTGTACTTTTAAACGCATATGATAGGATAGGAAAAATGAACATGTGTTTAAGGAACACAGCTTGTGTGTGAGTGTGAGTGTGTGTGGCCAAGTGATTATTGTACCGTTTTAAATTTAAACAACTCCTGTGCTTCCACACTGTGACAGGTGGAGGCTGGTGTGTTATTAATTCACATCTAAAAACTTGCACGGTTGGGGATAACACATGCATTTCCTCCGACTGCAAAAGCAACCTGGAGAGATACGCCAGAGATGGCAGCAATTTTCCAAGGCTGTGATATCATCAGTGAATGCCCAGTACCATAGAGAAGCTTAGGCGGTAAACAGCAACAACCTCTATATAAACTGGAATGATCCCAGCAGATAACCAGGCAGATTAATAAATAGCTTCTACAACAGAAACACAGGAGCGCGGGAAGGGAGATCACTATTTTGATGCCCTCATGACATGCTGAAATGAGAAAAACTGCAAGTAATTTTGTAGGTCCTTATCATGGAAATCAGATTCCACCCGGGAATGGTTTATGCCTCCGACTGAGGCCAACGAATTTCTTCTTCCCTCATTGCGGTCTTCTCTTAACTTTCATGTTTAAAATCAGTGTTACTTGTGGAGGTGTTGTCGGTGAAGCAGGGTGCTTTCTCTGGATCCCAAGAAAAGCATTTTACAGGCCCACGCTTAGAAGCTCGTGGTGTGTGGTAAGATTTGGGCGGCAACAGAAGGCTGCCCCTGAGTCCCATCTCCATCTGTCCTGCATGGAAGAAGTCCAACCCTGTCTTCAGCAAGGCCAAATCAAAGGCCGATATCCAGAGTTTCTGTTTCATATTAAAGTTTAGTCCTGTGGAGCCTGCATGGTCTGATGCGGTTCAGTTGGCTGCTAGTCCCATGTGGCTGCACATGTTACTGGGCAAGAAAGAGAGAGAGAAAGAGAAAGAAACTCTTTGTGTCCTGGGATTGTATTATCTTGGGCTTGGGGAAAAGACCAATCAACTTTTTAAGCGTTTCCAGGCTTGAGCTGGGCCCGCCTTCCAGCCAATCCATTGTTTCTCCCAGCCAGACTGACAGGCCTCTATGGCCGCCATTTTGGCTCCTAGTGCGCATGTGCTTACCTCCACCTTCGTTGTTCTGTGGCTTACCCCAGTGATCTGTGGGGAGCAGCCGGTGCTTCCCTGGGGAGTGTGTGAAGCTGAAGCTCCTTGGCCAAGTCAGCTGGCTCTTGCTCCCCAGTTGACTGTGTTTAAGGTCCAATTCCCTGTTTCCTTCCTTTATTAATATCTAGCTATCTATGCTAACATTTATATCTTTTAAAATATCATTTCTAGGGTTTTCAGGGCTGGTACCTTTTTGGAATATGCAAATACAGGTATTATATGGGTTATATTCAGGGGAGAGGATGGGCACACCTTCCCCAATAACACACACTAGGGACGTTCTCAAAGCTTTGGAAGGGTTGTCATTAGAATAGATTTTTTTCCCCCAAGAAACTTAAAAAATTCAACTAAAAGAGTTTTATTCCAGAAATTATTCCTACTATTTAAGAAAATCCTCTTTTTATCAATCAAGGGTCAGTTCCAGAAACAACAAAAAAGCCATTAATAATTTTAAACAAGAAAGAATAAGAAATATAATACAAAGAAGGAGGGTATTTACGGAATAAGGCAAAGTGCTAAAGGAAAGGACTCTAAGCAGGATCCGCAGGGACGAATGATAGGGCCATACAAGACAAACGCATTAGGAGAGCCACTTCCGAGGTGGTCGGGGGAGCTAGGCCAGAGTCAGGAGCCCACTGCCACCGCCTCTGCACAGGGCAGGAGCTAGAGAACCCTTACCTGTAGCTGCCAACCAGGGACTGGAGAGCTGTGTAGAAAGGCCTTGTAACTGCTTCTCCCCATGACTTCCCACACACGGGAAGCTAGAGCAATGTTGTCTAATACAAATGCAAAGAGAAGCACATTTGTAATTTCAAATTTTCTAGTATCCTCATTTATTTATTTTTTTTAAAAGGAAAGGCTAAAATTAAATCGAACATGCTTTATTTAACCAAAATTGAAGCTCTTCAAAATATAATCCATATAAAAATATATGGAATACTTTGTTTCTTTCTTTCTTTCCTTCTATTATTATTATTATTAATTATTATTATTATTATTCCTCATCTTCTCCTTTTTTGTACAAAGACTTCAAAATCCAGTGTGTAGTCACACTGAGAGAACATCTTCATTTGGATTAGCCACATTTTAAGTGCTCAGTATCCACATGGGGCTAGAGAGTCTATACTGGGCAGTGGAGGGTGAGGAAGAAATGTTCCACCGTTGCAGAGAAATCTTGCTTTCCCCCATGAGTTTCTGAGCAGAAACAGATAAAATTTGACAGGAAGATAACTTCTGCCTCAATTTTGCCTTCCAAATCTCATGCTCATGCCTATGATTGACAGATCTAATTTGTCTCCAGAACCTTTGCTTCAAAGGAATCTGGAAAATATGTTCTTTTTGTTTTGTTTTGATTTATAAGCTTCTCACTTAGATGGAAAGTGAAATACAGGTTGAGTAAACCAATCTACAGTGTCCAGTAGTTCTTTTTTAAAGAAAAGATTAATTGCTATGGGGAATTCTATACAACTTAATTCTGTCATCCCACAAATACTTCAGTATATATTCCTTTCCAAAAAACTACCAGTTTGGTTTTTTTTTCTAAGTTGAAACAGTTGTGTAGTTAACCAAGACCCTATTTTATAAAGCTTATCACGTTTGGGAGCAAGACCACAATGGTGCATGTCTCAAGTTGTTTTTTTAAACTTTGTCTCCAACATACAATTTCTGGGGCTTTGATCACAACTCAGTAGGAGGGATTTTCCAAGCTTTTGTTAGAATTCCTAGACAAAAACACATCATCAGGAAAAATGGAGTTTTTAAAGAATGTTTAGATCATTCACAACATGTATATGATATTAAAAATTGCATGGATCTGACTGGGTAATTCAACACGACTTTGTAGCCAGCATGCCTCATTATAAGCACAGCAGCAATGGAAACAAGACAATAAGACACAGGCTCTAATAAAGAGTCACATTATGAGGATAAAAGAGCTTTTGGAGATTATTTATAATAAAAATAATGAAATATTAGTGAAATTTAGGGCATATTTTCTGAGAAAAATATAGTACTATGGGAAAGGAACCTACAGTTTCATCTGCCTGAAATCCAATCGATGAGATGCTGTGCCCTGCATCTCACTCCCACACTCACTGCTTCGATTTATCACCTGTTCACGGCAAGAATGAGCTAGTAGCTCAAAAACTTACATAATTTGTTCCTAGAGTTTAATAAAATTCCAAGCCTGTCTCCAGGGAATAAATAGGAAGGTTATATCATCTAGCACTGTCTTGTATGTTGTAGGTGTGCCACGTACACCTATTGGGAAAATGCTCAAATTTGTATACAATTTGTTAAAATGAGCTCATATTGGTTTTAAAAATAGTAAATGGATACTAAATGCCAAATGAATGTTGCAATATATTTGAGAAGGGCACATGATAGGCTGGTGCTTTCAGAGAGAGATTCATCAGTACTTCTTCTCTCCCATAAAATTGACACCTGTAAGGTTTCATCATCACATGTATTTATGGTCCCCGCTGAGTGACCTTCTTCATGACTATAGTTGCAATGAACACTTCTAAAAAAGTGGACTCTAAAATGTGTGTGTTTAATGAGACTTCCCTTTTAAAATTACCTTTTACATTCCAAAGCCGTATTTATAACTAATTGGTGACGATCTCCAGAGCTTATTTTATCAGGAAAAAATACTAGTTCTAAAATAATCGTTTTCTTTGTACCCAATGAAATCTTCTGAGTTCACTATTTTTTTGTATTAACATCACAAAAAATATTTATCTACCTGCCCATGGTTAAACCTCTGAAAAATCTTTGATTTCCTTATCTCTCCTTCCTTTATGCTAAACCATTAGCTTAAAACAATAAAATCTTTTTAAAACACTATATTCACATCCATTTGTTCTTTGTTTTAAGAAAATTACCATCCTACTTCACACCTTTTAGTAATTTCATTTTAAAAAATCATGTAATAGACATTTATTTTTCTTTCGGTGTAAAGTTCTATAAATTTTAAAACATATATAGCTTTAGCTAAATGCTGTCATAATCATGATTCAGAACAGCTCATTTCCTCCAAAATTCTTTATGCTATATTCATGTAGTCTTGCCCTCCGCTCATTTCTAACGTCCTCCAGTCACTGATCTGTTGTCTGTCCAAAGTCCGTCTAAACTTTTGTCTTCTTTAGAATGTCATGTAAAAGAATCTGACAGGACGCAATCATTTGTGACTACCCTCCTTCCCTGAGCAAAATGTCTTCACAATTCATCCAAATTGTACCGTGTATTAATAGTTTCTTTTGAGTGCTGAGTTATAGCTCACTGAATGGATGTACCACCATTGGCTTTATTGTCTTCCAAAATATATTAACTTTTATTATCTTGCTATTCAAGGGCCCTTATGATATGATCTCCACCTGAGGCTTGGTACTCTCTATTGTCTTACCTTACAATTTTGTTCAGGAAGACTATGCTAAGTTATGTTACTAGAAGGAATACTTCCCTTTATTTTTGTTTTAATATGAGGTTTCTTCCAGCTTAAAATAAACTTGCCCCTTAATCTCCATTTTATTAAAATCTTAACCATTCTTCAAGACCATTTTCCAGGAATCTTTTTCTGGATCTTCTGAATAGAGTTTGTCTCTCTAAAGACTTTATGCAGTACTTTGATTTTATGATACTTATGTTGATTTATAGCTATGCTTGTCTTGTTGATTGTGCATGGATATAAGACATGAATCATAAAGTAAAAATAATGTCTGAGAGTAAATATTGAAAATCAAGACATATCAGGTCATCATAAATATGCAAAATTCCTTTAACTAGAGTTTCCTAAAGGATTTACAAGATGAAATGAATGCAGCTGCAGAATATGTATTTGGCCTTTGGCAAATACTAACATTTTTTAATGTCTCTTTCTTGAAAAAATGTTACTTGAAGGCTAATTTAAATACCTTCTTACAGGATAAGCTCTCTGCCCTTCCAATGAGATCAGTCCCATTTTAGGTATGAGGGTAAGGTATATCCTCACTGTATCCACGTCCCAAGTCATAGAACTTGAGTCCATTAAAACTTTGATACATATATCTAATTATATTTTTCTTTTTTTTCCCCTCTATTAGTTAGCTAGAACTGCTATAACAAAATGTCATAGACTGGGTGACTTAAACAACAGACATCTATTTTCTCACAGTTTTGGAGCCTCGACATCCAAGGTCAGGGTGCCTGCAGCTTTGGTTTCTTCTGAGGCCTCTCGTTTGCTTGCAAAAAACCCCCTTCTTGCTGTACCCACACAGGTTTTCCTCCTGTGCCCCCACATTTCTGCTGTCAGTGCATCCATTCCTCCTCTTATGAAGACACCAGTCAGATTGGGTCAGGACCTACCCTATGGCCTATTTTTAACTTAATTACCTCTGTAAAGGTCCGATGTTCCAATATAGTCACATTCTAAAGTACTGGGAGTTTAGTACTTTAACAACATATGAATGGAGACAGAGGACACAATTCAGCCTGCAACACTTGCGTCCTAAGAAACTTCTTGACAGCTTGCTTTCTTATGTAACTAACTTATGGAAAACAATAAATTGGTCAGGTTCACTCGATTAGAGAGTCTCGACAGATACTATATTTCTCATGACAAATTAATAAATTGACCTAATAAATTGACCTTCTAGAAAGTCTCTTGTGAATTTTGGTTACATAAATCAGCATTTACTTGCCAATTAACTCTGGAACATCAATAACATACACTTTTTGAATAATTATGGCAGATGCTGGATGCAAAACTATGGTACATTCTAGAAGATTAAATGCCTGCCCTGGGCACCTGCTTTGGAAGGCAGCCCACCTTCCCCAGCCACATTTCTCTGCATTGTCTTATATGGTACCACTTCCCTCTTGAGACTTCTACAGTGCTAGGCCCTCCTGGTAATTAACCTCGAACAAGATGCTTTATTTAACTGATTATAAGATCAGTTCTTTCACATTTTACTACATTATTAATTAGGATGTGTAAAAGAATAGTTGGTATTTTTGTCGACATTTTTTTCCTCATTGATATGTAAAATTAATGGTGCAGTTTAAAATGTATAGCATCTTAAGTTTGTTGAGATAGGATATTTCTCCTGACCCCTCTAGGTTTCTTTTCAGAATTGAGAAAATATAAGAACCTGCCTCATTGTGTGCTGAGGATTAAATAAGTAATCTTATTGTCTGATACAGGTCTTGGCGCATGGCATATATTCAAGAAATATTGTCATTACAATGTAAATTTTTTTGATAATTATAATTTTTGCTTTTACAAAGCCTCATGTTAAAGAAATGCGTATTTATTTTACTGAAGAAGAATTGGGCTTAAAAGAAAGATTACTGCTTATGACTCTTGCTTCAGTAATGTCAACCTGTAAACCCAGAGGAAAAGTTTGTTTATGAAAGTTGATTTCCTCTGACAGAGTTCATCAGCCAGAGAAGTGAAGACAGGGATTAACATTTAGTTTTGACTAGGTGCTTAAAGGCTAACCCCAGACACCTACTTATTTCTGTGTTATGATAAAAATTTATACTTGTTAAATACCTTGTGGAAGCATTTTCCTACTTGACATAGGAAAAATTAAGTACACTTGATAAAGAAAAGATGGAAACAAAGCATGAATTTGATGAATGTTTCTTGGAGCTGAGGGTAGATCCCTTCCAGAAAGTTTGTTCTTGGAGACAAGGAACTGGGATGGAGCTGATTTTACAAAATATCTTTCCCTGACACTCCTGAATTCAGTGTTTTGAGTGTTAGCGATACAAAGACTAGGAAGTATATAAAAACACCCTTTTGAACATGGTGACTGTGGAATATAAGCAAAGTGAACACTAGATAGCAGGGCAGTTCTCAATCTCTTTGTTCAAACTTTGGAAGTCACGAGAATAGCTCCATGTCCAGGTGGGCTAGAAGGTGGCTGAGGGTTGGGGACAGCAGAGGTGAATGGCTTCTATTGCCATATTTCCATGGTGGCACAGAAACTGAGGCCATGTGGCAGAAGATACTCCCTAAATGATTCAGTGTTGTGAGAAAAATATTGACTAGGCATTAAATAATTAAGAGAAGTCTTGACATCCTCTCTGCCTCTTCTCTGTCTGAAAGTCAGAAAAATTAAAGCCATCTTTCTCATCTACTCATCTGTAAAGCAACAGAATTTTTCTGTATTTTCATAGTTTCTTCAGCCTTCGGCCCTTCTCTTTGGTTTTCACTAGGTTAAGTCTGAACAAAAAGCTAAGGCTTTAATTGATAATAATGCTCTAATGGATTATACTCAGACCCCATATTACATTTTCTCCTTCTTTGGCTGATGACTGAAGAAACCATTGTTAATGAGCTATTCCTTGCAGTCATGACACCAAAGAACCAGAAGTAAGGCTGGGTGCATTGAACTTTTGCCTTCGAGTTACTTATATCCTCCCATATCCCAGGTCCCCCAGTTGTCCTGATTCATTAGTTCCCAATAAAAGAAGTTGATGAAGATTATTTAATACTATTTGGACCCTCCTTAAATGTAGAATGTCTACTTATGCATAAATTAAGAAAGCAGATATTTGGGCAAAGTAATTTTAGCATTTAGGGTATTGTAGTATTATTGCAGATATGATCTAGACCTGAAAAACAAATGTGGTTTTTTCAAAGTGATACGAAGAGCTTGTATCTTATTAAGAAACTTGGCTACTGATCTTAATACTAATAAAATTCTCCTAAGAGGACATCTTATTCTACTTCAGCTGCTGTAACAAATTACCATAAATTCAGGGCTTAAACAACAAAATTTATTTTTCATAGTTCTAGAGAATCTTGAAAATCCAAGACTAAGTTACTAGTAGATCTGGTGTCTGGAGAGAGCCCACTTCCTGGCTTGCAGACAGCTTACTTCTCACCATGTGCTTGAGTGGTAAAGAGAGAGCTCTTGTGTTTCTTCCTCTTACAAGAGGACTAATTCCACCCCTAGGGCCCTACCTTTATGATCTCATCTACACCTATTTATCTCCCAAAGGCCCCATGTCTAAATACCATCAAACTGGACATTAGGGCTTCACATTATGAACTGGGGCTCCCGCACAAACATGCAGTCCCGAACAGAGGGATCCCAGTCAGTAGTGTGCACCTGTTGAAGCCATATTTTAAACTTCGTGATAATTACTACAAGATGCCTCTGTTTCAGCCACATCTTTCTCCAGATTCCCTGGCCTTTCAGTGAGGAGGGAAACCTAAATAACTGTGTGTTCTCCCCAGTTCTTCTCAGAACTTTCCCTTTTTTCCTGTATTTCACTCTGTCTCAGTGCTTCCTGGACATTACTGTCAGCCAGCCCCACAGTATACTCATCAGGGGTGGTGATAAACAATAGACAAATGCATAGCTCCTTCTATAAAAGGGAGTCCAGACACTTGAAATCCCAAGGGTAATACGATAATATTATTCTTAGCCCAACAATGTAACTTTTACCTTGTTTTCCAAATAGTGGGAAGAATAGACATCATTGTTTATGATCAAATCTTACTTGCTCCCAGCTAAGAGTTTTACCTAGAGGACAATAAAGTTAGAAAGAATTGTGCTCACACTTGTGTCCTTTTGGGTCACATGTATGTCCTTAGAGTCACTTGGAAAAGTCCTTCTAAATTGTGTCCTCCACAGTCCAGGAGCCCCATTGGGTGCCACATGCTTGTCGCAGGGCACAGACCCCATCCTGGTTTCTGAGCCTGGTGCTCCCTAGAAGGTGATTTTCAGTCTGGGACAGAGTTTCTGGTTTAAAGTTGTGCAGCGTTCTATTTTTGCACATATTAAAATTATATCTGAATCATTACTTAAACAATTATATGCAAAATGCTTGTGTTCTACATTAGACAGTAGGCTCCATGAGACTAGCTACCGTGGAGAGAACTGATCTTCAGGGGATAAAAAACAAATATTTGTTTGACATAAACACACATTCCATAGACGTTTGTAAGAAGAGTGAATAAGTGAGTGACTAAAGAAATGAAGAAATATATCTAGATGGCCATCAATTCAAGAAAAACACCTGATTAAAAAATAAATTATTACAAAGTTATTAAATACAGCAAATAGCTTGACTTAATGCTATTTAATATACTGACTCATTTGAGGGCTGCCTTTTGTAAACTTCTCTTTTGATGGGTGTACACAAACCAAGCCAGCTTCGTATTCCTTTGTGTCTACACACGAAGATGACCTGCAGGTCTTCCCAGTTAAGTGCAGTGGCTTCCTGGGGCTGCCTTGTGGGACTCTTTGAAACCAGGGCCATCTGGCAGCCTGAGTCCTGCCAATTTACTCCCTGCAGCTGCCTCCACTGATAGCGGATCCCTCCTCCACGGGGCGTCCTCTCCTTTTCCGATCACCCAGATGGAAGTCACTCATGAGGAGGGGAAGGAAAGTCTTCTATCCCCATACGATTTGCTAACCAGAGATTTACTTTCCTTTACCCATAACCAAAAATGGTCCTAGTGAATAACTATTTAGAGTTTTGTTTCAAATTTAATTTATAACTATAATGATCACCTTCAAAACTTTATTCTGGTGAGCATTATGAAATAAAGACAACTGTTATTCTAGAGATTTTATTAATATTCAGCAAAAGAGCATTTAGCTGTCAAAGAAGTCTTTTATTTGGGCATTGTAAAGGATAAATGATATTTGCTTTCCCATCTAAAGTTAATTTTGTAATTGACAGATTTTTCCATATATTTTTATAGTTTTATTAGCATTTTATGGCATGTTTTTATATTTGAGAAAACTGCTTTACACTCATTTTAATTAGTTATTTCTCATATATATCAATTAGTTTCAGTAATGGAAAGAGTAAAGTCAAAAAGATTTGAAAAGCAGGATGTCACATATGCATACAAATTAAACTTTAATGACTTCCATCTGGGATTATTACCCAACATCACAAGTGGTTTTAGAGAAAAATTGTATGAATGACAAATGGGCCTGGCTAGTCTTCTTATTGGATCCAGAAGAGGGTAAAATGACTCAGTCTTTAAACATCTTTTAGGCTGCTTATGAATATGGGCACACTGGGTGACTATAAGTACGGGGAAGGAAGAAATAAAATGAATCCAGGCATAACACATGCACATAACTGATAGCCTATGTGATTACGAAACAACCATTTAATGCTCAAGAACGCAGGCTCCTGGAGTCTCTGACCTAGGTTTTGAGCTGGGCTTCACCCTTTACTATTCTGTGACAAAAGACCAGCCAGTTAATATCTTTAAACTGTGCTTTCCCACGTACGCAATGGAAATACCAATACCCACTTTGTAGGGTTGTTTCAAAGTTTAAATAAACTCCTTATAGGTGCTAAGTTCAGTACCTAATATATGGTCAGCCCTAAAAGATGGTTGTTCGCATTATTTGTATCAGTTATCCAAGGATTTTTTTTCTCTGTACAATGTTATTATTGACTTCCATTCCCACCCTGACCTTCAATTTTGATTTTTGCCAAAATGCTATGAAACACCACTATTTTAAATGACAGAGCATATTGTGATTTGCTCTTTAGAGGTTAGAATATAAAATCCTTCAACTTATGACTCATAAAATGTGATATATCCCTTCTCTGGCAGGAACCTTTGACCATTATCCTCAACTTTTTTTTTTTTTTTGCCTCCCAAATGATCCGTGTATCCACAGTTGCTCCACTGGGGAGTGTAAGTATATTTACAAACATATCTAAATAGATATGGAGAGCGATGTGGAAAAGCTCCAAGACTTTCCTGCCTCCTGGAGTGAGCAGATGCTTCCTCTTATAGTGGGGAGCCTGTATGGGGCTTGGGAGGGCCATCGCCATTTAATGCGCAGTTGATGGCATTCTGTTGCCAAATTAAGCCAGGTTTCATGTGATGTCATATAACCGATGCTTAGTACCTCAGAGTCCTTCTAATTTCAGGATTTTTATTGTTTAAAATCCAACCAATAATTTAAAACCAGCATCCAATTAGGAACAGCAAGAACATTATTGATGGGCTTAAATGCATTTCAGGCTGAACAGCATCACATCAATGCTTATTTCCATTTTATTTTTTAATATTTATGCACATTTCCCAGGCCTGGGAAATAGCTGAACTACCCGATGTACACTATATTCGGCCTAGGTAGAAAAGATATTTTCATCAGGCTCCTCAGTATAACATGAAGGATTGTTGTTTTTGTTTCATGCAATCTCAACAATTATCAGGGTAATATGTAGAGATAAACCAAAGTAGATAAACAAATATGTGTTTTGAATTTGTAAGTTATGGATAAATGTTTGCTTCACACGATTTTTTACTTTCTACTTATTGTTCATCTAGCTGTTGTAATTTAGACAAAACATAGAGATGATGCATAGAAGTGTTTAGGTGAATTATTGTTGCGATATCAATTGCCGCAGTCGTTAAACATAATGCGCGGAAACAGCATAGAATGAGAACCTTAAGGTTAACATTAATTCATTAATTCATTAATAGCCAACACTTTTTTTGGTGCACTTGTGCTGGGTGCATTAGAATCAAACTTTAATTAAAAATTAAATAAAATACATAAAATAAAGGCCCTGAGAAAAAGAAACAAGCAAACAAAAAAGAAGAGTAAACTGCTGTGCAAAGGGGTGTGTCTTTAAAAATGATGGCAATGTGTCCGGGAACGGGACGCTAGACCACCCAGTGTTCTCTGTGATACTAGTGGCCATTCACACCAGCTAGTGTTATCGTTTTCAGGTCTACATTAGGCCCTGGCTTATCGTTTTGTAGCTCTGGCTGGGGTTGATTTTAGACTTGTCTAGGAGCTTTCAGTCTCCTACTTGTCTCCGTTTGCATTTGGCATCTGCTTTTATGTTATTCTCGCATATGGATCTTGCTTTTTCAGCTTGACACTTGTCTCATAAAGTTGATTTTCTTACCTTGCCAAGTTGCTTTTGGTGTCCCGTCCCTATATGGTGTCTGTGTTTCATTTTGTTCCTCTCAACTTTATCTTTCCCTAGTGGTTTCCTTCTTCTGTGTGACTATGAAAAGTTAAACTACTATGGACTTTAGAATTTAAGTTGACTTACCTACACCAATTTGAAAGTATAATTAATGTATACATGATTGTTAAATTGCATGGCAAAACAATAATTGTGGGCATTTAAAGAGGCTATAAATATATGAATGTATGTACATATTCATTCATTCATTTATTTATGCATCATCTTCAGGCAGCATTTGTGCACCTCAGGCATGTTCGGTGAATTTATACACATACACGTGTCACACATACACACATGGCTATGATATGAGATGGGCACATTATAGTGCAGTGGGTACACGTTCAGTAAAGTTCACGGCTTAAGCACGGTTAAATAAATTACTGTTAGGTCAGCCGCACTGTTTCCTTGCTTTTTCTCTTACTACTATATAGGTAAATTTTCAAGTGTACTTCTGAAAATTGAGGTTATTAGAATTCATTTTACTTTGCTCTTCTGTACAATTTTTCTCGTTCTGGCAGTGACATTAATAGATTTTTCTCTCTTACCCCAATGCTCCAAGAGAATAGAAAATGACTAAATTCTCTGAAAAGAAGCCTTTAAAAAAAGGATATGTAGTAGAATTATACAATTCTGATGTCCTTAGGATATCTGAGTGAGTGCTCTGTAAAGGAATCTTCAAGACTATCATCATCGATATTGGGGAAGTAAGTGAATTTCCTGTGGTGAAGCCTGCTGCCTTCGTTCAGGCCGCGATAACAGAATACTATAGACTGGGTGGCTTAAACAGCCGTTAAGTTCTTACAGTTCTGGAGCCTGAAATTCTGAGGTCAGGGTGCAGCATGGCTGTGTTCTTGGTGAAAGACCTTCTTCCTAGTAAACAGACCTGGGATGGTTGTAGGAACTTGAAAATGCAGCGATTATAATGTGGCAATCCCTTGGATGGAAACTTCTGGGAACTTTCAAAGGAAATTTTAGATACATTATTCATGAAAATAATTAAATATATTGGACTGACAGAGAAAATACCGAATGCCCATTTAAACTTTAATTTCAGGTGAACAGTGAATAAAAGTTTTAATATAAATATGCCCCATGCAATATTTTTATTTGCTATATCTGGCACTTCTACAAGTAAGTAATTAACAAACTTATAGACCGTACTGGAGGAAAACATATAGAAGCTTTGTTGAGACTATTGAATTACCCACACATTGATGCCTACTCTTATAAAATTATTATATTTCTACAGGCTAGTGGTTTTATTAGTATTTTCATCATCATTAATCAGTTTGAAAATATGGAAGAACTTAAAAATACATAGACCAATAAAGAGTTTTATGACATTCATTTATTAGAATGCTTGAAAGCATCCATCATGGCCATTAGTTTTAGACGTTCACATTGTGGTATTCAGTAAATATGGCGAAAGGTTTCTTACATTCTTTTTTCTCAGCTTCTAGAATATTTAGTACATGGGCTTGTTATTAATGCCTAGCAATGATAGCCTTAGAACAAGGTTTCAGATGCAATTGTCTTAAATTTCTGTGATAAAATGTAGAATTAACTTTAAATAAAGAGAGAGAGAGAGAGAAAGCTTAAAAAAGGCCCAGACAGTTATAAAGCGAAGGAGAAGCACATGTGAACCCTGTGAAGACCTTAAGACCATATTTTTGAACTTAGATTAATCTAATAGAAAAAGTTCTAACTGTATCTAATTATTAAACATTAACTGAAAGAATTTAAAATAATAATATTTGAAAACAAAAATAAAGTCTTTTTAATAACATTACATTTCATCACACGAGTCTGCAGGGTTATGAGTCCACATTCTGGCTGACAATTGCTAAAGTTACTCTAGGCCCAAAGGGCATTTAGATGCATCCTTTTTTGGGCTCTCGAACATGGCCATGGGCCACATAACATTACTCTAAGAAAAATCACAGATGCTTATTGCCCTTGAACACCAGGGACATCGGCTTCCACTTTCCTATTGGTGTCAGTCGCTGCCCTGGTTCCCTTAAGAAGCTGAGAGGCTGAGAGTAGTTACAGGGTAGTATCGTGTTGGAGTTCTGAGGTTAGCCCTCCTCAGCCTTCCTGTTACGTTTCAACTTTAATTCTTGCTCCTGTTTCCAGGGCTTTCAGAACCTGTCCTCAAGTCGTTGTTTTACCCTCATTCTTCCCACACTGACTTGCTTACTGGACTCATGCTTCATGTTCCTACTGTTGTAGCAATTGACCTTTATCTTGCACTTAACCTCAGTCAAAGTTTATTGCGTCTGTTGGCTATTCTTCCATAGAACTCTTATGAGTCGCTAAAGGAAGGTCTACACATTTCCTCCTCAAAGAGCCACAGGTACTCTCTGTGAGTTGAGTCCCAAGCCAAACGTTCACTTTGGAAGGTGCTTTGTGGGGATAAGATTCTGGGTATTTCAAACGTGACTTGCAGTGTTGAGATTTAAGACTGATTACCAGTCTAGTTTTAGTCTCAGTGCTTTGCCTGCCTCTCCTAGCCTATTCCTGCCAAGGTCAGGGCTGCCTCCTGGCCTCACAGAAGCCTAGGATTTAGGGAGTTCCAGGAGCCTCTGAGACCATGAACACGTCTTACTTCCTTCCCAGTTTGCATGTTTTGGTAATACCTATTAAAGAGTTAGTCAGGTAAACTAATTGGTGTTAATATGAGGTAAACGCTTGTACCTTATTTGATGTTCTCCCCTAATTAAAATGCACATTCTCCCCAAAGTATCACAGGAATTGACTCCAATGGTAGGAAATAGAAGAGAGGTTTAATGCTTCTTCCGTGAGATATCTTTAGCAGGCAGGTCTTGCACTCTCCCCACATCGTACCTTGGAATGAAATTCCTCTGCTGCAGATGTGTGTGCCAGCCTGCAGGAAACGCATACGGACCCGCCAGGAAGAGATGAAGGCATCTGGAAGTGAGTCACAGAGCCCTTCAGTCCGACCATTGTCCTTTGCTCTCTCAGCCGATGTCCTTTCCTCCTGCTGTACAGAGTAAATGGAAGACCCCAAAGAGCAATTATCCTAATGTTTTACCTCAAAGTCTACAAATTTTGGCCTCTATTCATACATATATATTTGATTTTGCTCTGGATATAACGTTACCTGAGACCAACCACACCCAGTGCACCACACACTCAGCTGCTGCCTCTCCCTTGGCTCCCGGTCCTTTGAACATTCTAAAGTTGGTCTCACCTTATTAAAGCAACCCTTTCTCAGTCTCGCACTCTTTTCAAGAACCTGCTCTCTTTCGCTCTCCTACTTTGGAGTCAAACTTCATGAGCAAGTTATATATGACGACCAATTTCATTCTTCAACCTACTGAAATCTGACACTTTTCCCCACCCACCCACCTTTTCAGTGTTTAATAGCCGCATGCGGCATTGGACAGTGCAAATACAAATCGTTTCTATTATTTCAACATACTGTATTGGGTAGTATTGTTCCTTAGAAACTATCCCAGCTCAGGTCACCATGCTTTTCATATTACTAACCCTGCAGACATTTTCCAATTACCTATCCTATTTGATTGGTTAGCAGGAATAGTTGTGAACACTAATGACCATCCATTGCTCTTCAAAACACACTTTCCTCAGTTTTCCTACCGCCACACTCATATGCGCTTTCTTTCTTTCTCTTTCTCTCAGCAGCTCCTCAGTCTCCTCTGGCGTATCTCGCTTTCTACAATCACTACACTCTTTGAATCTATTCTTTTGTATTTAATTTCCACTTTTATGTCAAGTTCCAAATGCATTCTCATTATTATTATTGCCTAGACTCCTGCGGTCCGAACAAATATTTTTAAAATTGAACGTGAATTTTGTAACCACCTCCCCAAACATGTAAACAATCTTATCCTTCATTCTTTCCTAAGAAATCAGTAGCATCATCATCCATTGTTATATGGGGGAAAAAAACTAGTGTTTACCCTGTCATCATGCCCACACCTAAGCTATCTCCAAGTCAAGTCAATCTTAAAATTATCGCAATAATCCATAATTATTTTCTACCTTCTACTTTCGATCTCTTCTGATCTTTCTCTATACTTAACCCAAAGCTATTTTTCAAGTCATTTTGGAACTATTAATCCTTTTACTCGAAAGCTTTCCATGGATTCCCATTGTTAATATAAAAACCCAAATCTCCACATTGCCTTCAAGGACAGTGTATACTTTCACTCCGCTGCTTTCAGTCCTTCTCAAGTCCTATACTCTTTTTCAGCTCAGGATCTCTAAACATGCAGTTACCATACATGAAATATTAGCAGCTCGTTCCTGCCCATCCCACTCGCCCTTCAGAACTCAATTTATGTGACAGTTTCTCACATTGTGGCCAATATAAATCTCTCTGTTCAAAGCTCTCCCACATTCTCTATTTCTTATAACTTACAACTGACAATTCGTTCAATATTTGGCCATGAGAATAAATACCAAATCTGTTTCAGTGAATGAAAACATGAGTGGAATGGATCTTAACTTTATTTTTCTGATTAGTCAACTAATTTTCCTGCAGTCATATGCTATTATGTAAAGGAACTATGTCTTTTCCTCTGTCCCTGAGGGGGGAATTAAAGTATTAAAGTTCTGTGACTTTTGAATGGACATGATGAGAGAAACATAGAGATGCTAATAGGATTTTTGTTCTACTGCCAGAATTTTCAAAGCTCTGTCCTTTAGATGCACTTGCCCAGTTCATCCTTATGTTCAACTAAGTATTTTTGATGATGTTATCATGCCCTCTTCTCTTCCATTTGATGAAATATGTTCAGTTTAGGTCCAGTTTAAGGATTACTGCACTTTACTCCATTGATAATATTTGTTTGAGGGAACAGGAAATAAAAGTAAATATAACCTTTAGTATAACAAAATATAAAATAAAGCAAATACAGTTCTCAAAACAGCCTTGGATCATTGTTAAAATACTGACTATAAAAATGTACCAAAGATAAAGCACTAATCTCTGCAAAGATGGAGCAACTTTCTGCTATGGCTTTATTGAGTTTCCACGTGATGTAGGATATGGAGACTGTAGGGTATATGGAAAATGGCTTATGTGGATACTCTGTGGATCCAAAACCCTAAAGCATCTTGATTAGGTCTGTGCGACTTCATCAATAATAAATATGAAAATATTATCAAAGACAGAGGGCCAAGGCAGTATTTTCTTTCTTTCTTTTCTTTTTTTTTTTACTTTTTAAGTCTCTCTAGCCAAAAGACTACAGTACTTGGCCTCAGCATAATTACTTACATTTTGATGATCGCTAGTAGGAAATGACTTGCATTTATTCCCAAAATGCCTTTCTCCCTTTCATTGTGTGTGTGTGTGGGGGGGGGGGTGGCGAGGGGCTTGTCGTTGTTTCCCCTGTGCTCTCATTCTCGTACTGCGTGTTGGTGCTGAAAACAATCACATGCCAAACCCCTTTTCTTTTTAAAGACAAGGTCTTCTTTCAAACTGAGAAAATAATTAGAAAGCTGATGGGAATTCCTTTGGGTACAATAGTGTTTGTAATGAGAAAATTGTACATCACTGACGTCAAAGAGCTTGGCCTTGGGAGCTGAGAAATGCTCAGTTTTTGCCTTAAGGGCTGAACCCAGATGCCTGTCATAACTCTACTGGAATCTCGTTTTTCCTTGTCCTGCCCAAATATGCCAATCAATGCCTTTCTGATGTCTTGCTGCAATGCTCATTAGGTAAATCCTGCAGTAGTTACCCATTTCATTGTGACTAGAAAAAATCCAGATACAGGTGCATGAATTTAATCACTGACTTGTGCATCACTTCAAGCATGAAGTTCAAACTCGTTGGAAGCCACAAATTATATGCTTGAGAGGCTTCTGCAATTTCAAAAAGGACTGTACTTGACTCCTGGAAGAAAGAAAGGACATACAAGTGCTAAGTTCACTTCTGTCTGCTGGCATCTTGCTGTTAGTTTAGTTAGCATCTCAAGGATGATTCCAAAAGTTGGAGAAAAGAACGGGAGAAATAGTGCCATGACTCATTCCCACGCTCTTGTTTGAATGACTAGAAAAAATTAGAAAAAGAAATACCAAGTTCTTCTGCTAATTAAAAAATATTCCTGGAATACTGCTGTTACTGGAATATAGCACAATGTATTGGCACATTGAAGGTGTCTTCCAGAAGGTAAGGGCTGCGTTTCAGCTATAATGATAAATATCTAAATTATCTTCCGACTGAAAACAAAATTATTTTAGTAACATATTTGCTTTAGTTCCTGTCATGAATTATAGAGATAAAATAAAAATAAGCTTGTAAATGTTGTAGCTTAATATAATTGAACAATCATGAGATTTTTAAATGTTGCAATAAGCACATGACCTCTGTCAGCGTATGACCCACTGGTTTCCAGATAGAGCTAATAAGAAACTATTATAAGTAAGAAAGGAAGAAGAATTTCTTTATATGTGTTCCCATATGTCCCAATTCTAAAGGAAAAAAATTTTGACTGCTAAAAGATAATTAGATTTGTAGCTAGAAGGTATATGTGACATCACTCCCAAATCCCTGTAACATGTTTCTTGTTTGCAATATCCTAAGCCTGTTCTGCCCCTGGGGAGTGTGCAAATCTCACCATAAAATCAGCCACTCAGGGCATCCCTCCTTGCAGTTGTATGCAATGACATCATGGCTTGGCTAAAACCAACTGCGAGTGACCAGGCCCCATACTTCAGGCTATCACTTTGCTTTCATTTACTGGGAATGTTGGAATTTTCCTGATTGGTTTCCTGATTACTTATGGTCATGTTTGTGTTTCCTTATCTCTTCTTTCTCTTCTCCTCTGATTCTCTCTCCCCTTCCTCCTCCTCCTCTTCTTCCTCCTTCTTCTTCCCCTTCTCCTTCTCTCTCTCTCTCTCTCTCTCTCTCTCTCTCTCTCTCACACACACACACACACACACACACACACACACACACACAGCAAGCAGGATAGAAGCAGTAGTATTCAAAAGGATACATGTTAGGGAGAGGATTGTAGGAGGTGAGAATTCTCACTTTTAATGGACTCAGAAAAGGAAAGATTCCTGAAATGGGAAGAGGATCAAGTGAGAAGATTTATGATTTCCACGTATTATTTCTGCTTTCTCTTTGTCTCTTTTACACTTACTAAGCATCTACTCCTTACTGAACATTGAAAAGGATATACAGATATATTAAAAAATGATTTTTAAAAATATAGACAGAAGCTAAGACTTGGGCATGATTAATCTATACATTTCAGGAAGATAAAAGGTTTGGGAATGAGAGGCAAACATAATTGTGGCTTTTTAAAGAATATAGTTCACATGTTTAAATACAGAAAGTCTGCCAAGAAAAGGAAACTGTAGCACATGAAGGAGTATTATATTTTTATGGATTGTTATATAAAAGGAAGTCTAAGTGTCTAAGTGTGGAGAGAAAGAACTCAGTTTGGAAAAGAAAAGAAGGGGTTGAGGTCTGCCACACCTCCTCCAGCCTATGTATATGTAGAGTAGCTGCTGATGCCCTCATAGGAAATGTCTGGCCTGAGACAGAGTGAAAACATTGTTTAAAAATCAAAGTATTTTTTTAAGTGAGATTTCTTTAAATAATTTTTTGAGGTTTTTTTGTAAGCAGCTGGGCAGATTGTTCTGTTAATGAACC
Organism: Mormoops blainvillei; assembly: GCA_004026545.1. Lineage (NCBI taxonomy): Eukaryota > Metazoa > Chordata > Mammalia > Chiroptera > Mormoopidae > Mormoops > Mormoops blainvillei. The sequence continues at coordinate 51,435 of PVJD01002042.1, forward strand.
AAATTTAATGCCAGTAAAGTCAGCCCTGAAGACAGGGCCTCTAATGTAATGACTATCAGGCATGGGACATGCTATTAACAGGTACATTAAGCACTGTTTTATGAGTAAGTCTTTGAGAAAACTTTTTACTGAGAAACATTTTTTCCCTTGATATTTATATAGACCGGAGCTTCCCAACTGTTTCATATCTTTTATTAATTTAACACACAAAAAAAATTATTGAGCGCCATTGTTCTAAAATCTTAGAATGCACCCAGAGAGAAAACAGACAAAGATCCTTTTCTTTGCAAAGTTTACATTCTAGCACATTTAGAAAAAGGCACTGTATGTGGTGATGCTTGGCAGAAAGAGACAAAGCTGCCTGATGCTTCAGGTAACTGGCCAGGCACTTTTGCAGACGAGGTCTTGCCTGGTTGTCCTGGGAGTTGTAGGATCAACAGGTAGCCACTCTGTTGCTCCCGTTTAAAGTGTATTAACATTCTGAGGAAAGCTCTGGTTTAGACCATACCGTGGTGTGTATGCGTGTGTGCGCATGCACCCCCCATTTGCACACATACCTGTATGTATTTGAACTAAGACAGAGATACCTTTAACATTTGCAGACTGGGAACTCAGCACAAATGGAAGCCCACGTGTGTATACATTTATGTCTAAATATTCTAAGTTACCTATGAAGTCCATAAACTCTTAAGTAAAATATATCTTACCTTCATGTCTTGACAATCAAAACTTCTTAGATGCCTGGATGAGCAGGTTCAAATCTGGATTTTTTAGAGACCTTGGGATTCAGGACTAAAGCCAGGCAGCCCAGGGCAGGCTGCTCCTTCCCGCAGCCCGCAGCCCGCAGCCCGCAGCCCGCAGCCCGCAGCCCGCAGCCCGCAGCCCGCAGCTCACTCCCCGCCCCTTCCTGCCTCTCCTGTGCTGACACAGTCTCACAGGTATCTGCTATTTGGAAGCAGCAGCTGCACATCTTAGTTCTGTTCATTACCCTCTCTCCTCCGCCTTTCCCTCTCGAAAGCTACCCCTGGGCTATACCTCAAACCTAAGGCTGTATAAATAGTCTTCCTGATTTTTGATTTCAGCAGGACAGACCCCAAGACGCGGTACAAATCTCAGAATAGGCTTAGGACCTACTTTGCAAACAGGTTTCTTGGATCTTCAATGCACTAAGCGGAGCTGTGGGCTCTGGGAGGGCAAGCTCTGTTGGACCCTCAAGCTGCTTCCTGGGGAGAGGGCCAGAGTGGCGCTGCAAAAGCTCTGGTGCCTTTAGTAGGCACCCTTGCCGAAGGGTAAGGGTGGTGGTGACCAATGCCCCCGCTGGGATACAACAGAGCGCCGCACCCTAGCTCTCCGTGGGGGAAATGTCGGAGGAGGCTGGCTTGGAGTCCTGAAGTCCACCCGAGACTCCCCCCTTGAACCTTCCTCGACGCCTCCCTTCAGCCTTCCTTGTTCTCCCCACAAAGGTCTCGTGCCCCTGGGTAGGGCGCCTCTCACTTGGGCAATTGTGCCACTGAGCTCTTAAGGCAAAACACTTTCAGTGTCTGACAGGGTGTGTGCCCCTCTAAAGTGCAGTGAGTGGAGGTTTGCATAAAAGCTGTAAGAAAATACTTCCTCAGAGGCAGATAGACCTGAGAACTACGGTCACCTGCATCGGCAGAACAGAAATACTGGGATTAAGGACTGACCTAATCTGTGTCAACATGGGCTGACAGCTTGGCAAGGAAATGCTTCTCTGGAGAGATAAATATTTAAACCAATAAATTACTTAAGTATTCACTGCAGGAAAGCGGTGCAAACCAATGCCTAGGGCAAACATCTTGCTCACCTGGGAAAAGACCCGTTTAGCCATCAATGAATTGCTTCAGGAGCCTCAGCTCACTGGGATTCACTCACTTTAAACTGCTGTATCAGAAGCTGTTCCCAATCTCAACCAAGGTCTCGCATTGGGAAACCTTCCTCTCACTCTTTGAGCCCGGACTCTTGAATACTAAAACAGCCCACCTCGACGTTTCCCCCCTGAGAACCTACCATGACTCTGATAAGGAGATATTCTTTATTGCTTCTAGTTTGATAAAACTAATTTGCTTGATTAACAGCTTGTATGTTGACTTTCAAAGAGTCAGCGCGGATGGACGTGAGGTCGAGAAGCTCAGCTACGACGCGGAGCGTGCCCACAGTGGGCCCACGTGAAGACCCGCTCTTTTGGAACCACTCCAGCACTGACTCAACGCAAGCGCTGGAAATGTTTTTTCTCTTATGTTTTATTCTGTTAAAGTTGACTAGTTCTTTAATAGAGTCTGATATACCCAGGCAACATATATTTCGTGGAAAAAAGTTTGTGTGGAAAACAAGGCAGTAGAAAAGCTAAGAAAACTACAGCTTATTCTTCATTTTCCCCATTGTTGGTAAAACGTGCAAAGGCAGAGAGATGTCCGTGGAGCGACTGCATCCAGGCCACCCAGGGAGCGACCCGCACGGGGAGGAGGCAGCGTAAGTAGCGGCTGGGAGCCCAGGGAGGAGTAACCATTGGCTGTTGTCTTAGATGCAGTCCTGTGCGCCCCACTTCCACCTACCCACCTCCGAATAAGGTAGAATTTGAGAGGCTGCTTTGAGCTCACGCATGCTTCCTAAGACAATATCGCCTTTACTTCACTGCAATTTAAATTTTATGTTCATATCTTGGAACTGGACTCTCTAAAAAGCTGAGATAAAAAGCAGACTTTTAATGACCGTAGTTGGGCAAGTGTTTATTTAAAATTTTAAAAAGATAAAAATAGTATTAAGCAACTATCCCTTAAATCTAAGACACTTATTGAGAACCATTGAGATTTTTTCAGCAAATAGGTTCTCAGAGGCCAAAGTGTGTGGATCATAGTACATTCTTTTGTGAATTAAACAAAAATGGTTATGTGTTGGGAAAAAACTCTTATCTTTTATTCCATGCTTTTTCCAATTCTGGAAGCTTTCCCAACCTTTCTCACTGTGGATTAGGGCAGATAGTTTTATATTTCTCCCATTGAGCCATGACGTTAGCTTAGACTTTAATTTGTGTTCATCCACATTTGAGCACCTTGTCCCTTCTCTCCAAAGTTCACCTTACTTGTTTCTGCTCTGTCACTCTATGACAGATGGCCAGGAAGCTAGAAAAGCCCATCTGTCCTTCTGTTTTCTCCCTTCTACATTTATCCTCATTGATGCTACAATGTTACTTAGGAAACAATAAAGGAAGCACTAAATATCCAGGTAAATATAGAAAAGGAAGAGATTGTATAACTGTTACAGCAAAGCAGGGCATCCGGAAAGTCCTGATCACCGAAGCAAAACACACAAGGCTATAAAACAGGTAAAGTGCTATAACAGGATTTTCAACTCAGATCTGTCCCGTATCTCATTCCCAAGTCTCTCTCCCTCCCTCCTTCCTTACCTTCTGTTACCTATTAGGGAGACCTGCAGCATAATTCCGCTGAGAAAAGGATACCATTTTGACTTCTGGTGAGAACTTTTGCATGAAAGACTTACAACCGCACTGCGGTGACACTGTGGACAAGGACAACTCTAAATGGTCTAAGCTGCCCAGATTCTCTCTAGTTCCTATTACTGGGGCAGATCTAAGGTACCTGTATTCTCCACTACAAAGGTCAACTGTATTCTGAACATATATGCTCTGGATATTTACATTACCTGTTTTTTTCAAGGACACTTCTGACACAAGTTTCAGTGGGACATCAGTCTAAAACTACTGTTGGAAGATCCTTAAGTTCTCATAGTATTGTCATAAAACCTAAACTACAAAGTTGTAGGCACTTCTGCTGGCTTCCCATGACTTGTGGTGGACTCCCATGTTTGCTTTATGCAGCTGAGAACTATCGATTATAGACACTATAATTAATAGCCTCAAAAAGTGGTGAGCAATGAAAAGAGAATATGGGGAAAATACTCTAATTTTCAAGTGCATGTACTTTTATTGTATAGTGACAATAGTCAGTGTGACAGAAGTAAAATTCTGTCACAAGTGAACTAATATACTTGGACACACTTAAGTACACAATGATGAAATTTAGCGTAGAATAGAAAAAACAATTTGAATTTATTGAACAGAATGTCTGAAGCATCGGAATGAAGGCAGCGTTTATTTGGCTTACCCTTCGTTTCTGAACAAGAATATTTTCTTACCCACCACTTGCTTAAGGAAGCTGAATGTAAAGCTATGTTGAGCCAAAACTTTGGAATGGCTTTGTGCCCACAAATGCAAATTATTGATGAGTAGGAGCAAGAGAGGATCAAAGATGTTCCATAAACTAAATCCTAGGAGGTCCAGTTCAGAAGTATGATTAATTTAGTGTCCAGGAATGGAATGAGATACAGCCACCATATCATGCCGAAGTCTTAGGTTTCAGCCACTTTTCTTAGGTAATAAAATACAGTCTCTCAGTAACAATTACCTTTCAGATAACATTCATGTACTGATAGGGCCAACAAATAGAACTAGAACAATATCACCTTGAGACTTTCGACAGGAGCAATGATGAAATATAGCATCATTTACCAGATAGTTACATGTCTCTATGCGGACACTTTTATTACTTTGAGAGTGCCTGAAATGGGAATAGTAAAACAATTATTGATAGTTATCAAATAGCATCTATTTATTTGGAATTCTTAAAAGAGAATTAATATCAGCACTTTTAAAAAATTTCGATCTCCTCTATTTTTCCAGTAGCTCTACGACCTGCTGACATCTTTTGCCCAGAACATTGCCCAAATGCCCTAACTCCTCTCTGCAGTCATTCCTCCTTGTCCCAAGTCTGTTCCCAATACTTGATAAAGTACAAATCTGATGAAATAATTTCACTGATTTACGTCCTTTCTTGGCTTCTTTTTGCTTTTCGATAAAGACCAAGGTTATACATAATCTCATACTAGTCTTCCCATTAGTCTGTATTTTTCAACTGTTATTTCTTTCTAGTCCCTTCACTGCATTAAGCCTGTTTGTACTCCTGGCTCTTCCCAGAACGTTTCCACCCCTCTCCTCTCTCTTTTACTGTTTGACTTTTCTTCACTCACCTCACTGATCTCAACTGAGACCCATAGTACATTCTTCTCCATTGTAGCACTTAACTGAATTTGTAATGACAAATACTTATAATTATTTCTTTATTTCCTTTTTCCCTATGAAACTCTCAGAGCTGCTCTGTTTCTTTTCGTTGTTGTTTTTCTCTGTACTCATAGGACCTTGGATTAGAGATACCTAATTTTCAATAAACATTTTTCATTTGAATGTATGAAAAATATGTTAGATGTGCAGAGCTTAAAGGAAACACTTGTCAGGAGGGAGAGCAGCATGGAGGTGAAAACCTGGGAGCCCCTCCCCGGGCTTCAGCTTATCAGTTTTCAAGCGAGAGGTCCCTCGTTGTCACATTTTGTACCTTCTGGTCAATGTTATTTGCTCCGTTTTGAAAAGGGATGTTCTTTAGGGGTAAAATTCCTGTGAAATTGCTCATATATCTTATGGATTGACTGAATCTGCTATTTTGTAGTTATACAACTTGGAATTACATGGATAATTTTCATCCCCAGCAAGTGACATTTAAGTCTAAATATATAAGTAGAAATATAAAAATGCATATTTAGGTCTACACATAATTTTTAATGCAAGTAACCACATTTTCATTTTAATGCAAGGAGCAATACTTTAGGAATTCCAAGCAGTTAAAATGTATCAAATTAAAAACTAAATTAGTTTTTAAAATTAACCCACATATGGGCTTGTAATTTACTTATTATCTAACATTCAGTCCAGGTTACTATTTCCTGGCTTTCTGTAATTTTCTAAGTGAAGGTGAATATGCACATTAATGTATAATTACAATTTTACTAATTATTCTTTATGTAATAAATAAAAAACAAATGTATAAAACTGTATACCTCTTGAAACCTTTGAAATATAGACCAAAAAACACCCCTTAATGTTGAATTATTGGTTAACAAAATAATTGCCTTCCAGTTTCCAAAACATCTTGTGGTACCAACAGTGTAGCATGTGTTACCCGGGTAGGTGGTACCCCTTAAATCCTGGCTTGGTTTTCAGTAACCACTCATGGGAGATTTACATGACCTGAGGAACATCAGAAATGAACAGTCACACAGAACAATTTGTTTGAAGGCTAAATCATTTCTTGCCCATTGTTTCAATGTAACCCACCAAACATCTTTTTAAAAACTTCAGTGCAGTTCTCTAAACTAAGGTAGATGAAATTGCTTTGTACACTTTTGGACTAGAGATACTGGGATAGTGTGTAAAACATCAAGACAAGGAAGCTCAAACTACAAAAAGAGTAAAAACATCCCCCAAACAAATAAAACACCTTGTCAAAAGCCAGCTGCTATGATGTAGTAGGATGAGAGGGCAAGTTTTAGCTTCATTGCAGAATCGCTCTCTGACCTTTGTTCTTATGACGAAACTGGGACTTGATATCATCCCTTTGCTGGATACTGGAATTCTTTTCCTAAAAGGATAATGGGAAAATTAAGATTTTAGAATGCATTTTAAAAATATAAGTTGTGTTAGGAAAAAAGCACTTAGTGATTTGTTTTCAGGGAGTAAGAGGTTTTTAAAGTTCCTTACACTTTAGAGCCCCATTGACTTTGACTGGAATTATTAAATCTCTGTGTAAGTGTTTGTCTAAGAAAGATTTAATTTTTTTTGGAAGATCAGAAAGGGTACCGTCAAATCATATCATTAGCTATCCCCGGAAAGCTAATGCCACACAAGACAATGGCCACTGAAGGTACAAGTCTGGCAATACTACACACAGATGAAGGACACTGAATATCCTCAAAAGGAGAAGATGCTGACTGCTGAATACCTTTTCACGCTCCAGTTGGGCAACAAAACCTTATCACTCATTTATATTTAAGTACTATTTTATTTTCTATCAGAATACACATTGCATTTTGGAGGATTTTTGTTTTTATGTAGAAGTGACTATATTTATTTAACAATTTGAAAATATATTAAAAACATTGGGATGCATTTTAATTTAACCAATAGGAATATCCTAACAATGTTTTTGTGGTATAATTTCTATAAAGTCAGTCTGCCTAGGAGAAGAGCATGTACTTGTAAAGTTTTTAGTTAATGGCCCAGAGAGAAAGTAACTCCAAAGATTGCAAGACTGGATTTAAAACATTATACTTTTTAGTGTCATTAAATTTAGATTTGGTGAGTTATCAGTGTTTCTTACATAACTGACAAGATATCATAGTGTTTTTTGTGGGGTGGGGTCTGTTTTTCTTTTGGAGTTTTTCTCTTCCGCTTATTGAATCACTGGAATTATTAATGCATTCTGATAGCTAATTACGTGTTTCCAATACCTTCTCCCTGTGTGAGCGTATCAGTCTTTTCCTTTTGATTTTAAGATTTATATCGTGTCTATGAAATATTATCCACTACCTTCCAGAAAAAGCAATAAAGATATTCTCTATATTTTTTTTAATGTTTTAAAGATTTTTCTAATCACAGGTAAATTCTTAATCCATTTGTAATTGATTTCTACAGAAACAGATCTCTATTTTGTTCTCCCAAATGATGTCCCAGCATAGACCGCTGAAAATTCTGTGCTTTTTCTGCTGACCTACATTCAACGCCATGTATCGGGTTTCGTGGTGACCTTGATGCCTAGCAGAGTCAAAGAAGCAATGAGAACAGTCTGCCTCATGGTAACCCTGTGGCATTGGCTAGTTGATCACCGTTTTCCTAGAAGTGAAATCAACAGGAAGCCTACTGAACTCTTTCTTGATCTGTGTAAGTAGAGAGATTTTAGATCAAGTGAACAGAAGTCTTAACTCGAATTGTAAAGAGAGAGGCTAGCGAAACTCCTTTGGTGTGCTTCGGGTAGAAGCCTCCCCTGGAAGTCAGGCAGCTACTCCAGTAGGGCCTCATGTTTCAGGGAAGGGAAGAACAAATTTCCCAAGGGAATTGCTAGCAGAGAAGCTGAAAGGTCTGTTCTAGTTCTAGATTTTAGTTTCAATACACATGCATTCTACCTATTTGGGAATACGGAACCATGCATTTAGTAGCAGACTTGTGTGGTGAATAGAGGCCCCTCATTTGTTCCCTGTTCAACAAGAAGGCTGCTTGCAGGGCCTGGCCTTTTCTGAGGGACACCTTTTGTTATTGGGTAGTGGCTTTGGGGCTAGAGGGTGCAGCATGTCATGCCCATTTGATACTATGTTTGATTGAATGAGCACTTAGTAAATCTAATTCTCCACGTATTAATCCAGAATTCATGGTGTTAATAGTTTGGGAAAGAAAGCTTCTTAGAATTATGCTACTATATCTTAGGGAAGAGTATCTATCCACTATCACAACAAATTTCCATGCTCATGGATTTAACATAGGCACCTGATGACCACGGTAAGGAACAATCCAGACACAATTTTGTATCATGATGGGTCAGGTTGCACATGGGTAGGAAGTCCTAGTACCTACAGCTGAGGCACAACAGTGTCTGCAATATTATGGACAGTTGTTTACTGAAAGTCATTTGTCCAAAAAGACAAGGACAAATGAAAAGAAATTCAGAGAAGATAGAGAACTAGATTAAAACATTAAATATGAATAAGTCGTTACAGTCAAGTTAGTGTTCATCAATTGTGTTAAGTATATACAGAAATGCAGAAACCAGAAGAATGACTCAAAGGTCTTATAACTGAAGAAAAACGGTTTGTTTTCCTTCAATCAATGCCTAAAGTTAAGAAAGTATTTCCTGACACAAAAAGAATCATTAAATATTCCCTTTCTATTTATTTTTTTCTGTTGAAACTATCTTCATCAACTGGCACTTTATCTATTGCTGTTTTCTTGTTTTGTTCCCCAAACTTCTGTTAATATTTCTGTGTTCAAGATACTTTATTTCAAATATCTTACACAACAATTTTTCTTCAAAGCCTTAAAAAGTTATTTATTTTTAAAGTTTTATACAGAAAGCATGTTCAGTTGTTCCTTGCTAAATTACAGAGAGGGATGTAGTATTACAGTGCCTCAGTGAATCCTGAGAGAAGCCACTGGAATAGCCGTCCAAGTAGAGTATATTAGAGCTCCTTGACCACTCAATCAAATCCTGTCAAATTACTGATAGGAGAGTTGAATTCTAGATGGGGTAAATGCCATTCGTACAAGTTATTGACAAAGTTGGCTACGACCCAAATCTGTCTTGTGCCTGCACAACTGGAGGTCTCTAAATAATTTATTCAAAACAGGGTCACATTCCCATGGGGTCAAGGCAGTTTGACATGATAGTAAATATTCTGTTTAATAATATTATTTTCTGTTGAAAAAATATTATTGTTTTTGGTAATGCAAAATATAGAAAACAAAGTAACTCAAATTTGTGGCGTAAGCATAATATAATGATTCTTAAGAGAGGTACGCTCTCTGCTTTCGAACTTATTACATAAAAAAAATCAAAAGTATCCAAGAACTGGAAAAGTATGAGAAAACACTGCTCTATTGTTATGGAAAAATAAAATGACCAGACACCGAGGGGTTAGGAGCATGATCTTTATTTACGTGCACGGGCCCAGAGGAGACAGACTCCAAATTCTGAGCCCAGAACAATAGCCCCGCATTCCCTTTATGCTGGGCCAAGTGGGGAGGATCTTGGGAGGCGTGGTATAGATTTGGCACGAAGGGGCTTACAGAGGTGGGAGCAAAGCATTTATAGCATTAGTCAGGGCAAATGGCGTCTCAACATCTACAGCATTAGTCAGGGCAAATAGCATTTCATCTTTGGTATCAGCCTTGATTCCCTCTACACTATATAATGCAATGGAACAAATTTTGACTAGCTGGAAAATTGCTCAGAAAGGATCAAAATGGATTTAGACTACAGCTTCCAGAAAGGAGAAGCCAGATGAATATTTAGGACTGGGGGTTCAACTAGAAAGATGAGGGTGAGGAGCATGGTGGATGAAACGCATTGATTTACCTAGTTTTCCTTCTGAGGCTAAACTAAAGTGACAGAAAATGAGGCTGAGTTTACATCAGCCCTCACCAACCAGGGTATGAGAGAAAGACCATTAGAGCAACAAACCTTAAAGGTGAAAAGTAGTCAGACAAGTGTTAATTAACTTGTCAGGAGAAATCTGAAACCTACCCTGAAACACAAAAGAAGACCCGAAGCAAGCAAATTAACAACATTGTTCTCTCCAGAAGACTTGGGAATGGAGAGAAGTTGGTGCTTCTAAAAGTGGAGTTTTAAGTACAGGCATCTGCAAATGAGAAGACAGATTACAAATCTGTTTTTCAGAAAAGAACCTTCATTTCCTGCTCCATCCTGGGCAGATAGGTGACTACCCTTCCTCCAACCTACACTAACTGGAAGATTTGCTCCCTAAAGAACTGTAACCAGAGAGATTCTGGATTTGCAGCCATTAGAGGCTGCTGAGGGAACAGGATTGGGTATTTTCAAAAAGGGAATTAAGTAAATGTAGAATTCCAGGCATGTCTTAGCCTACTTGTCCCACAGAATGTTGACATTTGGGCTGATATCCTCTGGTTGAGAAAGTGGAGGAGAGTGTTCTTCTCTGTAAAGTAATGACAGAAAGTGCCAGTGTTTTTTCTGATTGATATCAGTCTCCCAGCTTTAACATATACTTAGTGAAAAGTTCTGCCCTTTTAACAGAACAATCACATTAAAAAAAGCAAAAGAAATCAGAGGAAAAGAAGCAGATTAAAGTAGATTAAAAATACTACTTTTCTGAGGTAAAAGAAATTATATCATTGCTTTGGAAATCATTTGATGATTTAGGTTAAACATACAGCTACCTGTGACAAGTAAATCCACTCCTAGATATATACCTAATTGAAATGAGTACAAATACAAGAATTTTGGCATCACCAAGTGGTCAAATGGATGTGAATCGATGGGCACACTTTTATATTGTTGGTTAAAGTATAAACTTGTACAATCACTTAGGAAAAAATGGCATTAGCTTTTAAAGTTGAATATTCTCATATGCATACAATATAATACCATTTTTACATAGGTAAAAAACATGAAATAGTATTGTTTCTGAGCAAAAATAAATGATATCAAAATTTAAAAACAACATGATCGTAACACAAAAGTTAAGAGCATAATTCTTTTCTCTGGGGAAAAATAGAAAAAACAAGAAAGGGGCCCATTATTAGATAGAATGATATTTGTATTATTATATTGTTATGTAAGACATAATGTATGGGAATTTAATTACTTATAAGTAAATACATATTTATATAACATTTGTATAATATTACTCAACATTAAATAATTTTTGAAATTACAGTACCTGAGAAAAAGAAACATTAAGAGTGAGAATATGTCATATTAATTGACACAAATTTTTAAAGTACATTCTTAAATGAAAAGAACAAGGTCCAGATTTTATAGTTTATTTATAGTTTAAAAAGATAAAACTTTTAAACTCTGTAAGAGTACTCAAGTGGATGGTTTCAGGATGGAAACTGATACTTTGGGGGGTTGACTTTTAGTCTATTACCTATTTAAGTAAAGGATAAAAATGGAAGGATAATCAAGAGAACAATGTCCTCTGAGATCCTGTATTTGGTAGAGATAGAGAAGAAGAGAAAGAGAGGAATGGAAGAAAGAGACAAGAAAGAGACAAGAAAGAGAAGGAAAGGGAAAGAGGGAGAGGGAGAAATTCTAGAAAAAGTTGATGAGTATCCCAAAAGGAAAACACAAAACAGAAATAAATGCTTTGGACACATCAAATCCAACAGATGAAAATTTTAAGAATTCTGATGTCTAATAAGAGATGAAAGTAAATATAACAACACACTAAATTTCAAGAAAAGCAAAGCAAAGATACGGGAATTTTTTTCTTCGTGTTAATGGCAAACCCCCCCCCTCATTTTACTAAAGAAAAAAAGGGGGAAAAAAGGATTGTTATTCTCTTGGCAGCTGAGGCAGAACGGAATCACCTATTCTATTGATTTGTGGGTCCAATAACATTCTTCCACTGGTTGTTATAATGAACTTTGTGGTATATTTATAACTTTGGTTTTAGCTTCAATGACCATATTTGAAAAAAAAAAAAAAGAAAACCCAACGGCCAGAATTCAATTATGTGCAGTTCTTCTATTATTCTGAGACCCGCAAGCATAACTTTATGTTTTCTTCTATTGATTTAAACACACTTTTACTTGTCACTTTCCCGGAGCACCTTGTCAGTATGCTATTTGCAAACACCTCAGAACCATATTGGCAGCTGTTTTTGGCCCAAGTGTGATAAATTTGTCCTCATTACTGAAAAATCTCAAAATATAGCTAGTGTCCACTAAGCAATGATATTTATATTTTATCTCCATTACATTACATGAAAACCCATTTAGACGAAGCAAATTCCACTACTTGCATAACCCTCTCTCTCCCTCTTTTCTGCGGACAGTTAGATTTCCTCGGGTGTCCATGCAAATGATCATCAGCCTTATTCAGTGTTTATGACCAACATCTCAACCAACGTGTAACCAAGCGAAGTGACTGTTACTTGCCACGAGATGGGCAGATACTTGCTTCTCAGATTGACTTACTCTGTTGACTTCTGAAATGGCGTTTAGCACAGCGACATGCGCTTCTACAGTAGGGAGGCTCTAAGTATGAGAGAGGCCACACGGCAGAGTGGGTGGGTGTGTAGGCTAGAACCTGGGCCTGTGTGTTCCTGTCCCAGACTTACGGCTGGCTGGCTACGGGGCCTTGGCCAAGCTACTCACCCTTATGGTGCCTCATTTTCCTCATCTCTAAAATGGACACAGAGAGGTTGTTGAGAGGATTAAATGTGTGATGATGCATATAAAGCGTTTAGATCAGGGCCTGGAAAAGAGAAAGCATCAGATTGGCATTTGCTATCATCATCGTCAGACGTAGAAGTAACAGTTAGAAATTATCATTCTGACACAACTGTAGATAAAACACAGATGCATTCAGTTTGTTTAAAATGTATCTGAGTATAAGTAGTTTATCTTCATCTCCTTGATTTTGATAATGTGGGAAGAATTTATGAGGAAGATGTTTAAAATGTATCGTTCATCAGTTTATATATATGTTCAATTTGTTAATTTGTGTACTTTGTTCATAACCACATGTTTTAATCCTGCTGTCCTATGTTTACCAGACCACCTCTACCCAGTGTCTCAGGGTTTCAGGGGAGACCTTCCATTGGTGACTTGGCTTGAGAGGGTGTTTTGCACTGAGTTGACCTGCACAGTGATACAAAATTATTATTTGATTTCCTAGAGACATTATCATATAGAAAGAAAATAAGGTTTGAGACACACTCTGGTACCATGAGGGGTAAATGAAAAATATGTTAATAAACAACATATCCCCGGTAGTTTTATAAAAATATGAAGTGGTATTGATTACACTGTAATAAGTGGGAAGAGATAGATATGGTTAGGTCCTGGGGATGTTTAATGAAGGAAGTGGGGACATGAACGGAGTTTTGGAGAAAGAAGTAACCAGCGGTGATAGGACTGGGTGTGGAGAATGACTATGAAGTAATGAGACAAGGCACAAATGAATGTAGCATTTTATGAAACTATTGAATAAATGAGCCTCGGTGGAATTCGCAATGCAAATTCTGGGAGAAGGCTGTTAGAGTCAACACAATTTGAGAGATGAAATAACTCTGCGATAAAAGTAAATCTGCTCAAACTATCTCAGGAATTTTCTCTTCAATAAAATATTCCCCCCATGCACGTGCTCCTTCTTTGCACTCCAGCCAGAGTGGCTTTCCAGAAATTCAAATCTAACTGTCGCACAGAGACTGTCAACCAGTGTGCAGTGAGAACTGTTAGAACAAGCAATACCTGCCCAGTATATAAGCACAGCCTCTGTGCCCAAAAACAAGTCTCTGGTCTTTCTCTCTGAGAAGTCTTGGTTAGATTTATCAGAGTAAGAATAATGGTCAAGGCAGAAAAAGATCTCTAAACGTGGTCTTATTTCTTTTTGTTGTCTATAATAATTATAATTATCGAGCCTCCCGGGGGTTGGGGGGACAGAACAGTGGTTAAATTGCTATCCCAGAGACATAATCAGAAAGCAGCCAATTTAACAGGAAAAGGCATAAAATACAGAGATGAAGGATTTAATTGAAAACAGAGGCGGCAAACAAATTGACAACTTGAAAACATAGGAGATGGGCCACGGGAGCTGTGTTAAGAACAGCTGTGTTAAGAATAAAAAAGCTGTTAAAACTTGTCAATTTTAGCTTCTCTGTCCTAATTCTCCACCTCCCCACTCAGATCAGGGCATCAAATATAGGTAGAAATATATATATTAATGTATTGAGGTGCCTCAATTTACTGTTCGTGGATTTACTTTGCTTCCTATGAGTCTCCTTTCCCATGAGAGGGTTGTTTCACCACCATATTGGTCTCGTTTTTGCCAGCAGTTTCCTTACTAAGCCTCTTTTCTAACAGTGACAGGGAGTGAAGCCAGAACTGACTTGCACGGCCAGGTATTGTGAGTGACAAATGCATGCATGTCACTGGAAGCCATTGAAATGTTGGTCCCCGTTGTTTTCACATCATTAGGAGGCTGCACCACACAGGATCATAACAAGGCAGAAAATAGAACTTAACTTTGGAAACAAATCATTAAAACACAATTTAGGAATCTAATTGTCTTTTTCACTGATACTTATCTTTAGCTACACAACTAAGATGTAAATTTATACATTTGCATACAAACAAGTGTCTATTGCATCCTTTAGAATGAGTGTTCGGAGTAAATCCACAGTTCTTCCCTGATGTTTGATATTTAACTGAAGCGTGATATATGTGATTTGAGATTTTGATCTTTTATACTGTCTTTACTTTTTCATTTTAATGAAGTCTTACACAATTTCAAATGAAATTTAATATAGGAGTGCCATTCTTATGTTATGGGCATGTTAAATCCAGTATACTTGGAGTTTAAACTTGCCTTCTTTAGATTTGTTTACATGAGAATTCCTAGAGAAAACATGCGTGTGTGCATGTGTGCGCATGTGTGTAATATTCCATTCAGACATATAGCTCTCAGCACACTGTCCATGCTGAGGAGATGCTAAATAATAAAATAATAAGCATCCTCATGTACCAATTTGGTTACTTTGATAATATTTCATTCTATCATATTATAATAATGTTGTTTTCTAGAGTGTTTTACTTCTATGTGTTACTTTAATGCTTTACTTCTTGGAAAATTACAGCCTCATATAGATGTAGTCGGGCAGTATGCAAAAAAGAGAAAGCCGCTAATAATGGCAGTCCTCCCTCTGTTCCATCTGGGAAATTAGAGATGTAACTTTTGTTATGGCCAAGCATGTTTCTTCTGGGGTTGAATAACCACGAGTCTTCCTGAGGAATCCACCAAGTGGGGGATGGGAGGGAGTTCTCACTGACTGTGCTGCTCCCCAGGGCTCAGAAGTAATTGTGGGATATAAAAAATACATGTGACTCTGATTTCAGCTTTAGAAAAAAGCTTTGCAATCAGCTCATATTACTATCACTAGGCGCCTCATTATATGATATCTTTATGCCTGAAAAAATAGTGCCACTCATATCACAGGTGAATTTCACCAAAGACATTGCTATTATTGTCCTCTAGGTGCTGGTAGAATATTAATCTTACATATGATATGAAACCAGCCCCATGTCTGTGAATAAAAATGCGTAGGTTCTTTATGATCTTTGTTGTGGACCTGGAGTAATGAAAGCGCCTTCAGCCCAGACTCCCTTTACAGAGGCTCATGTGTTTTAGAAAGACATGTCGAAATTATGAACAACCGTAATTGTGGTACTGGAAGGACCATCCGTAATACCATGTCCTTTAGCTGGGATAGCAAAGTAACGCGATGTTTAAAAGCAACGTTTATTCACTCAACTGGGGTTTGTCTGTTCAGTTTTAAAATCCTAAGTGGCTCTTGAGCTTTTCCACCCACTGATTTTCAATTCGACTGACATTTTAACTGATAATCAAATCCTATGTTTTTTCCTTTGATGGTATTTATACAACGGAAATCAACACGAAACAACTTAAAAACAGCTTAAGAAAAGTAATGGGGCCTAATGATAACTCATGTGGCAAATCTAACTTGAACTCACAGGGTAAGATATCTGGGGGAGATGTTTTATTGCAATTAAACAAACGAGAAAAAAAACAACAACAACAATCCTTTATGTTTGCCTTTGAGGAGAAAGTGGAGAAGATAATAATCTCCCTGAGAGTCCCCCACACGCAGCCACAGGGCATTGAGTCAGGGAAGAAGACTAGCTTTTCACACCAAAACTCAGTCTCATGAAAACATCTGAGTTATAGGTTCTCCAAAAGGGTTTGTTTTATTTAACTTACTTCCTTGAAAAATTTTCCCTCCCCTACTTAATTGATTCCACGTCTTCCTCTCACCCTGACTCCAGTTTGATCAATTCCCTCACACAGAGTCTCCCGCTACTGCTCTTTTTATCATCGGCACTGCAGAGGTCTGGGAAGAGAGTGTCAATACACCTTTTATTCTGCACGACAGGTACTTTTCCACCACTTTGCCTGATTATTAGCTCCCCACTATTCACAGTCTAGGGTTTCCGTTCCCTTTATTTTACTTCCTGTAATCGATTGGCTGCTAAGACATTTCTTATCACAAGCAGGGGGAGTCCCCAGAAGAGGTGCCACCACTTTCTCTTCTCTCTGTCCTCATCCATCACCCTTTCCTGCTGAACCTGGCCCAACCTCAGAATCATTCTCCATACACTGAGTATTCCAGGCAGCCACTATTCTCTGACGCTAATTCGCTTGCAAGAACTTTCGGTCCTGCTTAACACCTTCTTGATTATCTGCAGGTCAAAATCTTAAGCCTCTCATCCCGATCTCCTGTCATCAACATTGTGAAATTAAATATTTATGTGGGGACTCTTCTATCCCTTCTACATGTTGTTTCTTAAATCTCTTTAGCAGCATGGATTTCCATCTAATTCCATTTTTTCCTAACTGAAATAGCTGCAATTTGTAACTAGTCGTTAGTGGAAATTATTGCCTTTGAGATCTGAACCTCCGAAATACCTTTTTGTCCATCGCCTGTGTCCCTTGCATTGACAGGACATTTTCCTACTGTACCTTTACTCCAGTATGCCTTGTGATGACTCCTTTTTCATATTCTCTACCTTCTCTCTGGCACCTTCTTCACCGCCTTCGCCATTGCTCCAATCCAGTTGGAATCCTAATTAAAATCTCAGTGTCCTCTCTTATGGACATTTTATCGTGTCCACCTATCAATTCCCAATCAGGAGTTAACTGTCATGGTCGGCATTGCCACCTCCAGGCTGCTTAACCTTCAGAGAGATGGTATATAGTACACATCTCAGCTACTCGCAATTCATAAAGACAGTGTATAATCCTTGCGTTTTCTTGTTTTCGTATGATTGCCTCAGAATCCCACCTTTTTAAAGTGCTAGCTTCCCCTGCGTTTGTGAGGGCTTAGATCTCTTAGGAGGTAACGCTTGAACAGTTGCGTGGCCAAAGAGAAGGAGCCATCCAGGCCAAAAATCTTGGCGGAGAGTATTCTAAGCAAAGCTAAGGGAAAGCTTAAAGGCTTAGATTCAGCAAATGATTTTCTATGTTAAAGAAACACAACATATGTACAAAGAGAGGCGGTAACTGGGAGGTAAGATCTGAGAGGTAGGCAAGGGTCACGTGGAGCCCTTTATTCTAAGATAAGAATTTTGGATTTTATTCTAAGTGAAATATGGGGTGTCTCATCCTTGGTATTAATTAAATTTGTGGCCAGATAATTTTTTGTTGTTGTTGTTGGGCTGTCCTATTTGTTGTAGGATGTATAGTAGCATAGTTAAGTCTATACGTACTGGATGCCAACAGCACCTCCCTGCCATTATGACAACCAAATGTATATCAAAAAATTGTCATATTTCCCCTGGAGACAAAAATCACTCTCCAGGGGAGCCCCTGGAGTGTTTTAAGAATGGAATGATTTGAGTGTTTAAAAATTGTCCACCTTGTTCTTTCTGGAGAATATAAGAGGGAAGCTCATCTTTCAGGGCTGTAAGGCTGTGTTCTGGACCATGTATGTCCACCTTACTGAACTATAAGAAGGAGGATTGGAAGCAGAGACAGTTCAGAGGTTATACCTGTTCTCCAGGTGTGAGAAGGTAGTGCAACAGAGTACAATGCTTGTTATGAAGGTTGTGTAGCTCACATTATGTTTGAAGGTATTTCTAGAATTTGGTCATATGACTTAATGAAAGGAATGTAAAGCATCTAATTACCAATTAAAGATGTCAGCAAGAAGTTGCACAGAAATAACAGGGGCTCAAAGGAAAGTTGAAGACTAAATTCACTAATCTAAAAAAGTTGGAGTCATCAGCAATTGTATTGTGTTTGTTGAATTTAGAGAGGAGCAGTGAATAATATCCCTTTTTTCCTCTCTTAAGTTGAGAATGTTTAAAAATAGGCATATATTCTTTCTACATACCATATACAAAAATTAACTCAAAATGGACCAAAGACATAAATGTAAAAGATCAAAATATAAGATTTGTAGAAGAAAACTTAAGTGTCCATTTACATGACCATGGATTAAACAATGATTTTTTAGGTACAGCATGAAAAACACAATCAATAAAATAAAACAAAAAACATATATAAATTACACTTCATCAAAAAAAAATCTTCCATAATTTGAAGGGTACTATCAAGAAAGTGAAAAGATAAAGGGATAAAATAATGCCAAATTTTATATTTGATAAAGTGTAGGATCTAAAATATGTAAAAATTATTACAACTCAACAATAAAAAATAAAAATTATCTAATTTAAAAATAGGCAAAGCATTTGAAAAGCTGTTTCTCCAAAGGATAAACAAATAGCCAATAATCATGTGAAAAAAATGCTCAATATCACCAGTCATTACAGAAATACAAATCAAAACCATGATTATATATTGCTTTATACACACTAAGATTGCAATAATAGCAACAGCAGATGACAAGTGTTAATGAGGGTGTGGAAAAATTGAAACCCTCAAACATTGCTGATAGGAATGTGAGAGTGCAGCCAGTTCAGAAATAGCTTGGTAGTTTCTCAAAGAGTTACTGTATAATGTAGCAATTCCACTTGTATTTATTGAATTAATTAATTTACTTATTTATTTTAATATGTTTATTGACATTGTAGAGAGAGAGGAAGGAAGAGAAAGGGGGGATACACTGATGTGAGAGAGAAATATCAGTTGGTTGCCTCCCATACACTTCCTGAACAGGAAGTGAACCCACCACCTTGGTATATACCCTGACAGGGAATCGAATGCCCAATATTTCTTGTGTTTAGGACGATTCTCCAACCAACTGAGCCACACAGGCCAGGCTCCACTTTGAGAAATATACTCAAGATCATTGAAAATATATGCCAATGGAAAAACTTGTACACAAATATTCATAACATCATTTTTCATAAAAGCCAAAAAGTTGAAACAAACCATGTATCTATCAACTGATAAACAAAATGAGGTTATCAATGCAATGGAATATTATTCAACCATAAGGAATGAAATACTTATACATACTACAACATAGATAAACCTTGAAAGTATTAGGCTAAGAGAAAAAAGCCAGACCCAAAGGTCAC
Source organism: Mormoops blainvillei (assembly GCA_004026545.1). NCBI lineage: Eukaryota > Metazoa > Chordata > Mammalia > Chiroptera > Mormoopidae > Mormoops > Mormoops blainvillei. The sequence goes on from PVJD01002042.1 coordinate 71,113, forward strand.
ATAGTGTATAATTACATTTTTATGAAATGTCCAAAGTAGGCAAATCCATAGAGCTAGACAGCAGATTAGTAGTTGCCAGGGAGTCAGGGAGTAGAAGAAAAGGTAGAAGGGGAGTGATCATTTTTTGTTAGTTTGTGTTGCCATAATTGTATGGCTTTTCTTTTGATGATGAAAATGTCGTAGAATTCTATAGTGGTGATGGTTGCACAATTTTTGTAAATATACCAAAACTCACTGAATTACACACATTAAAATGGTAAATATAATTGTGTTTGAATTATATCTCTATAAAATAAAAGTATACATACACACAGTTTGGTGAACTGCTATTTTCATAACCCCCTCCTCACTCCCTCAAGTTGAAAGATAGGTATAGGAGCGAGTGGGATTCAAAATAATAACTGTATAACAGATAAAGCAGATTTGAAGTGTGTCCATTTCCTATGTGGAAAAGTTCCTAACTTTTAAATCTTTACTTCTGAATTAAACAGATTTATCCATGCAGTCATAAGGAGAGCTGTTATTGGGACACCTCCCTCAGAGATGCATTGTGGGAAAACAGATCTGAGAGCATCCTCTCTACAGACTAAATTAAAAAAAACAAACAACTCTGAAGTATCTGAGGCAAACATACTTGGTTTCTTCTTGAAAATACACCGATTACATAAGAAGCAGAGAGAGAGAGAGAGAGAGAGAGAGGGAGGGAGGCAAAAGGTTAGCACTAGCTTGGTCTTTTCTTGCGGGAACATGAACTCCTTAGAAGGATGGATAGGTTGTGTTCAAAAGTGATAGATGGCTGCTATAAATGTTAATAGTTCTTGTTCCATTAAGTTTATTCTTTTCCTAACATTTACATTTTCAATAGGGAGACCTTAATTTTTTGTTTTGTTTTGTTTTGGTTTTCTTGGCAGTGAGAAAAATCCTAGTATATAAATCTATTGGCTCAGGAATGAGAACAAAAATTAAAAGTTATAATGCCTAGAAGTTTTTCCTAAAATATTTATATATGCATTCATAAAACCAATAGACATCATTTATTGTTATAAAAAGAGGAATAAATAAAAATTACTTCAAATGTGGGCTACCTTTTCTAGAGATTATACTGAATAGACTGTTTTATTATGATAATCTAAATAATCTAAAAGCTTCTACACACTGAGAAACTTAATGGTTTGTGAAAGAAAGGCATCCTGGGAGCTGAAATAAAAGCATGGATATAAAAGCAGATAGACACTAGGCCCCCATATTTATAAGAATATTATCCAATTCATTGAATACTGATTGCCATTTTATTATCTGAATCGATACCAATGCAGTTAACATAGCATTTAGAAATCATAAAAATGAAGATAGGATAATTGTTCTCCTAAACAGAAGCCTTACATAAATATTTTAAACCCCATCTAATGAAACCACATTAAAATTTAGAGAAATGAGGGCTCACAAAACGCTGCTGGCATTATGCCACTCTTGAGGTTCCCTTTGCTCTTCAATAGGTTTCATTTACAATTTAATCAGCATGTTAGCTATTGCTAAAGCCAAAGGGATGAAGAGTTTAACAAGTTATTGTTTTCCCCTTTTAGTGAATGCTTGGGAGATTCTATACAATTAAATAAAAAATTAAACATTATATCACCATTCTATATTTTAATTTCATTAAAATTAAAATATTTAAGCTATTATATACGTTTTGTGCAACAGGTTCAAAGAAGTTTAGAGGCAGAAATAATCATGTAGATGCTAATACAATTCTCTCATTTTACAGAGTGGGGCAAAAGTAGGCTTACAGTTGTTTGTATGGAAAATGATACAATAATTAATAAATAATAATACAAGAATAAACACTGTTTCATGTACTCACAACTGTAAACCTACTCTTGCCCCACCCTGTGTATAGGTGAAAATGTTAAGGCTTACAGATGTTAAATAATTAGATATGTTCTATTTTCAACTACACCTGGAGCCATGACTCTAATGGCTTCTGAGCTCAGCTTCAGAATTCCTTTTATAAAATCACATTGCCCCCAAAACTTTGTGGCAGGTGGTTAACCCGATCAGTGTTGGTTAAAGTCATCAATTAACTGTTTGCTTTTTTAGGTTAGGATATTGACCATCTCTTTGCATTATTTAATATGTAATTTAACAAAAAGCATTTTTCAAAAACCTGGATTGAATTGTAAGTACATATATTATTCGTGTGTAGCCTGATAAATTTTCATACACCGACCACTCCTTGACTTACCACAACTTGATCAAAGCAAGACCCTCTGTGGTTCAACACTCCAGAATCCCCATTACATGCTTGTAGTCCCCGTCTCTCCTTCTGGACACCATGTCACTATTCGCTTCTTTATGCTGTAGATTAACTTGCTCTGCTTTTGTGCATTGTGTATATATATATATATATGATATTTTGTACATTAAATATATCTATTTTTATGTCTATATGACTTCATTTGCTCAAAATTATGTTTTAGAAATTTATCCATTATATTGTATAGAGTTGTAAATCATTTACTCTCATTTTACGATGCTTATAACTATATCATAATTTACTTGCATATGCTACTGTTGGTGGAATTCGGTTATTTTCTAACTTTTGGCATTTACTAAAAAAAAAGGTAAATACTCTAGCAAACAACTTTTGATGGACATGTATACACGTTTCTGTTGGGTATATTCCCAAGAGTAGAAATACTTGGTTATACGACATGTATGCATTCGACTGCCAGTTTTTCCAAAGTGGTTTTAGCAAATTACATTGGTACCAATAGTGTTTGAGAAATTTGGTTGATTTGTCTCTTTATCAAAAATGGACATGGTGTTCTTTTTCATTTAAATTGGGTTTTTTTTTTTGGCACACTCCTAATTTGTCTTGCATACAAGACCACATGGAAGTGTTTACATTCTTCTTTTTCCATTGCATCCTATTCTCTATTAATTGATAACTTATATGGGATAGAATACACGTTTTAAGTACACAGTTTAAAGTTTCAACAAATGTAATATCCGTGAATTGGTGATCTTGATTAATATAGAAACTATTTCCGTTACCCAAGAAAGTTTCCATTTGTCCTTTTGCATTTAATAATGTTCTCCTAAATTTTCCATTTTCTGGAGTGTGGAGCTTCCTGGCGCATATCTGATTCGGCCTCAGCCTAAGTATTATTTAATTCACTTATGTGTATAAGTGCAGACATCAGGATATCTAATTTCATTGGACTGAATTTTTAGTGTTGTTGATGTGGCTTACTTCAGAGGTCCAGAGAAACACCCATGATTCTGCTTGTTTTTCCCTTGGTGAGATTTTTCTTTCTCTCCATAAGCTTGTGGTAGAACTACATGGTTTTTTAATTTCCAAAACATCCCTTGTACTTCTACTCACTAAATATAACACATAGACTCTATAAATAAATGTTCCAAGGACAGTATTTCTCAGACAACAGAATAAATGCATGAAGGTTACAGAGATGATTTATTCCCTCTGATTGAACTCTTCTTTCAACATGGCACACTGTGTTTATGCAATTTGTGCTAAGTTATGTTCAACACTGTAGAAGGAGGTAAACGCCGTGGAAATGCTGGCAATCGAAGCAGCCAGCATGGTCAGAATATGTGGTCCTTCCATTTCTTGGTGCTAAAGGCCTCTACACAAAATGGAAAGTAACCACAGGAATCCTGACGTGATGGACGTAAAACAACATTGCATTGCCACAGAGAAACGTTTCCTCAAACGTTTCCTCAAAATCTCTGTTAAGGTTAAACTTCTTTCAAAAATTCCACAAAGAACACAGCATCAAAATCAACTCTTAGTAACGCCTGTAAAGGAAAAAAGAGAAGAGTATTTTACAGCAGGGTTGTGAAAGGAAAAACTAAGAGTGTGACTAAAAAGCAGTATGAAGAGCTCTTCCGTGGATGCAGGCATGGGCTGCAGCCTCCTCCGGCAGCTGCCGATTCTACTTTAAATGCCCGGGCCTCTGCCGTTAAAGGAATGGGTGGGCCGCCTCGTGAACGCTGCAGTGTCACATGTTGGGGAGGAGATGCAGCCATGATGTACACTGCACCTGTGTGGTATAATGTGAAAGACCCGCTGTCCTCGGGACAGGGATGAGTAAGCAGGTGCGATGTTGGCAGAAGCACAGGTGACGTGTGATCATGGTGAATAGAAGCCTGCCCTAGAAACTAGAATACTTCGAGCTGTTTTGAAATTTCATCAATATGGACATAGTGACATTTTCTTTATTTTTTCTTTCCCCTTTATTTTCATTGTTGACACTAGTACAGATGTCCCTCTTTCCCCCTCCTTGCCTACCTCCATCCATCCCAGGTACCCGCTTCCCTCTGCGTGCCGGTCACCACACTGTTGGCTGTGTCCGTGGATTATGCATATATGTTCTTCGGCTAATTCCTTCACCTTCTTCCATCCAGTCCCCTCCCCCCTTTATTTATATGTCAGTAAAGAAAATACTGACATTTTCATTAGAATGTCTTAAAATATTGACTATTCTTGACTAATTTGCTTGGCACATTCTAGGGAAATTTATATTCCTATAGATCATAGAGAAGATATAAACAGCTAAATTGGTCAAATACTTTCTTCCTATAATATTTAAAATATTAGGACCAATTCTTTCTATCCATCTCTCTATTATCTCCATATTTTACATATATATGCAAAGTGATGTAAAAATATCTAGAGAAAAAAGAATCAGATTCTCCATTCCAATATTTCCTTCATGGAAGCAGTTGATATTGGGGTGGTACATATAAGGATATTTGATCTTTAATTATATACTTTTGTACTGTTGGCATTTTTATAATGTATGTACATTCATGCATTACATATGTAGTTATTAAAATAAAGCTAGTCAACTGCAAGCATGTGTTACTAGTCAGGCACATGGGAAGATGTCTCTGGGAAGAGAGCTCTGTCCCAGGAGTGCAGAGCCATGACCACAGGAGGTCATTCCCAAACTCTGACACCTGATAGAGTTAGTTCTGTTAGAGTTGGAAATTGCTTGAGACTGGCGATGCCATCACTTTATTCATTTTCTTCCTCTTTGAATGGGAATATTCATAACTTTTATCCTATGCCCATCCCACACTTTTATTTGGGAAGTGAATTACTTATTTTCTGGCTTAACAGGTCTAGAGATGGAGAAAAATGTTTCCTGAGGGTGAAATATACTCAGAGCTCACCTCCATCCTTTAAATGGTTTAGATAATGAGATTGGTGGCTTTCAAGTTACTAATACATGAGATTTTGAACTTGACTTGATATTGTAATGTGTTCAGATTACTTGGGACATCAGGATAGGGTGAATGCATTCTGTATGTGAAATGGATGTGTTTACTTGGGGGCCAGAGGGCAGACTGTGGCAGGTTGAATAATGCCCCCCACCCCAAGATGTTAAAGTCCTAATCCTTGGAACTATGATGTGAATATGATGTTACCCTATGTGGAAAAGGGGCTTTGCAGATATGATTGAGGATTTTGAAATGGGAGATTAACCTGAGTTATCTGAGTAAATCGAATGTAATCACGTGTTGTTATAATCACATGACTACTTCTTGGCTTAGTCAAGGAAAAGGGAGGTTGTGGTGTAGCAAACACTTCTTGCTGAGCCCATTTAAATAATATGTACCAAACCGAATAATCCATGACTAAGCTCAAGGAAAAACACAGCTCTAGAATAAAGCTAGATTTTCACACTTTTTATTGCCTTTTTTAATAATCTAGTTCCCTTGCTTTGGAACTTTTTACAGGAACTAATACAACCATTTTATTTCTGATGGTTTCCTGTGTGGCAGTTAGCTTACGTGTCCTATCTAGAGCCTTAAATGAAACTGCACAGCAATGCAAGTCATATGATTAGACAATTTATTTTGCAACATAAGGAACAGGAGAGACTAAGTCCAGGCAAAGAACAGGAACATTATCCGGGAAACTTCCTCTCAGCAAAATGTTGGTAATGGAATAAGATGTGGATGTCTTGCATTAAAGTCCTCCCTCCTGACTTCAACCTTAGACAAAAGAAGGGAACTGAAAAAGGAAAAGGTTAAAAATAGTCCATACTGCTCTCGGCAGGAAGCTGGTCTGGCTCCAACAGCTAAGTTGTAGTATTATCACACTGGACATAAACAATTTCACAGAACACCATCATTAGATAAAATTATTTAACCATGATAAAGCAAGGCAGAAACAAGACCACTCTGTAATCATGCCTGAACACAGAACAAAATAAGAACTCCATGCAAACCATGCTCATACCCAGACATCCCTCTCATTTGATTAGTTATGTAACTGCTGCTTCTTTACTAATTATAGCTCCTTTCTCCTCCCCCTTCTTCTCCTCCTCCTCCCCTTCTTCTACTTCTCCTCCTCCTCCTCCTTCTTCTTCTTCCTTTTCCTTCTCTCTCTCTCTCTCTCTCAGAGAGAGAAAGTTATAGATATATAATTATTCTTGCTTACTGAAGACACCCAATCCAGAGAAAAACCTGTTTGCTTACTTGAAATTTGCCCCAAATTGCCAAACATGAGCCCAAATCCTATGAACAAGTTTCTCCTAAACCCCAATAGTGTCTGACATTCTCCACAATTGTGTTCTCCATTGTGTATGGTCTCCTTTGTTGCAACAAGTACCCCAAACCCCAACTATGGTAGTTTATGATCATCTTTGACCCAATGGCACTGATATAACCGTGTCAAATTTCAAGCACATCAATGAACAGAGGTTTATTTCTTATTTTTGTTACTTGTCTATTTCAAACTGACAGGGAAGCTCTGCTTCATGTTGCCCTCAATCTGGGCAAAACAATACAGTTCTCACTAACTTGAACATCAGTGGTTGATGTGAAAGATGGAAAAAAGGGTGTCATTTTTGTAACATTTATCTCTAATAATTAAACCTTTACCACCACAAACTTCCATTGCAAAGTTGAGGAAGAAGACAAAGAAATGGAAAGCAGAAGAGAACAAATAAAGGGGAGAGGAAAATGGGACAACTGTAATAGCATAATCAATAAAATAGACTAAAGAAAATCATCCAACTATTATTAATTCCAGAAAGAAAAAGAAAAATTACAAGAGGAAATAACAAAAGCAATGATACGAGAAACTTCCCCAGAATGGAAAATATTGATCTTTAGATTGAAATTATTAACTAAATCTCTACTGTAATGAGACCCACACAAGTCATAAAATATTAAAGAGAGAATTAGCTGTTAACCATTAGCAGTCAACATGCTCAGCAGCGGAGAAAATGGTTGGTCCAACCCTGGAGGTGGCATTTGAGTGGTACATCGTAGCTTCTACTATATTATAACCCTTTTGCCACTTATACAGTAATTCCAACTCATCTGGACAGCACTTCCAGGATTATGACTTATAGGAAGATAAGACAAACTACAAAACTTACTGCTCCAACTGATCTCTAAAGATGGCGTCTTATTGAGGCTCCAGAATTGCTTCCACTTGCTAAAAGTTTGGATGCTTGGCACTAGCAGTAGTTGGTGGAGCGTTGGTAAGAGACCTATCCTGTGGAGCCCATGCCTAGCCTCCATCCATGTCACTATGCCACATCTATTCCATTTAAGAGAAAGGTGCCCACACTGTCCATGGTTAATGACAGAGGCTGTCTGACATCACCTGGTCAGACTGCTTTGTCTACTGGATTATTTAATGCCTCTCTTGTGATAGATGGTTTCTGAGTGTTAAAAAGCAATAACAAGATCTAAATCCTTTGTGGTTACTTTCATAAATCCATTTACATGTTAGGCGATACACTTTATACAGTTCCAACATGTGACAGAGTAGCTTTAAAAGGAATGGGGAGTATATTGGAAAGGGAGACGAAAAATATAGAACACAATTCATCCCTTTCCCCCTTAGCACCCACTCATCATTTTTCCATCTGAAAAATGTGTGTCCCAAAGGGCACAAAAATATAAAGGACACAAAAAGTCCTAGGAACTACATAAAGACTTATTAATAGATACCACCAGAAATGGGCAAGAAAAGAAACAATTACCAGAAACATAGATGTGATAGTTTTCACTTAATAAGTTAGTCATGTGGCTTTAGTTGGTAATCACAGTTACCTTCTGATACCATAACATATGTGCCTTTAACATTTAATCATACCCCATTTGAATGGCATTATTTGTCTGGTAGAGTAAACCAAATTCTTATTTCTACAGGATTTAAGTCTTTGGTTATCCTCCTGTATTTTTCACTGACCTGAATGATTGAGTAAGGCATTACTAAGGGGAGCCTTGTGGATCATGAATCATTTGGGTTCCTGGCACTGTTCTTCTTTCGCCCATGTTGCAGAGGGACATTTTCTCCTTTGAAATCAGGATCAGTCACTTCAGGTAATAACAGTGGTCACTTCTCTGCCTGTAGGATCAAAAGAAATAGGGGTGAACGCAAACTGACCAGAGCACACTCAGCTGCCAATGCAGTAAAGTCATAATGGTGTTTCCTGGTGAAAGTATTCCTTTTGTGAGTACAGAAATCTAAACAAGCAGAAAGCCTGCATAATGGAGACAAAGAGCTAAAATCCTTCCAGTAGATTATGACTTTTAACAGTGAGAGAAATTACTATCAAATTCTACTCTTTGATTCTTAAACACATGCTATTTCTGAAAGAGATTACAGGATATATTGGCCCCCGGTTTAAAGCATATAATACATCTTTTTGATTGACACCCCAGTCTTGTAGACTCTTGGATCTAACATGTTGTGGTGATGGAGATGTGGTAAGACCTATGAATTCTGTGTGTCATCTTTGCATTATTATATATATCTCTTGATCAAAGAATATTTTGTATGGAATATCATGGCAATTGAGAGGGCATTCTGTAATTGCATATATGGCAGTCCTAGCAGAAAAATTATGGGTAGAGATGGTAAATATGCTTCTGGAATATATGCCTATTCCTGTATGTATTTACAGGGTGCGGTAAAGTGGTTTCTTCTCATTTTGTGGAAGGCTGAATTATTTTCAGAGATATCAGCTCCTTTCTTTGTAAAAGTATTATATCCCAGGGCCCTTTAGTTTTATGTGATTTGCTCATCCTCCTGGCAAATGGTTTTAGAGTATACTTTTCCACCCCTACTCCTGAGCTTCATTATGTGGACTGTTTTTGTCCAAAGAAAATGCGTGGATGTGATTATTTTATCTGCACACCGAGAACAGAGACTTTAATTAATTGTGTAATTAATTTGTTTCAATCTCATCTGATTTTCCCCTTTGCTACAATAATAGGATATCCCAAGCTGGAGTCCCTCCTTCATAGTTGCCTCCAGATTAGAATATGAGAATATAAGCCAAGTGGAACAGACCCACAATGAACACATGTAACATGAACAAGAAATATTTTTCACTGCTGATATTATTGTTTTAAGCCACTGATAGTTTAAGATTCAATTTTACTGTAACAAAATCTAACTAATCAACATCTCCATCACATAAGACTTCCAAGCTAATCATCGTATCACCAGGTGGTCAGTCAGCACCTCCAAGAAATCAAACAAAATAGAGGGGAGGTAGTGAAACATTGACCTTTATTTTTGGCAAGTGGAGAATAATAGCAGTGGCCAAATCAGCCTGAAAGAGGAAATACCTAAACACCTCTTGTTCAGTTGATGCATCTCTCCCATTTCCACCATCAGGATCTTCTTTGTGTTAATAAATAGACCCACTGGGAAAGCACCTCGATGGCTTCCCAATGGAGCACAGTTCATATGCTCCATCTCGTTTTTGAGAGCTTCCTTTATGGTGACAGTCCACTGGTAGACATTTATAGGGATCAAAATATCTTCACACCCTTTGCTTATTTTGACAGGTCCATACTTCAACCTTAAATTCCTCATCACCAATCTTCCCAGTTAGTTTTTTTAAGTCCTTGATTAGCCAGCCTACCCATTAGCCATTGCATATCATTACAGACCTGTATCTCAGGCTATCACTTCTTTTATATGGAGTTATGTCCCCTTACTTCCCAAAAGTCTGCTGACCACAGGGATGTCCCTACACTATGGCTTTTCAAGGACACTCCTCCGTGGGACTGTAATGTAAGAACTATCCAATTTCGACCATTTCTGGCATATGGTTCACATTATCCTGGAATCTCAACCCATATATTTCCTTTCTTTCATCTCTTTCTCTGCTAAATGTCATGTGTGGAGTGGCGATAGACCCTGGTTTACCCAGAACACTCTGACTTACACCCACTGTCCATTTAATTATTGATGGTGCCACTTCCCACTTTCAGAAGTGTCCTGGTTTAGATGTGTACTTTGTGGTCACATTAATCACAGATTTAGGTTGAAAGAGAGGTGGGAAAGCAGAGAAAAACAGGGTCATCCGAGCCTAATTCTTCTGCAGTTTCTCTGCATTCCAGACCTGCTCAGTGCTAGTCTCATAAATTCTTTTTCCATTACACAGTGGTATCCTACCGTACTCATCCAATTTTATGATTCAGTAGATCGGTTAATATCCTGTTGATTATGTGTGGGCAGGGACACATGATTATTTGTTATCCCATGGTCAAGTATTTTGTTTCTATTTGGGGCCAGTGTTAGGTCACAGAGTGCTTTTCAAGAGCTGGTGACTGAAAGATCCATGACTTCTCTCAAAACTTAGGAGTCTGTGCTATCCCTCTTGTTGGGGCTTCCCCAGAGCCCCAGAGAGCTTCTCTGCCTGCCATAAACATTTCCAATACTATCGAGTCTGCTGATGGAATCCAAATTGAAAGGCGTCTTTCCCTGCTGCAGGGTCTTTTCTTATTCTAGACACCATTCAAACCTGGCAGATTTATGATTTATCCAGTAATGGGTCAGAGAAGTATACATAAATATGATGCATGTTGTCTCAAAATCCGAGGGTCCCAGTAAGCGCTGATCCTTTTTCTTCAGGGTGGACAGTGCAAGGTGCGGCAACTTGCTTTCACTTCTAAGAGAATATTCTGAGATAGTTTCTATACTACTTGAAACCATGGAAACTTCCTTGAGGTGGCAAGCCTCTGATATTTTGCAAGGTTTATGAGTAATTCCACTGTATAGGTGTATCTAAGCATTCTGAAGGCTTATTAATTGATCATAATCAGATTCAATTAGAATTTTGTCATCGATATAGAAAACCAGCAGTGAAATATTGGCATGAACAAGCGATCGTTCAGCTTTATTATGACCTAGTTCTAAGCAGGGAGCGCAAGGGTGTACTGCTGTCATTGCTGATGATGGTTAGTTTTATTAATAGGAATGGAAAGAAGAAAGCCCCTGTGTACAAGAGACTGTCTGTGTTGATCGCCCTTGGTAAAGGCGCTAACTTAAGCAGCTTAACTGTGATTGTCATTATCACCTGGTTAATTTTGTGATAATCTCTCTCTCTATTTTTTCCATGGCCTGGTTATATTTTGCATTGGCTACCAGGCAGTTAAATGAGGATGTGGTAGGAACTGCTATCCCTACATCTTTAAAGCACTTGCAGTTGGTACTAATCTCTGCAAATCTTTCCTATATTGCCTTGGCTTTTTATTACTCTCTTGGCAGGGATGGACAGACCCAAGGGTTTCCACTTGACCTTTTCTATCATAACAGTCTTCCCTATACAGATCACAGACCCTATGCAAGGCTTTCTGCAGTAATTAAGTATAAGTAGTCCTGACATATGGCTGGACATTGGGAAATAATCAGAAAATGTCCTGAGATGCCAGCAACCTTTCCTGAGGAAGCAGCATGAAAAATGTTTTAAAATATTACGTACTAGTAGAAACTTTCAGGTAAAGTAAGAAGATCAGGAAGTATTTTACATTACAAAGATAGTTATCACTCATTGTTCCCAAGAGGAGGGGACCAGGCAGCGCTATGGGCAGGGGTGCATATAAGGAAGCACCAGGGTCAGTCATGGGACAGAGGGAGACAGGGAACTGTGGGCAAGAACCTTTATTGTGGTTTTCATACAAAGGGATGGGTGAAGCAGGGGATCAGGCTTAGGACTGGTCAGTTTGAATAATTTCTGTGGGCTCTGGGGCACAGGGACTGACCCTGGTTGCTGGTAACAGACCCTTGGGGTGATTAAGGCAGGTGAATGGTGGCCCAGGGTGTGAGAGCCAATGAAGGAGGTGGTTGGGGCTTGGGCTTGGATCAGCCGGCTTGTACAATATTCGAGAAGCACGTTCACATTGGAGCTGTTGACTGTCTCTGGGAACTGGCTAACACGGGGAGGGCAGACCCTCCAGGGGCAGCAAGACCCCAGATGTCAAAACTTCAGAATACAGAGAATAAAATACATGGTTAACGTAAGCCTCAAGCATGACTCCATGCTGAGGGATGCTGATGTCGCCAGTGCCTGTGTGTGTGTTGAAGGTATGGGCACAGAGGAGGATATCTCTGCTGGCAAGGTGGTTTCAGGGAGGTTTGTTCAAAATGTTTGTGTTAGCTGCCTCTGCTCCAATGTCCCACGGAATGCCTTAGGGCTTATTCTTTCTCTTTAGTGACCTTAATTTAACATAACATTCTCTCGAGGTTTGATACGTAAATGGTGCCCTACCCTAACAGATTTTTGCATATATTTGCTGCAACTCTAGGAGACAAGAGCATCTTCAAAATGTCCATAAAGATTTTCTAATTTTTTTCCTGGTTTTTTCTTAGTTGGGCATTCAAGGACTTCGGTTTGTCCTTTTCACTATTTATGCTTTCTAAGCTAGTGAGAATAAGCCCGCTGACTCCACGATGTTTATAATCATGATTGTTACTATAGTTACCAAGTGCTCTAGCCACTTGACTTGCATCTGCACAACATCCCTTATCCCATGCTACCGGCGAGGATAATTTGAGTTATCATGACACCTCCATATGCCACGGCATTACCACTGGCCCATTAGCCACAGCAAGGAGGCTATTTCTTCTCTTCTCAAATATACGAGCAGCTCAGTCATAGAACTGTATTTTGATATGTTTCTGTAATTCCAAAAGGTGGAAAGTCCTGTTTCTAAAGCTACTTCAAAAGCCAATTACTTGATTAGTCAATGTTGCAGCTGGAAAAAGGTGGAACATTCACAGTAGCTGAGGAAAATTTAGTAAATGGATGTTGTAGTAAGGGATAGGTGTGGTATAAAGAAACCATCAAGAGATATTACAGTACCTTGAAGCCAGCAAGAGTGGGTAGGTAACCTTCCAATACCTTGATCTCCAGTAGTAAGCAGGGAAAGCAGTTACCTAAACCCAGAGTAGGTAGGTATGCTGAGAAGGCCCTCTGACAAGAAGTGCTCCTTCTTTTAGAGGAATGTAGCTGTAACCCTGAAGTAAGGGAGTCTATAAAATAAAAATAGCCTCAATTTTTTTCTATCCTCCCTTTTTCTACTAGAGCTTTCCATGGGCTGAACCTAAATAGAAGCCCAAGGATGTAGGAGCAGGGAGAGGCAGTCTTGAAGGTCAGCATCCAGTGTTGGAGGTGGGGAAGGTCTAGAGGGTGAACTTGGCAGGGCAAACATAAAATACCAGCCCACGGGGAGAAAATTAGAGCTAGTTCTAACACCTTGATCTTTTTCTCCTATGCCCCCACTGGGGTTCCTTCCTGTTTTTGAAGGCACAATGATATTAAACATTAGTTTTTGTCTCTACTCTTCTCTTTCTAATAAAGTCAGTTCTTCTTCCTTTCTCAAATATCTTAGTCTTCCAAATCAGAGGAATTTGAAATTATGAATTTCAGGAATGAACATTTTTCCCTCTGTCTTACTTTTTTTGTAAGATACATAGAGATCTATACTTCTAAAACACTAGCAATATAGGAGAGGCAATTCCTCCCTTAATATAGACTTCATTTTGGGCCAAAATATATGAGGGAAAAAAAGAAGAAAATGCATTTAGATAGAAAGATTACAGTGGCATTTTCTGCTCAGAAAATAATCTCATGTATCTGTGCTTAAATCCAGGCTTTGTCTCTTCTCAGTTTTATTGACTGGCTCATTAAAAAAATTTTTCTGAATCTCAGTTTCTCCATAATTAATATATGGGCTATAATACCTAACTTGAACAAAAATTGTTGTTATAGATAAGTAAATAATGCTCCTGGCCCTGTTTCTAGAACATATTAGACACTGAGTAATTGGATGGAACCATTGATAGCACAGACATAGAAGTAAAAGAAGAGAAAATATTGATTTAGGTGTCTAAAAGATGAATGAAGATACTTGAAGAAATTTAGAAATTAATTCTCAAAACATCTTTAATAAATCTTAGAATCCTATTGAAATAGACAGATTTATGTTCATACATGAGCTGATTGGAAGTGTGTAACCACCAGCCATGTATTTGTACTGAAATGCAGTTCTTTTCCTTTCCTTTTTCTCTTCTCTTCTCTTCTCTTCTCTTCTCTTCTCTTCTCTTCTCTTCTCTTCTCTTCTCTTCTCTTCTCTTCCCTTCCCTTCCCTTCCCTTCCCTTCCCTTCCCTTCCCTTCCCTTCCCTTCCCTTCCCTTCTCTCCTCTCCTCCCCTCCCTTCCCCTCTCCTTTTTCTTTTCCTTTTCCTTTCTTTTCTTTTTAATTTTAGAGCTATCACCACATTCACACAGATCTCCTTCCCAAAAAGGGATTAAACCCTGTGAGCCAAACAGTTGAGAAATGTGTGCCATCCAATATATTGGCTACTCTGGCGCTTCACATAGTGAATTGAAAACATCAACTGATTAATGTGAAACAAAACTACCAGGCTAGACTGCATGTATTTCAAAGCAGGGATACCATTAGATTAAAGCTATTTACACTTTGAATTTCAACAGTCCCTAAAATCAGCTTTATTCAAAGCTTCTTATACAAAAACCAGCTTAACCTCTGGTTTTAAACAGTTCTGCTGAACACCATAAACTTTGGGCTTCAGGATGATCCCTTGTTCAGTTCAGATTAGTTTAGGAAAATCGTTACTTCTATTAAAATCTGGCATGGTGGACTTACTCCATCAAACTTATACCAACAATTTTCTAGTGCATTTTTTCCTACTGGTATAATTTTTCCACCAATGCTCTAGAATGTTAAACTGAAGGACTAGTTATCTAATGACAAGACCCATTCCTTCTGCTCTGATATTATTTTTCCTATTAAAAACGAGTACATTTATTATATTCCCTATTACTTCTATATAGACTCATAACGCTATCCCCATTTCATCCCTCAAGAATTATAAGATATGACAATATTTTAAAAAATATATAGAAAATGTCACTTACTGGTTTGGGGGGACCATTATCTGTCATCCTTTCTTATTGCTGACACTTTCTGAATTGCTTGTCAGGCACTCACCCTTCCCCATTAGTCCGTCTAACACTGTGGAATCGGAACCTATGCTCAAACCTTTCTTCCAAGGTGGTAAACATATTTCTTCTAGCTGTTCATGCTTTGTTGTTGTTGTTGTGGCTGGGGGATGTGTTGTGGTCCCATTAAAGTCAATTAGATATGAGTAGAGTATATATTCCATATACAGGCTTCTTGGAAGAAAGCATTGTTGATTTTCAACAGAAGTTGTTTGGAGAGAATAATTTCATTTGCTAGAATTAAGTGAGGAAGCCCATAGCTTTGAAAGATGCTGGCAGCTACTCCATGACCATGAAGCTTTACAGCTTAACATCGGGCAGACCCAATAAACTATAGGGAAGAGAAATGCAACAAATTACAGACTTTGAAGATATTCACCCCCGACTAAAAGCTTCCCAATATCTGTTCATGTTCCAATTTTAGGAATATGTACCACAAAGTGGCATAATTTTTAAGCTTAGATATGTATACTACTTTATTATTTGATCTAATGTTTGCAATGGAGATATTTCTAACTAATATAAGTATTTATCCATTTTAATACACTTCTTTACTCTATTCAATCAGCATTTTAGTCAGCTGTACAGGCTCAGAGACTCCTGCAGTTCTTTCTATGTGTGCATGGAATTCAAACCAAGCTGTTTCCACATTCAAACTTTTCATAGAAAATTGTCTTGGTTTGATATAAGAATGCATTTTAGTTACAGTTTTAAAATGGACTTCAACTGTGTTTTTGCTACCCCATTTACTCAGAATTACCTGGCAGTTTATACAAGAATGTGGAAAATACTTGATACAAACATACATATGTTTTATGTATGCTATGCATATATAAAATAATGCATGAATAATATATATTATTATAAAAGATAATGTATATACATTTAGAAAATAATTTAATGTATAATTGTTTTCACTTTTGGTAAGATAAAGAGTATTATGCAGATTTCCCATATTTAAATTTTTATAGTATCAGTCAGCATTAAATAATACAAAGTATCTGAAAACACATTCTCAATACAAGATTTACTTCTAACTCGTGTAACAATTAATTCTGTTGCATTTACTGAATTATAACTTGTCCATAAAAGTAAAAATTATGGTCATGGTAGTTTTTGACACAATAATTAATATGCTACTAAATTGATTTTTAATACTTATTAAAAACTATATTTTCCATTTCTTTTATTGAAATATTTCACTTAACATTTTTCCTTCTTAATCCAAGATACAGGTAATTTACAGGGACACTTTTCTTATTGACAGCTCTCTATGTATTAGATAAAGAGAACAATTCATTTACCTCAAGTTATTAAATTGAAGTTTAGATTCAAAATTAGGAATTCAGATTTGAATTCTGTTTTCTTCATTACTAAACTTGACTCACTAATCATCATCATTGCCATCATCAATATTATAATAGCAGTATAATTATGTATTAATTACATTTTCCAATAATTATAAAAATATTAATACTTATGAAATAATTATAAATATATTAATGTCCAGACTCGAAGAAAAGTGCCTCCTGGTCAGCTGGATAGCCTTCATGTCCTGGCAGTCATTCATCTGACAACAGAGATAAGTTAATGACAAACAGAAGGCTCTTCAGTCTTTATCTGCAGCTATATTTACCACACTTCAATTCTGGACTATGATACTATATAAATATTCTGTGTGCCTAACAAAATGAATACTTGAATTAAAAAGAAACTTTAAATATCTAGTTCTTTATCTTGTGTTTTGAGTGTTGGTCTGTAGGGAACACTCCGAATGAAGATGAAGATGAGAACTAAGTGCTGCCTTTGTCTGAATTCCGCATGACTTTAGCTCTACTTTCTTCCCATAGCTAAGACAGAGATATCTCTGAAAAGTGTGTTTGTGTTTAGAAATACATGTTAAAAGGCACCGTTACATTCCCAGTTGAATCTCTTTGGAGTGCAAACACAGAAACAAAAATAAAACAAAACTCAAAAAGCTTTCAGGAAACTTTTGAAATATAGCAGCTACTGATGTCTGAGATAAATGTACTTTAAAGGAGCTAACATGCAAATTAGACTGTGGAATATTTTTTCCCCATTGGAAGTAACTGTTTTCATGTTACCTTCACTTAGAGTCTTTAAAAACAATCTGTCAAAATGCTTGAACTATTTTTCTCATTACTTTTTAAATAGACGGTTTCTGTTCAACCACAAGTTTTCTAAAGCCATTAATGAGCAGATCATTAACTAAACAAGAAGATGGGGATACATCGAGTTTGCTATGCAAGATTTTCCAGAATTAATTTGGCTGAAAGGACAGAGTTACGAATGTCTCCTTTCCTCCATTCTTCACTTAGTAGCTCCATAAACACATTGCTAGAATGCAATTTGAATCTCTGACAATTAGAGCAGTTGTCAAATATGGGTGATAAGATTAGGTTAATGATATTTTACTATCGTTTCATAGAAACATACTGCCATCTGAGTCACAGTCTTTTCCCTAGTTCCTCAGGAAAAGAGTCAAAAACTACACATGGAATACAGCAGTGAATTTCAACCATTCTCATCTCATGACACACATAAAGTAATTACTAAAATTCTGCAGCACACCAGAAATTGTATTTTACTAATACAATTATAGCTTTTGCTAATCTAACAAAAATAGGTATAATTTTGATTTACTCACACCGGATGGCTATTGTCGTGTTGGCTATTGTCCTTTGTTTTGTTTTTTTAATTTGACAGTCTAGGAGAAAAGAGGTCAGTGCCCCTGACGAATTAGTCAGGTATTGCATGTTTCAAAAATTTTTGCAGCACACTGGTTGAAAAATCGCTGACCTATAGAATGACCTTCTTTTTCAGAACTTATATCTCACAAATACCTTTTTCCCTGAATAACCATTTAAAATCTGAAAAGAAACACTTTTCTTTAACTGTCCTCGCTTTTTAATTTTGGTTTTTCTCTTGCTTATGTTTGTTAATTATATGTATATACATAAACAGATTTAAGAGCTACTCTATATACAGTTGACTCACTTAAATATGAAACATTTTTTTAACTCAGTGTTTTGACTGGATTGAGTAGTTTGAGACTGATGTGTTAAGTTTAAGATGGCAAAATGGACACAGAATGTTCTTCGGTTTTGCAGTTGTACTTTTATATACACATAGATATTGGCATTCATTTCATGGGCCATGGTGATGCTACAGCTTCTATCAGTGATTTGTGGGCAGTGAACATAATGGTTAATAGAAGCAATGCCACATGATGACTGGAGTCAAGAAACAAGTTTGCAATTGTCAGGGTGTCCCAAGTCCGCTTCAGAACCCTTAGAGGGGAAAATAAGAGTAAATGTTTAAACAAAAGTAACATTGTGGGTTAAATTGGGAGTAACGGCAGCTTACAAATACATAACCTGAGCATTTTTGATGTGCATGTCAGAGTTCCAGTGAGGTTTTAGGAAAATCAATAGAGATAACATTTATGAGAATATAACGTGGAGTAATTTAAATAAACCTTTTAGCAACTCATAAATTCCAGCCTATGAAACCTGTAACTATTCTTCCCTGGAAGAGTTAATTTGTTGCTTTAACCGTTTATAACGGTGACAGGAGAAAGCCCCCAGGACATGACTCTAAGTTAACGGACAAAAACGGCAAGTGGAGAGATACCAATAGCTCTGCTATGCACAACATGGAAGGAACCTGCCTTTTTTTTTCTTTTCTTGTTCCATTTTTATTGAGATATGATTGACAACAATTATATATATCTAAGGTATGCAGTGTGACATTTTGATTTATGTACAGATTGTGAAATAATTACTACCGTCAAGCTAATGAACAAATCCATCACCTCACATGGTTACCACTTTGTGTGTGTATGTGTGGTGAGAACAACTGAAATTCACTCTCAGCAAAATTCAAGTATACAATACACTATTACTAACTGTAGTCGCTATGCCTGTCTTAGATCTCCAGAACTTATTTACCCTGTGAAACTGAAACTCTGTATCTTTTGACTAACCTTACCACACTTTCCCTACTGGCAGCCCCTAGAAACAACCACTCTACTCTACTTTATGAGTTTGACTTTTTAAGATTCCACATATAATTGAGATCCTGCAATATTAGCCTTTCTGCTTTGTTACTTATACCCCCCTTTAAGTAATCAGTGTAATTTTTGCAGTATTTTATATCAATGAACATATGTTAGGGATATGGTGCATAAAATTTAAATCCTGTAAGACTAATTTTTAAATTAGTCTTAATTTGTCTTTTGAGTAATAAAACTTTTGTTTATGTTTATAATCATCCTTCAAAATGTTTGCTTTAAATCTATTATATCATATTATAGACATTTTTCCTGAAGATTAACATAGTCCTTCCATTCAAATAAATCACCAAACGTCAAAGTTTACTTGTCCTTTTAAGTCAGGCACATTGTAAATTTAAATACTGTAAGTATATTTATAAAGAAATTTTCTGGTTGCATTTTAACGATTCAAACAAATTTCTAGTTAAAAAATATCTTCCAAATTACTTAGACTCCTGCTAAGGAAGGGTGTGCACAGTAGCAATTAGGACAGTTAATCAGCTGGATTTGTCATCTAAAGGGGAAGAATCATTAGCAAGACACTGGGTGGCCAGTGACAGCTTAAATGCTTATAAATCACAAAATTGTCAGCTCCTTCATTTAAAATAAATAGGTTGAGCTTTTTTCAATTTAAATTTTTGATTTATGCCACTTTGCCAAAGACCTAAACACTTGGAACCTTGTCATGCAGAAATCTTGAAAACTTTAAACAAGTGCACTGTCCTAGAAAATGCCACAGATTTCTCGTGTGCACATTGGAGCCTTGTCAGACCTTAGCTGTACATTTTGTAGATTTCCACAGAATCTACGTTTTGGCCAGCCATTGAACAATTACTGTGTACCTACAAATAACTGGTGCTCTATCATGGGGTTCGTAGACCAGTGTTCCAAAAATAGTCTTTGAAATATAACAATGAATTTTTTTAAATACCACAAAATGAAAAGATTTATTCTATCAAAAGGCTTAAATGGACAAAACCACACCTGGGCAAAGAACAAGACAAAACAAGAACACCCAAACACAGCCTGTATCTGCAATTTGAAGATTATCGTTAATCAAATTGCTAAAAATCAATGGCCCTAGATCACCTTTAAACTGACTTCAACTAGAGAAGTATTTGAAAGATCTCTGGTAAAAATATTATGTGTACTCTATTCAATATTAGCTGTGTATCCATGGGTGCTCTAGGCTCATGAATACTCAAGTCATTGGATCAACTTTTTCTTCCATTCAGTTTTCAAAGTTCTCTACTCTGTAAACATCCGATTACATCATGATCCAACTCAGGACACTCTAATGTGTCCTAAGATTTTCTAAGCTTTCTAAGGGAGATGTGGAATCCATTTTCAAAACATATTCCTTTTCTTTACAATTTTCTCCATTATAAAACAAAATGCAAAATTTACTGGGACTCAGAATACAAATTAGCATTTAGGTTTTAATCTAATAATCATTTTGGCCTTGTCATTATTGTATTAACTATGATTAATTTCTGAATTTCTGAACTGTGTTAACACAAACATAGACACACAATTCAATCTGCACAAATTAACTTAAATGGTAATTAAAAATAAACAGTCAGCAATGAATATAACATTGTTACCATTGCAACTCTTTAAAGAATTCTTTAAACTTAATTACTCAAGTGACATCACTTGAATAGTTATTTACCAAATACTTGCAGGGAGTTTACTCTGATTTTGACAAAAGATCTAAAGGTCAGTGAAGCTTTGACCAAATAAATAATACTCAGATAATAATCTATTAAATATACTAATGGTACTTTATAGACTTTAAAGCTGGGATATAGCTAATGAAGCCATTGAACTCGCCCAAATTACATGTGTAGTGGAAGTAGTGGAAGCTTTTATTTGAGAATAAAACTCTTTTGCCTTAGAAATTAGACAAGTATAGAAATCAATGAAGTAAGAGAATTGAGGTTCTGAGAAAAAGTTGAGACAAAAAGTGGAAAGAATGTCAAGACACATCTATCTAGTTCCAGCAAACTGGACCAGGAGTAGAAAGAAAGAATTGAGTACAGTGTTATGACTTAACTACAGTCTTGTGAGAGGATTTTAGAAAGACATGAAAGCTAAAAGGTCTAGCTTAGAACTTTATTCCTGAAATTTTTATAAAATATTAAAAACCTTACGTTAAAAGTACCCTGCTTTGTTGCCTTTGTGATCTGCTATGAAGCTTAGGATGATCGGTACTTACCACATTATTGGATAATACAACAGAAGGGACAATGCCTGGGGCCAGAAGATGGACTATTCTACATCTGAAATGTAAAAAAATGAACAACTTTACAAACAAAGGAGAAGATAGCGGAGATGCATAGAGTACATTTATCATAAATGCACAATGTGAGGATTTTTCATAAACTAAACATACTTGTGGAAGCAATACCCAGATTAAGAAAGATTAATAATTATTCTCTTTACTGACACAAATCCCTCCAAACCAAAGATAGCCACTAACCAATTCTAAAAGCCTAGATCAATTTTATGTGTTTTTGTTCTCTGCATAAATGCTAATATATAAGCAAAACAACAACAACAACAAAAAACCCTTCCCGTAAATGTTTGTTTTAGTCCACTTGGGATGCTATAACAAAAATACCATCAACTGGGTAGTTCAGAATCAACATTTATTTCTCACAGTTCTGGAGGCCAGGAAGTTCAAGATCATGGCCCTGAAATGTTTGACGCCTGGTGAGGAGGGCCTGCTTCCTAGCTGGCTGTCTTTTCGCTCTGAGCTTGCTTGGCAGAAGGGGGAAGTAAGTTTTCTCTGGCCTCTTTTCTAAGAGTACACATTTCTTTCATGAGGGCTCCACCCTTAAGACTTAACCAATGGAAGGCCTCCTCTTCTAATACTATAACACTGAGTGTTAGGTTTTTAAGATATAAATTTTGGGGAACATAAACATTCAGTCCATTGTAATGCTGTTTTTTTGTGTGATTTCTTTTGCCCCTTGAGCACTTGTGAAATTTTTCCATATGACTCATCTAAGTGCAGTTTATTCTCACTGCTGTATGCGTAACAGAATTTTCAGAGGAGAATGGGCTAATTTAAAAATAATAGCTAGGCCTTTACGTTCACTTTTATTTATTAGGAAAAATATAGCTAGCAAACACAGCCAAGATTTAGAGATATAAATGTTTAGGACAAGGCTGGAACATGCATATCTGTAAAATGCAAGATTAAATATAAGGAAAATTGTTAAATACTAGTGAAAGTTTTACACAGTAATAACAAAAATTGGGAGTTATCTTCAGTTGACAAGATTGTGTTAAGCAACGATTAGAGAACAAGTCTTTGTCATACAATTTGCAGAAAGCAGAAGGATTGGAGTACTAATTGGATCAGCAGAGAATATCTTCTCAGAGTAAGAAAACAGGGGAACAGTTAAAGTCTCCTAGATTAACCGGTTGTCAATTTCTCTGCTGAATTTTCCAAGGTCACATGAATCAAAGTGATTATCACAATGAATCCAGTGGTTCCACCAGTTATTTATTTAACTCAGTTTTTCTAATTGTTCACCAAGTATCATAGAAAAAAATTTACATTGCCTCTTCTTAGAAAAGAAAGACTACAGCTAAGGAGGCTGTGAGACTGTGCCAAAACTGATCACCAAGTGACTGAAAAATATGTGCTGAAGTGGATTCTAAGGATTTTAGGCCAAAGACAGCTCAATATAAAGCCTGATCTGATTGGATTTAAAATTTAGATGCACTCAATTAAAGTTTGTTATAATTATCTTGGTTCAAGTCATTGGGGAGCAATGTTAACATTCTAAAAGGCTGATTGATCGAACCCTGGACCCACAGGCCTTTGAGACAGAGATATTGGGACTTCCCTGGCAAACTACAGAGGAAGGAGTACAGAGTCTCTGAAATATGGGAATGTTCAAGTTCATCTACTATGTATAATTAGCCATACACTAATCATAGCATTCAAGTGGTCCTCTTTGTGGCTGTTCTTTTGACCAAGGACTAAAGAATCACACTGGGGAAGCTGGCACTAGCATCCTAGAAACACTAGAGGAGATGCCCCAATGGAGTTAGGTTTATGGTTTCAATGGAAATAATTGGAAGCTGCAATAGTGGTGCTTAACTGAGATTAGATTAGAAGGGAGGGAGCCTGTGGAAGTCTGGCAGTGAATAGAGATATGACCTATTCTCTTTCACTGTTTGGATTAAAAGTTGTGGTTATTCCCCAGTTCCTCAATGTGAACTTGAAAGAGACATACTTACTAACCGGAGGAATCCACAGACTGGTTCCCTGACCATAGAGTGAAGACCATTTTGATAAGAAAGTCCAAGTGAGAGCATGTGGAACTGTCATTCCCAGGCAAATAATAATCCCAAAGAAGAATTCGACCCCATGCAGACATTGAAGCCACTGTCAGAGACTCGAGGGGCACAGGCGATTTCTTCATACCATATACCTGTTTCACGCAAAAATCAGATGGCCCTTAGAGGCTGTGATGAATTATGATAAATTTTAAATGGTTTGGCTGACTATGCAGCGTTTTTACCGGGTAATATAAGTCCCATCACCTGGTACCTAATACCCAGGAATTATACACACACACACACACGCACGCACGCACACACACATACCCATACACACTGATGCTATATACTCATATATGGTATAACCTCCTCTCTAACCTCTAATTCTGAGTGTCTTTAAACAGCACGTGTCCCACAGAACATCACCACAAGCCCATTGCATTAATAATATTTTGCTCATTGGATCTGATGACGAAGAAGAAACCCTGGGTGCTTCAGCACGACATTGGGGTGCCAGAGGGTGGAAGGTTAACCCTGTGAAATAGAAGAGTGTTCTATTACGAAGTTTTTTGTTATCCAGTGGTCTGATACATGTGGGTATGTACCGTCTAAAGCTAGGAAAATCAGCAGTAGCTTTCACCACCTACTATGACGAAAGAAGTAATATATCTGGTATAACTATTTGTATTTTGTAGATGACATATATCAAATCTGGGTGTGCTACCATTCTCTCATTTTCTGGATAACGTAGGAGGCCACCAGTTCTGTGTGGGATCCAGGACAAGCGAGGACTTGAGGCGTATTCTTGGGTGCAGGTTGCTTTGAGATCCAGGCCTTCAGTCTGAGCATCCATGGTATTTGAAGTGTCTGTGGCAGATGGGGAGCAGTATGAAGCCCCTAGAGGGGGATGGCAGTACAGACCCCTAACAGTTTGAAGCAAAGCTACCATAACCTCTTCTCCTTACAATTATTGTTTATTTGACAAGAAACTCCTGGCTTGCTACTGGGCCCCTGATCACTGCACAATATAGCTCGCCAAACAATCCAGTGATTTTTGATTCATCACATCATAAAGCTACTGGTGGGCAATAGCATTCATTATTGAAAAGGCTGTGTTCAAGGTAAGAGGTAAGTTTGAAAGGCACAAGTAAATTACATAGCACGTGGTTTACCGACTATATTTTCTTTGACCACTTTACTATCACTCCTCTAACCCCCTACCAGTGGAATGATCAGTGTTTGAAGAACGGAAGAAAACACAATTAACAGATGAAGAATTTGTAGAGACCTGGTTTGCCCCTGGATCTGCTTGGTGTACAGCAGTCACCAGCTGGGGTTTGGCACCACCCAGGGACTGTCCTATCAGGCAGAAGTGAAATCTTTCCAGTTGGCAAGGATTTGAGCAGTAAATTGGACTGTTTACTATATTTGGAAGCTCTAATTCTACACTGATTTCTGAATAATGGCTACTGGATTGGCTGGCTGGTCAAGAAGTTAGAAAGAACAAGATTGAAGATTGCTGACAGGGGGTCTGGAGGGGTGAAAGTTGGATTGACCTACCGAAAGGGGAACAAAGTGCGAAGATGTTTGTGACACATTTCAATCCTGTGATGAGCATTTCCTAGTGAGGAGGACCTCACTACTCAGATAAACAAGAAGACCTGTTTGTGGGCATGTAAAAATAAGTCCACATGTTTCCAGATTCCTGGCTCTTGCTTGGTAACTGTGCTGGCAAGGATGGAGACTGCACGAGCTCAATACCATGGACTTCTCAACACAGCTGACCTGCTTTGTGCCCAAGTGACCAAAAAGAAAAAAAGAAGGGTCTAATGCTGAGCCAATTTGCCATTTTCCAGTGGACTGACTAACCAGCCACATAACTGAAGGCTGATTGTACATAATATCTTCCTTCATGAAAGGAGTGAGGGATTTGTTGTCACAGATGCAGGCTGACCATCCCTTTCTACAACATTCTCTGCCTGTGCCACCATTTATACACTTACAGAATGGCTTCTTCCCTGCCATTCAGCCAATACAAGATTGAGGCTAAAGAATTTATTTATTTATTTACCACTAACAAAGAATACCGGAGATCATGCCACAGAATCTACTGATGTTATTAATTTCTTAAAAGATTTTATTTATTTATTTATTTTAGAGAGAGGGGAAGGGAGGGAAAAAGAGAGGGAGAAGAGCATTGATTGGTTGCCCCTTGCACACACCCCAACCGGGGATTGGGCCTGCAACCCAGGCATGTGCCCTGACGGGGAATCAAGCCGATGGCCTTTCACTGTGCGGGACAACGCTCAGCCAGTGGAGCCATATTGATCAGGGCTCTACTGATCTTACTCTGAGTCCAACACTCAAAGTCAGCTGACCTGACAGAATGGAGGAAATGGACAACTGGTGACTCAACTGCAGTGCCATCTGGGAAAAAGAAAAAAAAACAACAAAAATTTGAGGTTCTGTCCTATACATTGTGGCACATCTTAAAAAAATAAACCATATATTGTGCTATTTCTCCATAGTCATTATGCCAATTGATGGAGACAGGAGTGCCCTCTCACTATAATACCTAATATTCCATTCATAGTAATTTTCTTCCTGTCCACACAACCTTGGGCTCAGCTGAACTGGAAATCCTGTTACCCAAGAGACATGTTTATACAAAATATCACAGGCATGGTTCCATTAAACCGGGAGATGAAACTGCCACCTGGCCATTTTGAATTCCTCTCCTACTGCACTAAGGATTAATTTGTCAACTAATTAATTTACAAATAATAAACTAATTAATTGAGTGGCAGTGGCCCAGAGTTTATGCTCTATATTCAGCCCAGCATCTGGCTAGCTTGGCATGTGTTTCCAGCTATAGTCCATTTTGGGCTCCCTCTTGCTGGAGCCTGGATGCGGAGTTGCATGACTAAAGGGTACCTGGCTGCTATGGCCACATGGCCATGGAGAGAGGATGCATGAAGGCACAGGGCAAGTACAGGTCACCAAGTAGAGAGAGAGGTTCTTTGTTACCCAGTGATTACATTAACTTGAGCTTGGGACAGACCAGGTGCTTTCTCAAAATGACCCATCAGCTTCTCAAACTTTCACATGCTTCAGTTGGATCCAACTCCCAAACAATCCCTTTTTACCCCAGGGTAGATTGACAGGCCTTTTTGGTCCAGAACCTCCCCCTGCAACATTTTGATTCCTATTGCACATGTGCCTTCCCCTGCTCCCACGTGGCAACCCGGTACTAAGAGGGGAAGGGAACGATGCTATAAGCCCCTTGAGTGTGAAGCTGCAGCTTCCTGGCTGAGCAAGCAAAAAGGATAATGCTTCCCAGTTTATTAAGTTCAATGTCTAATTCTCTTTGTCCTCTTTCCTTACTATCGACCTAAACACCGATAGTAACAGTAGTCCCTGGGTTCTGTGACTTCTCTAGCTGATAACTTTAAATGTTCCCACACCCTTTATTAAAGTCTCAGTGATCCTGTCGATCCCAGCTGATATACTGATCTATAATGAGAGCATCTGTCGATAAAGTGACTTTAACAATCTTTAAACTTTCCCCCAGAACTGTTGATTGAAATTAATGTTAGAGATTAATTTTTTGCAAAGATCCAGGTATAATAGATGGGAGAGTGATGGAGGGGACCCTGATGTGTGCTCCTGGAAAAGCACTGATTTGTCCGTCCATTCTCAATCTCCGGGGCAGGCTCTTCAAGCACGTCCAAGGAAATGTTTTAAAGTTTTAGAAGTGTGAGCTGGTTTGAGGTTATACATGGATAGATTTTATAGTAATCCCCAGCTGTTCTAATAATTATTGTTTTTCCACATGAGACTATTTAACGTAAATCCTATGCTAGTGAAGAAGTTGCCTGGGTTGCTGCCCAGTTCCTCCATGCCCCACGGCCCTCATTGTTACCTGGAAAACGTAATAGATTCAAACATACTAACTTGCGAAGATTAAATATGATTAGATGCACGAAGAATACTCAGGACAATATTTGGCTCTTAGTAAGTGATCAGGAAGTAGGAACTGGTGTTCTGCTGGCACATTTACCGGTATTTTACAGCGAAGGGCGCAACTGTATTTACATTATTCCTCGTGCAGCCTGATCCTCAAACAGCTAAGAAAAGGCCTTATGTGACTGTACATGGCAGTAGCCACAGTGTGTTTCCTAACATGATTTTTCAGCTACTCTCTAATGTAGGGCTCTTCTGTTTATCAAGCACTGTAAAAATTTCTGATTATGAGTCTCATACCACTGGAGAGTATCAGTTACAATATAACCATCAAACCGTCACAAAGCTTAGTTTATGATTAAACCACATTTCCCTTTAACTTTCTTTAATGTTTTCTCAGTAGACTTTCTCATATGATTAACATGAATTTTCCTTCTCGTTCCCTTCTTGAGATAGCATCATCATTCAAATTAAACCTTAAAGCAACATATTTAATTGAAATTTCAGTAACTGACAGTACTAAATATTTCTGTAAAAGAGAAACTGTTTTAAACATGTTTTACCCACATTCATGTTATATCTTCATTTTATGTCATATTTCAAGTGAAAATTTAGCAGGAAACCCATTACCTCAAAACGAAAAATTAATTGTAATTTGGCATCGTGTTTCACTGCATTTGAATTGCAGGGCCTGTTCACAAACTAAAGAGTTTGGATATGAAAAAGATATTTGAAACAAGGGACCTATGTCAAATGAGCATGGGGAAGTTCGTTTCTCCTAAAGACTTCAATAAAGTATGTCAAGTAAAGCCCACATTCAAGCTTCCTCAGCAGTATGGCGGTGACAAAAACACTTCAAAACAGTTGGAAAAGATTATGTGTTTCATGTTAGGGAACAATTGAAAAGTGAGTAATACCTCAATCATTTGAGTTGGAAATGGTAAAATCTAAATTTGCCTCTAGAGGAGGAGGTAAACTAGTCATTATAATATATACTATATAAAGTATATAATGTCTATAATATATAAAGTCTATAATGTCTATACTATATAAAGTATACTATATAAAGTATAGACATTATAATGTTGTTTTCTTAGGCAGATGGAGAAACTCTAGTTTATACTGACAGCAATAAAGCAGACCAAATCAAAGGTTGGTTTATTCTAGCTTTTGTTTCATTACTTGGTTTAAGATCTTCAGATAGAGCAATGATTTCCAAACTGGAACAAAATTATACAGGCATTATTGTTAAGTTAAAACAAAGAAAAAATGGCCATGTTGTTACCCGCCATTGTTAGGAAATTTTGTTAAAGAGATTGCTTAATGGTAGGGTAACTCACTAGTGGAATAAACAGAATAAAAAGACACAGATAATTGGATTATTTTCATATTTTGCCTGTCTCACATATCATTGAGAGTTCATTTGGAGCAATTTTAATTCACAGTGTAAAGCTATAAATGTCAAATTCTTTCAGGATTGCATGGTTGACAGATATTACAGCTTTAGTTGGATGTTCTGTTATATTTTATAATGATACTGGATCACTTTGGTCTAATATGCTCAATATTTTCCAGTTTCCTGAATTTTTAATTTGTAACATTGGAAAAAGTTATTGGGTCCTCAAGTTAAAACTCAGTAGAGAAAATAGTTTGAACTTGAACTCTTCCATGAGAAACAGATTTAGTAGACAGATTTCAACTCCCCAAATGAGCTATCACTATTTTGATTTGAATTATCAGAAATATAATAAGGTAGCATGATGAGTGATTTTCTTGGAGTTTTGGTAGAAGGCATAAAGGGTAAGAATGCTAAAACAGCTGTCAGATTACCTATCCAAGATATACTTAGGGAATGAGAAATCAATTATTATACCCTTTACTCAACATCCCTCTTTGGGACAGATTATAGAAACAATTTGTTAGAAGGCTGAAGTCACCAGTGAGGACCTCTTCGGAAAGAGTTGTCAGGGCATTGTTCATCAGTCCCTAGTATGTCCCTGTTTTCCAAAGTGGCAAACTTAGTGATGTACGCATATATTTGGCTTTATTTCACCTGTCTTATTCTTCTTGAATCTCCTCCCCTGTTTGCTGGAATCACTTACCATCCATTGATTATTCCCATAAGGGAACATAGCATTTCTTGCAATTTATTTAAGTTTCCTCAAGTGTCTTCCTTTTTAAAATGGTATCATTGTCTTTATATGTTTTACAAGCTCTTCAAATTTATTTCTATGTATTTATGTTTGAGGTTTTACTATATTCGCAATGTTGCTTTACTATGAAGCTACAATCATTCTGACAGTGTGGTGCTGGTGGAAAAAAAAAATAGACAAATACATCAAGGGGACAGAGTACAGAGCCCAGAAATAGATGACCATGAGCACGGTGGTGACGTTTTGTACACAACAGCAAAACACAATCTGTGTAAGAATAATTTATAAACTGGGCTTCATTTAAATTAAAAACTTCTGCTCTGCAAAAGATAATGTCAGGCAAATTAGAAGATAAGCCACCAACTGGGAGGAAATATTTCCAAAAGACACATTTAATAAAGGACTGCCGTCCAAAATATACAAAGAACACTCAAAATTGAAAAATAAAAAAGTCAAACAGCCTGATTAAAAAATAAGTCAAAGACCTTAACAGTACCCCCTCAAAGAAGATATACAGATGACTAATAAGCATATAATAAGATGCTTCACAATTTATGTCACCGGGGAAATGCAAATAAAAATGAGACATTGCTACACATGCATAAACATAGCCAAAATCCAGACCACTGACAACACCAAATACCAGTGAGGTTATGGGTCCACGGGCACTCTTCATCTATTGATAGGATCACAAATGGTACAGCAACTTCAGAATATAATTCAGCAGGCTGTCACAAAACTAAACCTAACTTACCACGTGACCCAGCACGTGGTAATTATCCCAAAGAGTTGAAAACTTAATGTCTACACAAAAACCTGCACATGGATATTTAGAGCAACTTTATTCATAACTACCAAAACTTGTAAGCAATCAAGATGAACCTTCAGTAGGTGAATGAATAAATTAAATTTCCTTTAGACAAGAAATTTCCTTTGAGCCTTTAGACAATGCACTATTATTTGGCACTGAAAATGATCTATCAAGCCATGAAAAGACATGGTGGAACCTTGAACACGTAAGGTGAAAGAAATCGATCTGAAAAGGTTGCATATCATATGTTATCAGCTATGTGATTTTCTTGAAAAAGCGATACTGTGGAGCCAGTAAAAAGATCAGTGGTTACCTGGCATTGGGTAAGTAGAGGAAGGGTGAACAGGTGGAGCACAGAGGGGTTTTTAGGGCAGTGAAACACAATCTCTGATGCTTCCATAATGATGGAAGCATGTCACTATACAGTTGTCCAAATTCACAGGCACAACATTAAGAGTGAACTGTACTGAAAATGACAGGCTTTGGGCGATTCTGATGTATTAGTGGAGATTCATCAGTCGTAGCAAATGTATCACGCTGGTGGGGGATATTGATAATAGGGGAGGCCATCTGTGAGGGCAGCAGGAAGATACGAGGGGTCTCTGTACATTACTCTCACATTTGCTGTTACACTTAACCTTCTCTAAGAAATTAAAGTCTTAAAAAGTACATGCAAAGTTTATTTGACTACAAATGTCATTCATCACACAATATTTAATATGCATTAAATTAAAACGATCTTCATTTTTAAGGCTATTTACGTGCTTAAGAGAATTGTCTTCATGAAGATCTCTAATAATTAGAGATCTTCAATAATTAAACTTTTAGGAATGTCGCTAGTAAATAAAGCAACCTTGTGGTATTGCTTTTGTTTAGAGATGCCAAGGTGACATTCTAAGAGGTGGAAAATTATTTTGTTTTCAAAGAAAATTCTCATGAAACGGACTGAGGTCCCCTGTTTCTAAAGTCACTGTTTTCTTTCTAGTAAACTATGATAGAGATAATTATATGATAGTGGAAATTTCAGAAGTAACATAAAACAAACGTTCATCTGAACCAAAACCTTGTTAAAGAGAATGACAAGCAAGATAGTGAAATGTTCTAATTGCATGTATATTGTTATATTATGAAATATGGTAGGAATATCTGGAAGCAATCATAAGTATGTTATTCCAAAGAAGCAAGTACAAAGCATTTGAAATAGAGCTAAGGTTTATTTAATTTTTGTTGAAGAGAAATAAAAAAAGTTGAAAAACCAAACTAATAATTTTGAAATACTTATAAATACAAATGTATTTAAAAATTTCACAGTAAAATGACAACTGATATTTTTCAGATGATTTAACCTTACACACAGTCTCTTGATACTGCTAAATATTACAAAATAACCTATTATCGTGAGAAAATTAATACCATGTTTTACTTTTATTATGCTTCTGATTCATACATAGAAGACTTTATAAATGTAAGCACTAAGACAGTAGTTAAGCATAAAAGTATAAAACTCTAACATATTTGTTTTCCTTAGAGACCCTGGTTAATATAGCCTCTGATGTGTACTCACTCTGTGGAGAAAATTAGATGGTAGCTGAAAGGAGCTATAATATAAAGCTAAGAAAGAAGCTTATAAAGGGGAGAACATCTGGAGCCACAGAAAGTTTAATATAGTGGGAGACCTTAGAGCTGCTTCAGGCCACCTACTGTCCTTTACCAGTGAGGAAGCATGCCTGAGAAATTAAATGACTCACCTCATACAATAACACACGACCGTGAGGTTTCGGAAGTCCTGCTCTGTGCCCTTATCTGCCCGAGCTGCAGAAGAGCCCTGGTCTACGGCTCTATCAGTCTGGACTTGAAATGCCCTCTTTCCTGTGCTTTTCAGAGGTATGAGTTTCAGGGGAAGCAGTCTAACTGGAACGTCTAATTGGGAGAATCAATCTTAACGGTGGTTTACAAAGTGAATATAGCAGTTTTCAGGACTGAACAGCCTTGAGATTCCCGTCTCATACCCAGAATCAGCCCCATTTAAAACAAACAGACTTTGATGTAAACATTCGGATATGATACTCTTTTCAGTTTGGAGTCTCATCTTGCATCTACCAGCATTTCTTCATAATTCAGGAGAAAGCAAAAGCACAGAAGCTCCGCCCCGCACACGACAGCGAAGCTCCTGGAAGACAAGATACCTTCTGCCTGAGCTCCCACGGAGGGCTTCTCGCCATTAGAACCACAATATCTCATCTGAAGCTTGTAGCTATCTTTCCACATACCATTTTTGGGGTAGATGGAGGGAAAATGTTGAAAATTATTACTCCATTTAATCACCGTTGTTACTGTGGCTGTACCTGGAAAATAAAAATTACACAGTGATCCTTTGGTAGGGAAATCTGTTAGCAAAACATTATGAGTGGAAAGATAGATATTTTATGAAGAGCAATTTTTAGTGATAGTTATAAGAAAGCTTTAAAAAAGTATACAGTTTTATCGTTACTCCATATTTTTTATATCTCAGCTTTATTCATAATGTGATATATCCAATATTTGAGGTAGCTTTTAGGACAAATTGAACTTGGCCTGAGGCAAATAGCTTATACATGCATTTGTTTTACGACCTTAAACCACCCTGATCTGCATTGAACGTCTTCATTATATTGTGGGACAATTTGGTGTGTGGGTAAGAGCTAGTCTTCGGGGTCAGAATATCTTATTTCAGAGCCTGTACCCTGGTTGTTTGGTTGGAGGTGATACTGAACTTCTCTATTCTTTATTTCAATCATTCATAAAAGGGTTAGCCTAATGGGGTTGTGAGGATTACATGAAATGATAGATAAAAAGTAATTTAACACTCTATGTACCATATATGAAGTACTCAGTAGTTTTATTAACTACCTGTGGATCTTGTTATGCCTCTTCAAAACATGTTTTTATGGAAGAGGAAAAAACATCACTTCAAGTGACAATAGCACGTCCCGGTGGAATGCATACCCTACGGTTACTCCGTATTTTTGTTTGTCAGTCTGTTTTCTGTTAACAGTTACCCGTGGACTGCATTTTGTGAGCAAGCTCTCGTGGGAGGCCCCGAGAAACAGAGAGGGATAGGACTGGTTTGAGGGCCTCAGGGTGCTCAGTGAAATTGTTTTAAAATTCCTCCCAAAATCCCTACAGTAGAGTCTTATTGGTATCCAGGTATACTTTTTTTCCCAGTGTAAAACATAAAAACATTCCCAGGATTCTATAAAAATGTACTATCTTACCTTCTGAACTTAAAAATAAGTTTACTTCAGTTGTCAACTTTAATATTAAAAGAGGGCATCTCTGCTTATCAAAACTGAAAAGTCATACTGCTCTTAAATAAATAACTGTCCATCACAGCTACCTTGCTTCAATCTGATTAAATCTTATTCTCTGAGGATCAAAGACTTCTAATATTCCAATTTAAAAGTCAGAGATTTTATCCTGCAACATGACTGAATATGAACTTTTTAAAGCAACTTCTGTTCAAACATTCCAGAAGGTGTACACTTTTAGAGTAATTTCTGAATACTGGCAAAAATTAGGAAGTTATCACTTTAATGGCATGAATAAAAAGCCATAATATTAGAAACTCATAAATTCTGAATTCTATTTTTTCTGAACTTCAATGTCAATTAAGGCACACAATTTTGTACTTATTTACTTCCCTGTTTAATTTGTTATTTGCAAACATTTTCTTAGTGACCCGAAGCAAATATTTTATACATATAGCAATATACACTCTTGGGTAAAAGCATTGTCTCCCGCATTCTGGAGAGTTCCTGTCACTTCACATCTTCACCAATACTTGGTGCCATTAGCACTCTCGGTCCTGGCCATTCTGACAGGTATGCTGAGACATCTTACCATTGTCTTAATGTGCAGTTCCCTGGTGACATATGATGTGGACATCTTTTCATAATTTTGTGCGGTTATCTGTGATCTGTATATCTTTCTGGTGAAGTATCTATACAAGTTCTCTGATTATCTCTGTATCAGGCTGTTCATCTTCTCATTGTTCAGTTACAAGAATTTCTTGCTTATTTTGGATTACAGTCCTTTCTCAGATATTCCTTTTGCAAATATTTTTCTATTGGTCTGTAGCCCGTCCTCTTATTCTCAGGACCTTGTCTTTCCCAGAACAAAAGTTTTTAATTTTATTGAGGTCCACCTGCTCAAGTATTTCTTATATAGATTGTCCCTTGGTGTTGTATCTCAAAAGTCATCACCATACGCAACATCATCGAGACTTCTTTTACGTTATTGTTTAGGAGTTCTATTGTCTTATAATTCTGATTTCTCTTCCATAGCTGAGTCTGGTCCTAATGCTTGCTCTGTGTCTTCAAACTGTGCACTTTGCCTTTTAGGATGCTTTGTAATTTTTAATGAAAGCCAAACATGATGTATACTGGGTAAAAGAAACTGCAGTACATTAGCCCTTAGTTAGAGATGTGATTGTAAGGTGTGAGGGGAGGGGAAGCATTTAAATCCTACGATGAGGCCTTAGTCTTTCAGCAAGCTTTTCTTTCAGTCTGTGAGCTTTGCATGCAGGTCTCAGTCCCCTCTCCTCCAGATGGGATGTGGTGGCTGAAGCATGCTGGAGTTGGGTATGCCCCTTCTCTCAGGTTGGTTAGACTCTAATAAAACACCCGAAAGTTGGACACTAGTTAAATATTTCTCTTGAGGACACCCTTTTTAAAATTTCCCCTGTAACAGATTTTTTTTAAACAATACTTATTGTTCCCCTCCTCCCTTCTGGAAGCCCAAGGAGAATTTTCTCCACCATTTACTCTGAGATTGTGGTAGAGCCTTTGGAGGTAAAGCTCACAAAAGCTTGGACTCCCTGGGGCTCTTACCTCTCTCACATGTATGTGCTGAGCCCGGCAGTTCCTCCATTACGAGCTCGCCTTTTCTACCCCGGAGCTGGCTCCCCTCGAGGGTTCTGCTCGTGGTGGGTTGTCTGGAATTCTGAAGCCTTCCAAGGGACTGCTGCATCTCTGGACCAAATAAATAGCTATTCCCCAAATGATAGCATTGAATAAAATACAGTGGGTTTTTTAAAGCATCACTAATATTATAAATATACTGAAAACAAAAAAAGCAGTGCAAGTCTACATATACAATTAATGCTAATTATAATGAACTCTCTAACAATTATATATAAGGCAACTGTGTAATGGGATAGTCATGAAATATTATAATTTTTAATTTCTGCCCGTTTTAGCTCTCTACTTTGAACAGTTTTTTTTTAATTTTTGTAAATTATGACTATTTACTGAAGAACCATACTTTACCTTGAGTTATACAACAATTAGTCATAGAATCAGTTGGAATTCAGGATAAACTTTCTGTAATTCATCTTTTGCAGGATATGACAGGGTAGAGGTAATTAGCACTGATGAAAAGAATGGTGTCTACCTCCAGTGTTACGTTTATGTTGCAGAGTTAGGACTTACCTGTCAATGTGTCACGGAAGAAAATTACTAACCCACTTCAGTTGATTGTGAAAACATTAAGACACAATTTGATGAACATCAAATATATGCGTGAAAAGGCGCATTTTAGCCTAAATATGCTGGGAAAGAATTACATGTGAGAAAATACCCTGAGAGGTAAGAATGCTGGTAGATTCCCAGTATCTTCCTTCTCCAGTCAGTGGGAAACAAATGAGTGTGCTCCTTTCTTTGACTCCGTACTGGTCGACTGTGGCTGGAATTATTGCGGAAATATATTAAAAACAGAAATCTTCATCCAACCCAGAAAATCTCTCCCAAAAGGTAGGGGAGAGAGAGAACAGCTCTAATATTGAATAAGCATTAAATCAGATGTGATTTAAGCATCGTAAGCAGGCAGTGAAGAGATCGCGAAGACAGAAAGACATCTCTCTTTTAATATAGCCTATACATATATACAATGAAGCATATACAATCTATTTCATACATGTTTTCAAGATAAACAATAACTAGTCCTCCAGTGAATGGTCTTGGCAGCATCATTTATCCTAAATCATCTGGTAATTGAAGTGACTATCTGTGTTGGCTAAGTGACACAATCCAAAGGAAAAACAGCTTCTCATATTTTCCTAGCAGGAGGTAGTTTGCCACTTGGAGGCAGGCAACCACCAAAGTCAGGCTCAGGCCCTCCCACAGAAAGGAGTTCTAGCGTCTTTAATAGTCACATTTCAAGGAGGTGGCTCACAGGTCCTCCAGAAAGGTAGTCCTAGGTCAAAGCCTACCTCATTTTCAAAAGGATTTATACATTAAAAACAAAAGGGACTACTTATCCTCGCAAGTTTTCTAAAGCAAATGCCCTCACAAAAGGGAAAGGAGGGGAATTTCCTTGTTTTCAACAGGGGCAGTTAAGACTCTTGGTTTCCATTTCTATTTATCCTTACAATACCAAAATTTAAGGCTTTTGGCATTGGTCTGGTGTGGTTACCAGTATACAATAGAAAAAACTACTACGTATTAACACGTGCTTCTTCCATAGTTCTCTTACTGTGGGATATTCTCACAAACCAAACTTGGCCAATATAAACCTATGTAAGAAGCAAGGAAATGATGAAGAAATGGCGAGGGAATGAAATGTAACAGCTTCAGCTGGGTCTTTCTATTCAGAAATGGGAGAACTAGAAACAGCTCCACATTGCAGCTGTTTCGCCACAAATTTATTCTGAGCGTGACATGATTGGTGCCAGGGACAGCACCCCTGGAAAAGTGAGCAGTGCGTGACCGGGGCGCGTCTCTTGGACGACACTAAATAATCCTCAGTAAGTCTCTAGGTAAAAACAGGGGCCCCTTAAATTGTTTCATAGTGACAGTGGCTAAGAGCTGACACCGAACGATCCATCCTCTGAAATGAACAAATCGTGACGCTGACCTTTCCCTTAGCGATGTCCTTCCTGCTGGAGAAGATTCTGCTCTCTGGGCAGAGAACATCTGTGGACCCAAAAGAGGCCACGTACTAAACCTGAAAAGCTCAGGGGAGGCCGCCGTGGTGGCCTCACAAACTCAGAGACAGAAAGTAACCACAT
The DNA here is from genome assembly GCA_004026545.1 of Mormoops blainvillei. Classification (NCBI taxonomy): domain Eukaryota; kingdom Metazoa; phylum Chordata; class Mammalia; order Chiroptera; family Mormoopidae; genus Mormoops; species Mormoops blainvillei. The sequence continues at coordinate 108,772 of PVJD01002042.1, forward strand.
AGGATGGTCTGAAATTGAAACTTCCTAACTGAAAGCAAGAGCAGGTATTCATATCTTAGGCCAGTATCTTCCTGACAAAGGTTAGTCTTTACCTTAACGGAACCTGTCTGTTGTCATTTTGCATCTGTGATAACACACCGTTGGAATGACAGGGTAATCCCCCTTTGTCCAGACTCCTCGGGGCACAACCTCCCACAGAGCAGAGACCTGGGAACCCCTCATGGTTATCTTGTTGCCCAAACACCATTCTGTGTGCTGTAAATGTTCATTGTTAACCATTCTATACCATGCCGATGTAAAAGAAGTATTTGTCCCTTCATTTTATTCTTCATCCAATCTCTGAGACTTTCCCTCTTGGCTTTCTTCTGCCTCCCTAATCTACCACCAGTGAATTTCATGTAACCCTCGTTACACCTCCTTCTTTGATGTATTTATGAAATAAACTCAAAAGTTCTCTACAGGTTTGGATGTTCTTACGTTGACGTATCTCACTTCCTCCCACACAGTGCTGTGTATTCCACGCTTCAGAAAACCAGAGGCAGAGAAATAGGTCTTTTAATTATTACTTCTCTAAAATGAAAAGCATTCTGGGTCCTTTAGAGGCAGTGCCGAAAGTGCGGATAGCACAGAAGCTACGTTCCAGCACTAGTCAGACACAGAGAAATAATGAGGCATCAACTGCATTTCAGTCAGGTAATTGTTTATTGGATTTTTCTTAAGTGGCACCCTTCATTATTAGGTAATTAACTCGGGACACCAAAATAAAAAAAGATGACCCATTAAAAAAGGAATGAAATAAAATCAGCACTGTCAAATCGTATTGAAATTGCTTATAAAATAGATTGTTTTCAAAAGGCACATTGGAAAGCACGCGCTGAAGGTACGCAGGTGTGGGCTTTGCCAAATCAAGTTGGCAAAGACTCTTTTTGCCCTGAAGTTTCAAATCTCTCTAATTAGGGGATCTGAGTTCTGTTAGCATCAGGTCAGCGTCTGTGATGTTGCCGAAGGAAAAATGCCACCTGAGTCAGAAAAGGCCCCACACTGCTGAGGCTTCAGAAATCAGTCATTGCTTCAAAATGCATTGCAGCCAAAGATGCAACAACAACAAACAACAACAACAACAACAAAAACCCAAAACAAACAAACAAAAAAACCCCTGGGGGACCTGCTCCTTCACACTTCCTTGGTATTTAAATGAAGGAAGTTGAGAAACTCCATCCTGGAGCTTGAGGAAGTAATTGATCTCTCACTAAGGAAGTGAGGGTGGAAGGAGGGGTTTGAGGGGTAAAGGGGGAGACAAAGGACTTGAATCTGATCTTTTGGGGCTAGGAGGTAAATAGCTGGTGCTTCGCTCTCCCTCTTTTCTGTTTTTCTTTTGAGAAAAAAAAAAGAAATCAGAAAAAAAAATTAAAAGAGCAAGGAAGGAACCTAGAACTCTAAACTAGTCTGAGATCATTTTTCCAGGTGGATTTTTTTGTTGATATTCAGGTTAATGTTCAAGCCAATCCTAGTCCCACATCTGCCCAATGAAAAGTCACAAAATAGGTTAGCCTCTTTCCCAGTCGCCCCGTGCTTACCTCTTCTCTCCGAAATCCTGACAGACCTCGCCGAGTGTCAGCGTTGGTGCAAAGTTACTCACCAGAGGTGTTTTATGCATCCAAATTATTACTTTTCTTTTCTGATTTCTTCCTATACTCAGAAATTGCTTGCTCTGGGGCATCTCAGTTAAATATTAGTGTAAAATTAATATAAATTTGTTTTTACCAACTGCTTTGTTTTTTACGCTTACCTGAAACTGTCCGCCTCACTAAAAGTTTTGAAAATCCAATTTTATTTCTAGAAAATCACACTTGGACCTAAGTACTATCATCAAGGCTTCCCATCTGGTACTAACCTACAGTTTTATCATTTTCAGCTTATTCGTCAAGCACAACTCATGTGCACGGGTATCCATCAGTTGGGAACTATTGCCAGCTCTGGGTTGCAGCTATCTAAATTACTGTGTACTGCTGCGAGGCCTGCAATTCCAACTGTCCCGAGCCCTTTTATTGAACCAATAAGGTTTGGAATGGTGCCCTAGAATGTGACCTTCTAGGGGGTAAATCTCTGATGTTTTCAGGCTCTCCGCCTATGCATTTTGTCTTATTTCTATACTGCTGCTTCTCAGAAGGCTGTTACAAAGATGGCATCACTGCAGTGCAGTGACGTGAATTAGGAAGAATGACTGTCTTTTCAGCTGAGGCAAGTGCCTTTTTTTGGTAATTGTGCAAGAGAGGCAGAGAGGATCGGCAAGATTACGAATGTGAATGTCTCCACAAATAAATATTATACTACCAGGTTATTTTTAGGTGTTTTTCTTTGTGTGAAATCTTTTGTTTTGTTTTCTACAGCTTTTCAGATCCTTCTTAAAGCAGTTTTTTTTTTTTTCAAACAAAGAAACTTACCACCTTAATAGGGAAAACAAAAAAAATACAGCTTGTATGTTGTGCAGAGAGAGGGTTGAAGCTCCGAGGCGTCTCCTCCACGTAAACTCCTTTGTGGTGCACTAGTTATTCCACGGAACCCCAGGGAACTCAGTTTGAAAAAAATCGTATTCAAGTTAGTCCTAATCATGTCTAGAATTTCCTGGCCCATTTTCCTTCTTAAATATATACATATATAGTTAACAGAGGCTTTAACCTTCAAAATAATGATAAATTTTAAAAGGTTAATTTGAAAGAACCTCAGAGATGAAAGCCAGCTTCCATGCCGAAGTCACTCTCCCGTCGTGAGTTCTTAGAGTCTTTCGACCAGCACTTCTCAGACGGTATTCAAAATGCATCAGTTTATGTTATACAGACCATTATCTTCGAATGTTCCTCTTCCGTTCTAGACTGGAAACAACCAGAGAACAGGAACTCCGTTTTATACTTGTTTGTATCCCAATACTTAGGACAGTGTCCCACATTTACTAAAACCTCTGGGCTTGTTTGTTTCTGTTGATAGTGATGATTACAACTCTCAAGATTTAAAAAAAATACATTTTGGGTGGGGGGGAATTTTTGAGTTTAACTCAGGCATGTTACTGTTCCCCTCTGCTGGGCTGGTCTTCAGCAGACCTCTTTCTGACCCTAGTCCTGGATCCCCCTTTTCTTAGAGCATTTACTTTAGAAAACATAAATGTGAATTTTTTCTCTACCCACTGGAGATGGAAGTTATTTTTAAAAGCCTCTTGCCAGTTTCACACCCTAGGACTGTCTTTCTCAAGAACCTGAAAACCACCCCTTTAGAATGTAACAATCAAGGAAGGCAGTGCCTCAACTCCCAGCTTCTGTGACAGGAAGAACCGAAACTCCCACAGGGCATCTTGCTTTAAATTACAAAACTATATATAAACTACAAGAAAGTTACGTTTTTGAGGGAGAGGTAAGGCCAGTAAGCATATATAGATGGTTTATAATTCTCTCCACCCTCCTTTCCCTGCCTCCATCTCTTAAAAACTCTCCAGCCCTTTGTTTTAGGGGAATTGACCTCAGACTGAGTTTTGGCTTCTCTCCCCTCTTGCAATAGCTTTGAGTAATGTCTTCCATAACTGTTTAACTTTGTCCAGTACAAGTTTTGCTTTCATACAGACTTCCACTAAGCAACAAAAGTAACTGTTCCTCCGCTCAAACTTAACTTGGCACAATCACACAAAAGTATATTTTTTAGAGAATGAATAGTTGGTTTTTAAAAAATCCTTTTTTTCTCTCCAAGAAAAACTTTTGCTATTGGAGAAAATAGTTACAATAAAACTGACACAAAACCTAAATTAACTGCTTTATGCTTGTGCACTCTCTGTAAATACAGCGAACAGCCTCCTGCAAAGCATCGAGCCAGCTCTTCTTGGGTATAAGTTACATCCTTGCAGGAAAGTGCATTTCCACCATGCAGTGTTTTGGTCAGGCCATGAGGGACTCTTAAATGCACTGAACATATATCGCTAGTAGACTGTAAAGGTTATGATTCTTTCTTCTTCGTAAAGTAGCAAAATTTAAGTCATCCAGGTGTAGAGGGAAGGAGAAACTTACTTGTGCCATTTCTGTACCTTTCTCTTCAGTGGGGCTGTTCACTCTGGCTCTGTCTGCAAGGCAGCTTCTAAATATGCACCTGACTCTCCATCTTGTATTCACCTGAAGGGGAGTTCAGGTAACTGGAGGAGAGCAGAATCAGCTGCAGGAAATATAAGGAAGTAATCTGATTTAATAACATTTTAAGCTGGAAATAATCTTTGGGGTTGTAGAATCCCATCCTTTCATTTTGGAGATCAAGAAAATGGGGACTTTCTTAGAGAAATGCAAGAGCCGATGATAGTAGTGAGTCTGGGAATTGCATCACAGGATCCCAGTCCACCACGTTTCTATTAGTTTCCATCTGTTTCTGATGTTTTTCTTCTGTTTTTGTCATTTGTTCCTCTGTCCTTTGATCCTGTGTTTTTAGATTGTCTCACTTAGATTCCATAAATTCATCCGCTCTTAAGATTTATGGTCTACACGAGTGACTCTAAGAATATGTATATTTTTAAAAGAAGAGTGAAGAGAAATATTATGTGGAAAATCATGAATAATCCATGGTAAGATTGCTTTCTGAGGAGCGCATACGTTTTGCACTGGGAGGAAGTGTCCTCCATCCTGCATGAGATCTCTGTAATTTATCATAATTCATAATAATTCGTCATACTTCATCATAGGTCAATGATAAACACGGTTCAAGTAAAAGGCAGATTATGAATACAAGGCAGCCTCTAAGCACAAATGGTTTCAACATACAATTTAAAAGAAGACAATATAATATTATCTAACTTTTCTCAATCCAGACTAGACAAACACTTAGTTGATATTTTCGCATTTCTCAGCTGGAAAGAGAATGAGATTCTAAAAAACAACAGTCACTGCTTTTGGACAGGTCCACCTCTTTTTATGTCTGTTTCATTCCCTGGCTTAAATAGTCAGCTGAAGAAATTCCAACATTAAAAAAGAAATTAATTAACCAGCTTAAATGTGCACACACACACATTCTAGGGGAGTCTTGTGCAATTCCTTTATTGATTAAATAGGTCTAAAATGTAATTGGTGGGGGGTTTGTTCTTCACATTGTTTAACTTTCATCTCCTCTAAGAGACTTTCCCCACACGGGAAGATATCAGCTTTTAGTGTTATTAATAAGCCTATATCTTTATACTCTAAGGATGCTGCATTGGTTCTGACGTATATAGGCTGTTTCCATACTCAGATGTCATGTGAACTTAATGTTATTGTAGAGTTTCCTAGGTTTTTTGCCTTCTCAGCCTATGTCCTGGAATTATCAAGATACTACTCCTTTTAGATAACCCATGTTCCCACAGGGCTAGTCTTTGAACGGATAAAAGCTTAGCGTAAAACTGACCTTTTAACAGATGCTTCACTTTTATACCTGTTAGCAAGTTGTACATTTTGAGAGAGCTATTTTTCTGTGGCTTTTAAGGCTGTACTTCTGTTTAGGAATTTTCCTCCACTACCTAAAATACTTTTCTCTAAAAAGGGAGACGTGACCTTGTTTAGCATTAAACATTAGAAAATCTATATGAAAAGTGTTAAAAATTCTTACAATGATTCTCAATGATATCAAATATTGTGAACAAGAGTAGTATGACACTTACTAATAAAAAACTGAACTTAACAAGAAATGAAATGAGGGGGACATGGGCAGAGAGACACAAGAAGGCACAGGAATAAAGTCCATTTTATTTGTTACGTTATGTTGCTCATATCATGACAGAGTTTTACTTTAAAATTATGTTAAAAATTAATATGAGAGGAGGAAGATCTAAGTGTGGACTAATTGGGGTTATAGATCAGTACTGTTCACACACTGAATACATTGAAGGATGAGAAATTTTTTTTAAATAAATGAGGTTTTAGAGAATAAATGATTACAATTTTAAATGCCAGACCTGGCCTTCTGCTGTTACCAGCGTTACTTTTATTTTTAACAGGAAGTATTATGAATATATTTTTAAATTCTCAAGTAAAATTCATTATTTTGTGCTTCAATTATACCTATGCCAAGTTGCAGAAAATTGACTTGAATATATAGTATTAGGTTTAGAGCGTGTAAAAGCCTTCAAAATTTAAACAATATTGTTCCTATGAAAATAAAAATCCCTTTAGATTTGCGACTTTCTGTGGTCTGTTTTGTTTACCATTCAATCCCAAGTATCTCTAACTTGTGCCCCGGCAAAATTTAGGTATGCGGTAAGCATTTGCTAGATTGATGCCCTGGGCCAGCATTTCTCAAAGCATTATCCGAGGAACACCCGAGTATTTTTTTTTCTTGTTAATGAGTATTCTGTGAAAAGGGGTTCTCTGGTTAAAGTAGTTCAGGAGCCACGGCCATTAAGGATTGTATTTTAGATATTCAAACTCCATATAATCAATTGCCTCTGATAATTCCTTCACTAAAGGAGTGTGTAAGTGTGGTTAATCTGGTTGACTATAGGGCCCTTTTCCCAGGCTTAAACAGTCAGCCGAAGAAACCGGCGGCCATGTTTGAGTTCCCGTGGGAAACGCTGCCCTGGGCCGCTCTTGCCCTCCAACATGGCATTATACCTGAGTGTCTACGCAACAGCAGACCTGCTTTGAGTTCAGAGTCCATTTGGGAACTCATGAAAAAAAGAGGTTAAAAGTCAGCATTCATTCTTTAACGAGCTTCCAAAGAGCGTAAAGCTCTTAAAGGGAAGCACATTCAGATTTATAATCAAGTAAAAATTGACTAATTTTCATGATGACTTCTTTGTTAATCCCACTTAATAGAGATTTTGTAATTATTATTTTAAACAAAGTATGTTTGGATTTAAATATATATTTGATATTATGCTCTTTACAGGGCAGTGAAGATATATTTTTAACTTCAGCTGCCCTGTGGTACCTTTATTAGCCTTCACCACCCCCGTCCCCAGTAGATAAAATTACAAAAAGTAAAGTATTTGATAAAAGCATATTTTCTAGTTCAAGCTTATTCAAACTTACTTATGTCACTTTGTCACTTTGGAATATATTTCCCTGTACAGGTAATCATAATGCTTAACTAACCGAAAAACTGTGTTCCACTTTATGGGAAATAACAGTGTCATAAAAATTTCTATATATAACAAAGATAAGGAATATAGAGACAGGTAGAAAAAAATCACTAGCATGTTTTTATAAAAATGCTGTAACAGTTATACTAATTTATAATAATTGGTAACATATAAATTAAAATGTTCTTAAAGTAATGCTTTTATATGTGTAGGAAAGGGGATGGACTCAATTGAGTCAAAAATCTTAATTCTCCAGAAATATGTTAATGTGTTGACTATTGCAATGATTGATAGAGTAGATTTCTTAAATACTCCTTTATGGGATGAAATAAAAATTTGTCTTTTAATCACACAAATAAATTTGTCACATGGTCTATAATTTATTAATATTAGTGCAATGACATAGTGAGTAGAATTTTGATACTAGTTGTACAATCTTTATTCAGAACAAATGAAACATACTGAGAGGCTGTGTTAACACTTCAAAACCTCAGGGCATCAGTTTTTCTATTTTTCACTTAGGATAAAGTAACTTTTTAATTCAATACATGTCTATTAATTATCTGTTAAATATCTATTATCCTTTTTTTACATGGTGCTACTTAGCTCATGGTATACAAACTTGGGAAATGAATTCAACTGCAAAATAGAAGAAAGGTGGATACTAGTATTTAAAAGCAAGTATAAACAGATAATAAAACTGACTTGAAACATAATAATTTAGAAAAATAAATGGTCAAAACAATTACTATTACAAGTCATGAACTCCTAAGTACATAAGATTGCCAGTTTTTAAAATAAAGTATGTATACATATGTATATATATGTATTCTAATTTTATTAAATATTTTTTCAAGAAGAATGGCAATGAGTTTGCTATAACTCCATGGAAATGTACCCTCATAGGCGCTGCATGTCTTAAACTGAAAAATGTGCTTACATTAGATATTGATTCATTTTGATGGTGTATCCTTTATGTGTGCAATCACACATTCACACATACATGATGTCATCTATGCATATACTTTTGTAAGGAACAGTGCAAGTGAGATATATTTATTGCCAATTTTTTTTTAATAAATTCAATAATCCTTTTTTTTCCCCCTTCAAAGCTGGTCCTAGCTATGATGCCCAGTTTTCCAGTTTTCCAGTTTAAAGCACTTTGGTAATTGTGTTTTTTCACATGAATATTAAGAATACTTTACAAAGAGTAGGTGGTTTTCAGAGGCCAAGTAAGTTTCTAAGATTATTTGCATTTTAGTGGTTACGTAATAAAAGCCCTATATGACAGGCTTTTAACTAACATACTCAACAGCAAAAAACTAGAAGTGTTTTCTCTAAAATCCGGGGTATGTTTCTAGGAATTTACGCATGTCTTCCGGGTTATCTAATTTGTTGGTATGTAAATATTCATAGTGTTTTCTTACGATTGTCGAACTTCTCTGTTATTAGTTGTAATGTCACTTCTTTCATTTCTGATTTTATTATTTGAGGCTGCTCGCTTTTTAGTTAGTCCTAAAGTTTCTCCCCTGGGTTTACCTTTTCCAAACCCACCCTTAGTTTTATTGATGTTTCAATTGCCTTTTAGTCTCTATTTTATTTATTGCCGCTCTGGTCTTTGTTATTTATTTATTTTTTACCGACTTGAGCTTAGCTTGGTCTTCTTTTCCTAAGTCGTTGTAGTGTAAATTAGGTTGTTCATTGAACATCTTCCTTTACTCTTAATGAAAAGGTATTTATCACCATTAGCTTCCCTCTTAAAACTGCTTTTGCCGTATCCAAAATGTTTTGATACATTGTCTATTTTCATTTGTCTCAAGGTATTTTTTGATTTCCCTTTTGATTTCTTTGACCCGTTGGTTGTTCAAGAACATGTTTATCTCCCCATATTTATGAATTTTCTATTTTTTCTTATGGCTGACATCAAATTGTATTTTATTGTTTTCCTAAAAGATGATTAATATGATTTTAAACTTTTCAAACTCATTAAGACTTGTTTTGTTGCCTGACATAGAACCTAACCCAGAGACTGACCCTTGTGTGCTGTGGTGAATATGTGCTCTGCAGCTGTTGGCTGGAGCTGAGATTTGACCCACAGAAATGGAAGTAACAGACGTGACATGGTTTTTGAAACTAAGTTTTGAGGTAACTTGCAGTGCAGCAATAAAGAATAAAACACATATTATATGCATAAATAGGAATTAATTTTTAACGAAGAGATCCGATAATTTACAGCCAGTCTACCAGAGACAAGCTGACTTTTAACCATGTTTTCATCCTTTTCCCCCAATGTTATCGAAGTCTATTGATTAGAAACATGTTACTCAATGGAAGAGAATTACATAAGGCAGGGGATATGAGAAGGTTGTGGTCATGTGAGGCTGTCATAGAGGCTGCCTGCCACAATAGCAAAAGTCACATTTTTCAATATATTTTTAATAACTATGGGAACTCATTTAAATGAGACAAGGATCATATTTTTTAAATGTTCCCATCATTTTTATACTTTTTTTATTTGAATATCCTTCAGCACTGTTATTTTTTAATATCATAACTTATTTTTTCTGAGCAAGTGACTAGTACACTCTTGAGATGGTTTTTGCAGTGTCCAAAAAACACACGTATATATAAATATTTTTGGTCTTGGTTTAAAATTACATTTCCCTCCTATTAACATTTTATTTTATTCATATTTTCATTCCACGTTATGCTTTGCTTTACAAACATTTCTTTCAAATTTCTGACAGATTTTACTTTAATTATACATAAACATATATATCATATTTGTAAGAGGCCTGTGATGTACCAGTCAGCCACAGAACAACCAGGGAGAACGAGCCAGTCCGCTTCCCCACACCACACCAAAGTGCCTGAAAGGCGGCCCTAATACTGCGCTACAGAGAGTGATCTCAAATAGCTCAGACCTGGGTGCTGGTGCAGTGTCTTCAACTGGTGAACATCTTTAGAGGAACCAATAATGTTTCTGAGACAGGGAGATATATGATGATCACAGATGGGGTGTCATGAACTGTACACCCACATCTGCTTGCTGTGAAACAAACCGTTCTGCCATTTTATGAGTCAGTTTCATTTGTGCAGACGATGAATGATTGAGATAGCCAGATTGCAAGGTTTTTGATGTAAAATAAAGTTTAACTCTCTTGGGGGGAAAGAAAGTAAGCCCGTGAAGATTTACAATGCTACACACTGCTTATTTTTATAGCTTGGCTCCATTATGTCAAACACGTACACAACTACAAACATACGAGAGCAACAGAAGCATAGACACTGGTGTAAGGATACTGAAAATGCTAACTACACCTGCCACCATCTCCTGCATGATCTAGGACATTGTTTATATGTTTAAAATCACGTTTTTATTGGTGTATCTCTAGGAGGCATGCTTTTATGATAGTAAACTTTGGAGAAATTAACTAATTTTATGTCATTGTGTTTTATACCCAATATACTCTGATACAATGATTATAAATTATCAATATATAATAATTGATAGTCTATTTTCTGAATCTGTATACTTACATTTAAGATGATGGAGATCATTGCAAATATGTTGCTCATAGAAATACATGTTTCCAAAATATGCCAAGGAAGAAGGTATGTATCATAATAGTAACAAGCACTGTAAAATTCAGAAAGTAATTGATGATTATGGATAATGGTGATGCAAAACCCATAAAAGTTGTCAAACAGCAAGATTGAATCACAATCGTGCTGATAATACTTAAGTCAGAACACATGGATTCAGTGCTGGATCACTAAATAATAAAGATGGAATATGAAAGATCGAAGGGTAAAGGAACAGTGATTGCAATCTAAATGTATTAAGGGAAACAATCAAACGGCTTTTGTGTAAATATTTAGCATCTTGAGATTAATTTATTCCAAGTAATTTACAGCATCAGTCTCAGTGTTCTGGATTAAAACTGATAGTATCTTTTATGTATACTGGTTAATGATGAGAAGCTTTGACATTTTAAAATACATCAAAAATATTATTTTAACTTGACAGAAAGTTTTAAAGGATTCTTTGCAGTTAAAGTTGCCCATAGACGTGCTAGTGTAAGAACCCTATTTCCAAGACGCCCAGATACAAGTCAGGTCAGAGAAAATAGTTCCAAAACCCTGTGCGGCCATTGAGCCTGAAACTATGAATGAGTATGATTAAGAGGCACGTCTAAACTGTGTGGCAAAAAAAGCTTTATGTGTTAAAAACATCACATAATTACCTTTTAAGGGCAATATAGGTCTAGTGAATTAAATTATAATGTTAAAGAGTTAAGATAGCTAATTTGATCGGAAATAATCAGATAGTGTTTTGAAACTTCTTTCATGTTCATAAGAGAGATACACTGAGACAGAATTTGGGCATCATCCTTACTCATGGGATCTGATTTCAAGAGGAATGAAGGCATGTCTTCATAATATCCTTATCATCTATTTATTTCGATGTCTAGAGACATTGATGTGTTTCATCAGTCACATTTTAGGGTTAAAAAATTAGATTTGTCACATGCAAGTATTTTATTTAAATAAAACCATATTTAACCATTATTCCCACCCCTCCCCCCAATCTAATCATGTGTCAAAGGGCCAAGTGACAGGAGTACACTTATTAAGGTATGGGAGCACTTTTGAGAAGGACAGATGTGACATTTTGTCTCAGGGTTCTGCAGTAGGGTGATGACTTAGAAAAGGCAAAAGGGCAACATAAAGACCAGGGACCAGGAAGACCAAGAACTCATACAAAGGTCATCATGTACCCAGAAGACCTAATTAATATACTGTACCTTTTTATTAACGTGTCTAAAAGAAATTCTCAGTTCTCAAGTAAATGCTGTATTTAACATTTTCCTCCATTTAATTATAACGCCTCACGTTGAAGATTGTGACTGTGGGAAATGCTAGTGTCTTTACTCAAGAGCAATTTTTTTTTAACCAAAGCCTATTTTGACATTTGGAGAGAGGGACCAGCATGGCAATGCAAGTGACTCTTAAAGTTCCCTCCGCCCATGGATGCATCACATGTACAGCTACATGCACAGCAATTTGCCCTGAGAAATCCGGAAACTAGCCAATGAGAAATGCCCATATCTAAACGTCTGGGAAATAAAGGCTGAGACACATTCTCACCATAAACTTGACAGTGCCATCAGACCAGGACAGAACCTCCAACTCCCACCTTCTCCTTGAAGAGATAAGGGCTTAGAATGCACACCTAGCAACTGCTTTTAAGATGCCCACATGTGATGGGCCCCCAAAATACCTAGCTCCTCGGTGCTGACTATGATCCTCCCCGAAACCCCCAAAAGACAGCGTGCACTTCTCGCCCTTTTCCCTCCAGCTATCTGCAATGACAAAACCATGCCACCAGTATTTTCTGGAAGGAACTTATTAACACATCTACCACCCTAAATTTTATGGATGTAGCCTGAGGGCTGAACCCCAACCACCTAGTTTTGAGAGTTAACAAGGCTTGCGTTCACATGTCCCACAGGACTACAGTAAACAGAAATTTACCCAAAGTCATAGCGCTACTCAGTAGCAGAGTAAGATTTGAAAATGCATGTCTCCAACGTATGCTCTTTATTCTACGCTATATACTCTTACAACATGCAAAATAGTGTCATGACAAGCAAGTGTAATTTGACAGCTACACTTGTCATTTAAGCTTAGGTTACATTTCTAACTCCTTAATCTATAAACCCCTGACATTCGGTTGAATTACTAAATTTTAACTGAGCACCCCCTCAACTGCAGCAAACTTAATGAAAAGTGTCAAGGACGACCCAGCTGCCTGAAAGCAACCATTCGAATGTGATTCTCTTAGTACATGACATAGTAACACATCTGTAGGAGCAGCACAGATGACAACAAATGTGTTCACTTAATTGCTCTGCTTCTATAAAACTGGAGGACCATACAAATGAGGTTTCTCTACATGGCCCCATTCTTAGCACATAAAAAATTCAGAAAATATTATACGTCTAAAACACAAGCCAAAATAAATTTCAAATAGATTTAAAAATTAGAAAAAAAGTAATAAGATTTTCCAGAGCAACCAGAAAATGAACTGAAAATAAATTTTTTTCTGAACCTGAAGTGTACAAAAAATTATTTCACATTTTCCTATTCATCAGTCACCAAGCTTTTAAATTTATAACTAAGTACAAATAAAAATTTATAATTAAATATAAATAAAAATATATCAAATGTTTATGCTATTAAATTCATAATTTAAATTATAATTTATAATGTAGGTAAATAAATACTTTGCTTGTTTCCAATTAATATTAAAGAAAAATTTTCAATGTTGGTTTAAGTATGGCACCACAATAGAATTACAAACAGTAATTCACCATAATAATAGAAAAAAACGAAAAGTAAAACATGATTGTTTCAGTACATACAGAAAGAGAAAAGTGCTGCAACTTAACATATGTTATCACTATAAAATATGCAGAATTATTCCATCTATTGATTAAGAATGCATGTATTTATAAGTATACATGGAAATTTCACCAAGACAGATTATATTCTGGGCCATGTAACAATTCATTAAAAAATTGAAATTATATGAAGTGTGTTCTCTTTCTTATGAAATTAAGAAACCAATAAGGAAAATATAACTGAAAAATCCTCAAATTTTTGAAATTAAGCAATATGGTTCTAAATAACAAGTATTAGCTTTTGCACTTAGACAGTAAAATAAATTAGCAGTATAGATGTGGGAGATCATATAAAATGATTATTTGAGATTAGTCTGCATATTTAGAAAACCCAAGAGATGAATTCCAAATTACTATGAGAAAGTAAGCTAATAGGATATAAAATTAATATGTAAATAAATATCCTTCATAAGTATAAACAACCACATTAGAAATGACAATGGAAGTAACTGTTCCATTTACAATAGTAATTAGAAAATGATCTGCAAACATATTAAACAAAAGAATAGACAAAATCTATGTAAGAAACATTTTGAAATAATCCTGGATATTCACCTGGACTAATGGACGATATATCATACCCTTGGAAGGGAAGATCCACCATAAAAAATGTTAACTTGCCTTCAGGATATTTATAAAATAAATTTGATTCCAAAATAAATATATCTACTAATTTTTCTTTTTAATCCTAGAAAAAATTGATTCTTAAAATCACAATTATGAATTTAAAAAAGCAAAATACCCTGGAAAACTCTGAAACATAGAAGCAACAAGAGATACTAGGTACGTTGAGTATTAGAAGAGTCCACAAAACCTCGTTAATTAAAACAGTATCTGAAAGACACATGATGAAATTGATCAACATGTTCACTTAAAAACTGTAGAAATAGCATCTAACATATGAGGACATTATAAAATAAAGATATCTCAATGGGCTATTTCCGTATATGCTTTTGTGAAAACTATGTAGCTATTATAAGAATAAGTAGTGTATTAATTCAATTTGAGACTAGAAGGGACTCAAAAATCAACAAAAAGAGTCCAGTTTAAAAGTAGTAAATAAAAACATTTTCTTAAGCAGTTTATACATGCTGAAAATCAAATGCCCAGCAGATATATGAAAAGATGGTCAACCTTGCTTGTAATTACAAAATACCAAATTTAAACAACGGTAAGATACCACTTTATAATCATTATTTTGGCAAAAATAAAGTTGTACATTAAAAATGGCTTAATGAGAAAACAGTTTTAACACATTACTGTTTTAAGTAAAATTTGTTGCAGCTGTTTAGAGAACATTTTTACCATAGTTGGTAAAATTGAAAACCCACACATTGTATCACTCAAAACTCTCACTCCTTGGCACATTTGCCAAAAAAATCTATAACTGTACCCAGGGCACAGAATTAATATAAAGATGTTCGTGTCAGCATCACTTGTAGCAAAAATAAATAACTAAATGTAATAGAAAAATAAAATATGTTGGATGCATATGTAAAACATCTTACAGAAATTAAGAGCTATGAAAACCCCGGTGTTGCCCATTAGACCACTTGAGTGAATGAGGGAGGGGTATGTATGAGGCTCAGATGGGAGGGATAACATAAATGAACAGGAGAGAAGCTTTCAATGTCTATTGGAATAGAACGGCCTAAGGTGAGGAGTGTGATCGCCTCAAATCTCTACATCGGAGGTAAACATAAAACTTTTCAAAAAGTCCTACTGATTAAGATGTCTAACTTCACAGAAATATTTAGAGTTATTTTTGCTTCAAATTTAACTGATGGGATCGAGTAATATAAAAATAAAGATAGCTCATGGAAGCCTAGAGAGCTGGGCAAGTTGTAACAGGTTTATCAGGTCATGGGCACTGCAGGAAGCTCAAAGCACCTTGGACCAAAATGATGGAGACAGGAATTACATGAACTCAGGCTGGTGGAGAAAGTAGCACTACTGTAGAACGGTGACACATGACAGACAAAAAGCATAATATCCCCAAAGTGAGGTTTCCCACCAAGACCTTGGAGAAGTCACTGAGCCAGAGACAGCAGAGTTCCCCTCAGTTTTAGACTATGGGAAAGTTGTGCCATTATCTTGGTATCACAGCTGCTGGTTTGGCACTTGCCTTCAAGGCACATGCACAATGATAACTTTTAAAATACACTAAAGATTTTCAACAGGGATTCATAAAATGGGCATTAACATCAGGCAAAAAATGTAAAACAGGACCCAGTTCCATTTGGTTACTTCGAAGTCCATAGAAAAATGCATCCCTAGAAAATACATTTTCCATTTATCTAAATGTTCACAGCCTGTTCACTAATCTAAGTGCCAACCCCTAACCCCTGGCTTCCCACATCAGATCAGTCAGCACAGCCTCTACTTTGTATGGAATTTTATTTTTATTGTCAGAAAGCAGAGAGTGCTTAGAAAAACACTTCAGCTATAAATATTTTACAAGATCAGCTTTTGTTTCACGAAAAGTAAGCAGGCAACCTAAAATCACTGCCTATTTGAATAAAACCAGCAGCATGAAAGAAAATCACTAGACTGAAAAATTCTAACTTTAGCATAAAAATAAATAGCATCCTCAGAGAAATGAATACCACAAACTAAAAACACATATGTGCTTAAGAAAAAAAAACCCCAAATGATTTAACATGAAAAAAATGAAAATAAACAAAAAGAAACTGAATGGCATAGAAAGACTGAATAACAGGAGGAATATGAAAATAGACTAAACAATGAGTGGGATGGAATTTCCAGGACCTGGAATAAAACAAATAAGAAAATATTAATGAGCACAAAGTTCAAGGACATGGAGATAGATTCTGGAGAACCCTGTCTCTTTGGATCTCTGAGGAGAGAGCACAGGAAAACGTCAATGAAGTTAATTTTCCTGAGTAGAAGCAGGACTTGAATTAACTAACAGCCAACATATCTCCCACTGATTTCCCTGCAGGGACACTAAAAACAGGCCTACATTTGACTGTGGCCTGGTGATATGAGAAAAGATAATGAAGAGAAATAGGAGAGCTCACAAGAATGGGAATCAAACTGAGATCAAGCTTTCATTCCCAGCATAACATTTCTGGGTGTGTCTGTGAAGGAGTTTTCAAATGTGAAGAATTTAACGTTGGAATCTGACTGAGTAAAGCAGTACACACCTATTGGAATGGCCAAATTCTAGAACAACGACAACACCCTACGCTGGCCAGGATGTGGACCTACAGGGACTCTTATCCATTCTCAGTGGGAATACAAAATGGTTTGGCCTCTTTGGAAGATAGCTTGGCTGTTGCCTACAAAATTAAACACCCTCTTACCACGCGAGCCAGCAATCGCGCTTCTTGGTAATTACCCTGAGGTGTCTGAAACTTATGTTCACACAAACACCTGCACCTAGATGTTTATAGCAGGTTGATTCATAATTGCCAAAACCTTGGATGCAAATTGAAATGTTCTTCAGAAGGATAAACTAAATATGGTACATCCAGACAATACAATATTCAACACTAAAAAAAGTGGTCCATCAAGCCACGAAAAGATGTGGACGAAACGTAAATGCGTAGTACTAAGTGAAATAAACCAATCTGAAAAAGCTACCAAGTGTATGATTCCAAATATATTATATTCTCAAAAAGGCAAAAGTTGACAATAAAATGATCAGCGGCTGCCAGCAGTTGACTGGAGAGGGACGAAGAGGTCAAACACGGAGGATTTTTAGGGCAGTGAAAAACTGCAATGATGAATACGTGTCATTATAGATTTGTCCAAACTCATAGAATGTACCACACCAAGAATGAACCACAATGGGAACTATGGGCAGTAATTGATTATATTGTGTTAATGGAGGTTCAACAAGTGTAACAAATGTATCACTCTGGCAGCAGACACTAATAACGGTGGAGTCTATGCACGTGTGAGGAAGGGGATGTATGGGAAAATCTCTGTACCTTCCTTTTAATTTTACTATGAACCAAAAACTTTCTTAAAAAAAGACAAATCCAGCTAAAATATTGATACCAAAAGTATCTGGCTACATGTGTACATGCTTACCTTAGAAAGTCATATATAATTAGTGTAATTATCTTGTCCCTGGGAATTCCTCTAGTATTTCTCCCAACCTGCTCATAAAGAGAATAATATACTGTGTCGTGTCATGACTGACTGACTATTTTTTGTCCCCTTACTTTAAATAGGAGAGAGTAAAAAATAGAAAATGGCTTCTATTGTTTGGGGGAAGAAGAACTTAGGATGGACCAAAGTCTTCTTGTTCCTACATGGATTTGCAGGTCCCTACTCTATGGGTAAACTTTCACAATCCTATAGTTACCTTTAATTGAAGCAACTAGGAATTCAAGGATAGGGAGATTATATACTTCATATTGTGGATACCAGTCAAAACAGTTTGAAAACAACTGATTTGTGCTTCTGGGAGAAAAACAAGGGTTATCAAGGTAACCTACAGAAGAGAATTAAGACTCTGGTATATGAATTCTGGCAAATGTAAGCAAAACATTATTACAATGGAAATTAAAAGCCATAGGATTATAAAACGAATCACATGATAATAATAACGCATGATAGGGCACATGTTATCTTCTAACAATTACAGGATACATTTCCACTTATCACTAACTCTTTAGGCCACCACAGCCCTCTTACTTAACCCCAAAGAAAGAATAATCGCTGAGGCAAAAGTTACTAAGGGTGGTGTCAGAATATATATATACACATATACGTTCTATTTCCCCCTCCTTCAATCAAAAGCCTCCTGTCAGAAATGCTTATAACTGTGGTTACAGATTTTAAAAAGTGGCCAGTTTTCTTTAGACAAGAACCATGTAAGCCTGTTAATCACAATTGGCAGGAGGTGTATGTCCATATAGCCAGGGGTTTCGTCCGACCCCATTACCAAGACAGAGACTTGCCTGTAGCCAAAAGCACCCATGCACCTTAGTTATTGGAATAAAACATTTGATTATGTACAACTGGCAATACAGTGCTATGCATAGTGGAGCTTTATAATTTTACTCACTTTCCATATGAAAAATGGTGAGAAAATAACTATTTAGTCTCTACTGCTAACATCAGACTATATGTTTATTTTTTATATGCTGTCAAGTTCATTCCATGAGGGACTCATGAAATCAATTTCATGGATAATCATCAGTATTTTCTTAAATACTCATAAAATGATTACATATACTTCAGTGAATCTTAATTTTATATGTGTGTATGCTTGTGTGTTTACTGGCTTGTAACAAATAAAAGTATTTTGTACTGTAAATAGTAGTCAAAAATTTTAAAGGTTATTGACCGAAGCTACTCAAACACCAAAATTATCAATTGAATTTCTGTAAGTAGTATTTTAACTTTTTCAATATCTGCGATTATAGGATACATGTTTTTGCATAACAAACCTAGCTCAAGAAGCTGAAAGACAGTGGTGGCTATTAATTCCAGTTGAATCAATAGTCAGACGATAGGATTTATAAGAAATATAGAAATAAATTCACTTACAAAGAAGTGGGAAAGGACTAAGGCATTTGTTACCTCGGCTGTTTCGGGAAAATTTAAGTGAAAATCCACAAAACACTTCACGTTCAGTTCCCCAGTCATGCTAGCTAACACCTGAGCAAATTTTAGTTGGTAATGTTAATTTGTATCTTTCTCATTTAACCTTCTTCATAAAATTAAAATATTTTATTATTTTTCTAAAAACTTTTAGCTTGTTTTCACTACTAAAATTTTAATTTAAATCTATTATTAACATGGTCAAATGTGTCTATTTTCATTGAAGTGTCTGTAAAATACAGTAAAAGGAGAAAATAACATTGACTTTCACCACCTCGCTTACTTCACTTAGCATAATGCTCTCCAGTTCCATCTATGCTGTTGCGAAGGGTAGTATCTCCTTCTTCCTTTCTGCTGCGTAGAAAGACAGATACCATATAATTTCACCTATAAACGGAACCTAATCAACAAAATAAACAAGCAAGCAAAATATAACCAGTGACATTGAAATAAAAAACAAACTGACAGTAACCAGAGGGAAGAAGGGAGGGGGATGACAGGGGAAAAGGAGGGGAAGTGGGAACATGTGCAAAGGACCCATTGACAAAGCCAAATGTGGAAAGGATTGAGGGTTGGAGGTGGGGGCGAGTGGGGCTGGGGAAAGTGGTGGCAGGAAAATGTTGACCAAAAAAAGAAAAAGGTGGACGGGGGAGGCTGGGCGTAGTGTGGGAAATCAAGAAGCCGAAGAACTGGTGTGTGCAGCCCATGGACATGGACTAAGGTGTGGGGATGATGGGATGGGGTACAGGGCAGAGGGGATAAAGGGTGAAAAAAATGGGACAACTGTAATAGCATACTCAGTAAAATATACAAAAAAAGAATTAAAAAGAAATAAAAATAAATTTTAAAAAGGAAAAAAAATTGAGACAGTCAAGTTCGAGTCAGGTATCATTTTATTATGAGATCTCCAAAAGAGTAGCAATAGCAAACTAAAAAGTTTTACACTTTTTCTCAAGTGTTAAAATCATTGTATAGTATATATTTATTTCATTAAATAATTAGTTTCACAGACATTTGTTGAGAACCTGTATTATGTCAGGTGTTGCTATAGGAACTAGGGATTCAGAGATCAACATTCCCTCTCTCGGGATGCTCTGGTCTCAGTAATACAAATATGAAAATTTATACTTTTAGTGTGGTTTACTAAGCATAAAATAGCAATATGCAGAAACAGTCATAGTTTGGTCTATAAAGCAGGGTATCCAGGAAAGACCCAAAAGAGAACATGTAGTTCCATATAAATAAAGCAAGTGGTGAAATTGTTAACAGGAAAAGAGGGATAAAAAAGGGGACCAGTGGGTGGTGATGATTAGAAGAAAGGTTTGAACCAGGTCATGAAGGATAGTAGACGCCATCTTAATATACTTGATCTGCATTCCATAAGCAATTAAGATCTTTAAATGGAAGAGTGATTTAATAAAATTTCATCTCAGTAAGTCCATTTGGGCTACCATGCGGAGAATGACATCAAGGGGCAATGCTTAACATTGGGGAAACTGACTGGTATGCCATTTTAGAAATTCCAGTGTAAATAATGAAATCATCAACTAACATTCTGACAATAGTAATGGAAAAAATGTTAAATAATTCCATATATTTTGAGGAAGATATCCAGTTCTCATGATTAACTTGATGCTAGTTATGAAGGGCAATTTTTTTTTCTTAAATTTAAACTTCTAATTATTTTGGTTTGGATAATTGGATGGCTCTGAAGGTGGTGTTTCTATTCATTATAATTAGGAATGAAGAAAAAAAGTATGTTTTAGGGTGAGATGGGAACAATTTAACTTTTTGATATTTTGAGGTTAAGGGTAAGAATGCCCATAGTTCACAATACGAAGCTTAAGAAGAAAAACACGTCTTTGGTAGAAAAAAATAGAGTTACCAATACATAGCTCTGAGATAAAGATTGTAAGTACCGAATGAGAATAAAAATTCAGGAATAGAGGAATGAAGAATATTCATGTTTAAAGAACTGGTAGAAGAAGAGTCAAGCTAGAGAATGTTAAAAAGTGTTTTAAAAATTATGAAGGAAAAATCAGGGGAGAATGATATCATGGAAGTCAATTCATCTTCAAGAACCTGTTACTCACAAATTGCAGAATTTTTTTTTTTTTTTTACCTCTAAGACCCTTCAGGATGAAAAACATTAGTCCTTAAAAAGAAACAAACACAGAAAAAACTGTAGTAATTAACATGGCAATATACTTTCATTCTTAAATTCATGCGTAGACAGGATATAGAACATGGAGGAGAGAACGGGGATCGGTGAAGTCTAACATTTGAGGGCTTATTTTAAATGTACCTTAGAATATGCATATTATTATATTCTATTAATTCTATAATCTTTATGTTGTATCTCTAATTTGTTTAGGCAAATTATCTGCTGTGTTCAAGTTTAACAACACTGTAACTAGGTAGGCCAGCGTGACACTCGCTCAGAGGCCTATTTCTGTTCCAATGTGCCCCACACCTTGGAGCATTTCTGTAATTGTTTTTTATTTGCAGGATTTTCAAGCAATTTATTTGTGGCTTTTATATGGGTAGACAGGCATGCAGTAAATTTCCTATCATGGTTTATGAATCCCAGAAGTAACGTCAGAAGACTTCGGTGCTTGATGTTTGACTTTTCTTTTTTATTTAAGTAGACAGCTTCCTTCAAGCATTATTTTGAAATCACAAGAACAGTAGTTATCCTAATTTTAGAGTGATGTATTTTCTCTACTCTAAGTAGGTGACTCTTTAATAGTGGTCTTTTAGTATGGGAAATTTCATACCTAGATTTTATGATTACATTTAGCTATTATGCCATTTATAGCTGTTGTTTAATTGAGTACCAGTTTTGAAACCATTTCATTGTTTAATATTTGTAATACTTCAGTTAAATCAGTTAGATAACTGATTTTAAGGGTCATGCGTAATATTATATTATTAATTTGAGAATATTGAAACAAGATTCTTAATTAAAAATCAAGTATAGCAAGAAGATAAATATCTGTAAACATTTTTCATTCTGTTAAATTTGCAAATAGGTACCATACTTAAAAAATACATAATTGTCCTACATTTCTCAACTGTTAACATATAAAGAGACAGTCAAATGTATACCCTCAGAAATTTCACCTGCTACTTCTACATATATATGCTCACATTAAACATTCATAGCTATTATTTATTGACTCAAATAATTTAAATTCTAATTATTTGTTTTCAAGGCCTACAAGGAATACAGTTCTCAAGGGCATTATGCTAGGTTTAAAAAAAAATCTCAAAAATCATTAATTGTATTGTTCCATTTATATATCATTCTCAAAGTGACAACGATAATAGAAATAGAGAACAACTTATCAGTTGTCAGGAAACAGAGAGTTGTGGGGAGAGGGATGAATATAACTAAAAAGAATAGTGCACAGGAGATCTTGGTGGGGATGTAATAATTCTGTATGTGAGTTGCAGTGAGCAGTGATTAAAGAAATATTCTCATGTGATAAAGTGACATAGAATTATAAGTACACATGGTACAAAAGAAAAAAGCACAAACTAAAGCACAGAAAAATATTTTTCAACTAGCACAAGATCATTTTTTGGTGGGACTGTAATCCACTCTAACTGTTGAAAACTTAGCATCTTAATGAAATTTTCCTAGGCAGTATTAAAATCAAGAATATTTAAAAAGCGAAAACCAAAACTGAAAGTGAAAAGAAGACAGATTTTTCTTGAAGTGGAAGATATATAATGCAAATGTAACAATTTAAATCTCTAAGCAATAAAACTGGATTTAAAATGTCAACAAAAATATAAATGCATAGATACATGTATCTATGCAGAGAGAGAGACTGTGAAAAGATCGCCTACACATGTATTTTTTCTTTTCCTAGGTCTCCTAGTTTATTTCTTTTCTTCATTGTGAAATAAGCAACACTTACAACTTTTATAGTTATAAAACAATATCAATTAAAAAAAGGGCAAAGGACCTGAACAAATACTTCTCCCAAGAAGACATACAAATGGCCAAGATATATGAAAAGGTGCTTAATTTCACTAGCTATTAGAGAAATGCAAATCAAACTCCAACGAGATACCCACTCACACCTGTTAGAATGGCTATTATCAACAAGATAGGTAATAACAAGCGCTGGAGAGATTGTGAGAAAAAGAACCCTCATTCACTGCTTGTCGGGATATAAACTGGTACATCCACTGCAGAAAACAGCATGGCAGCTCCTCAGAAAATTACGAATAGAGTTACCATAAGACCCAGCCATCCCTTTTTTGGGTGTCTGCCTGAAAAATTGTGATTATTTTTACTTTCTAGTAATTAATAGCATTTATAGAATGCTTTATAGTTTGCATACTTTCTTATTCTAAATCATTCAAAATCAGTTGTGTTAACAACCTAAAGATGATTTTAGTTCAATGCAAGAGATATTTTGATAATGAAATTTTGCTGCCCCAAATTTGCAGTAAGCAAAACCAAAAAGCAAAACAAGCTTTCTAGAGGGTAGCCCATGGTTTGATGCTTCTAGAAAAATGTTAACATAATAAAATCTAGAGGGAAGACTGGGGAACATGAATGGAGTGTTCCCCTTGATTTTGGGGAAATTAGAATCTAACTGTTATTAGTCATTAAATAGAATTTGACTTTAAAAAAAATCCTTACCTGAGAACATGCTAATTGATTTGAGAGGGAGGGAGTGGGGGGAGAGAGAGAGAGATGGAGAGAGAGACAGAAGATGTCAACTGGTTGTCTCCCGCATGCACCCCAACCAGGGATAGAACCCTCAAACTTTTGGTGTACTGGAGGATGCTCTGACTAACCAAACCACCCGACCAGGGCAGAAACTGACTTTTTAATGCCTCTTTCAAGTCAATGACTTCCTGCTAACAAATATTTTAATTATATTGTGATCATTTCAAAGAAAGAAAGAGTGTCTGACATCCTCAGTCTCCTTAAAAAGCAAAAGCGCCGATGTTGTTCTCTTCAGTCTACATTTAAAAAAAAAAACCTGAAAAATTTTAAATCATGGTGGAAGTGGAAGTCTTTATAGTAGTGTTCAGAATTTGAGCATTCATAGTTAAACTTAAATGACATAATTATAGCAATTAAGTGTGGAACTGTAGGACATGTTCAGTATATTTTGTTACATAGACAAATTAATAATTACCCAAGAACTTGAAATGATATGTGTTGAATTTTAACATATTTGAAATTGATGTCTACCTTTATCTTAGCAGAGCTTATGATAACAAAAGAAAGTCACTCAAATACTTCAAATGATTATATAGAGAAACAATATTAGTGTTATTTTTTCCTGTTTGGATGTGGTTTACCACTGATAATGCACTCTTTTGGGAATAAACAAGAATTCTTTCTCACACTGTTCTCCCAGAATGTTTAAAGTGCTTCCAGCTGTGTGAATTACCTTGGGCAATACATATACATACATGGCCAGTGCCTTTCTTTAATAATTTTACAATAGCCTCTAATTGCTTTAATTGACAAGAGTTGCACAGCCCTCACTTTAAATTAAAAGCTAGAAATGATTAAGCTTAGTGAGAAGGGCATGTGAAAAGCTGAGAAAGTCTGAACGTTATGCCTCTTTCACCAGTTAAACCAAGCTTTGAAAGCAAAGGAAAAGTTCTCGAGGAAAATGAAAGAGCTCCTCCAATGTACACAGGAATACTAGGAAAGCAAAACAGCCTTAGGGCTAACATGGACAAAATTTAAGTGGTCTGGAAAGATCAAACCAGCCACAACATCTCCTTTAAGCAGAAGCCTAAGGTGAAACAAGGCCCTAACTCTCAATTCTGTGAAGGCTGCGAGAGGTAAGGAAACTGCAGAGGAAAAGTCTGAAGCTAGCAAAGGTTGGTTCATGAGGTTTAAGGAAAGAAGCCATCTCCGTAACATTAAAAGTGGAAGGTGGAGTAGCAGGTGCTGATGGAGAAGCTGCAGCAATTTATCCAGACCTAGCTTAGAAGGTGGCTACACCAAACCATAGATTTTCAAATGTAGACAAAACAGCCTTTTATTGGCAGAAGATACCACCTAGGACTTTACTAGTTTTAGAGGAAAAGTCAATGCCCGGCTTCAAAGCTTCAAAGTGTAGGCTGACTCTCTTTAGTAGCTAATGCAGCTGGGTACTTTACAGTACTGCCGTGCTCATTTACCATTCCAAAAATCTTAGGACCCTTAAAAATTATGTGAAATCCACTCTATGCTCTATTAATGGAATATAAAAACCTAGGTGGCAGCACATCTTTTTGCAGCAGGATTTACTAAACATTTTAGCCCCCTGACGAGACTTACTGCTCAGAAGAAAACATTCCTTTCAAAATTTTATTGCTCATTGACAAAGTGCCTGGTCACCCAAGCGCTCTAATGGAAATGCACAATGGGATTAATGTCGTTTGCATGCCTGCTGATAGAGCCTAACACAACATCAATTCTTCAGCTTATGGATGAAGAAGTAATTTTGACTTTTGTCTTATTATTTAAGAAATACATTTTGTAAATCTATAGCTGTCATTGTGATTCCTCTGATGAATCCGGAAGAAGTAAATTGAATATCTATCTTCCTGAAAGGATTCACTATTTTAGATGTTATTTTAAACATGCATGATTCATGAGAAGAGGTCAAAATATCAACATTAAAAGGAGTTTGAAAGAAGTATGATTCTAATACTCAGGTATGACTTTGAGAGGTTTAAGACTTCAGTGGAAGAAGTAATTGTAGAGTGGTGGATGTTGCAAGAGAACTAGAGTTTGAAGTAGAGCCTGAAAGTTTGACTGAATTGCTGCAATTTCATGATAAAACCGAAGAAATGAGGAGTTTTTTCTTATGGATGAGCGAAGAGAGTGGTTTCTTGAGATAGAATCTACTCCTGGTGAAGAGGCTGCAAAGACTGTTGAAATGACAACAAAGGATTTAGAGTATGACATGCATTTAGACAATAAAGCAAAGGCAAGCTTCAAAAGGATTGATTCTAATTTGGAAAGAAATTCTACTGTGAATAAAATGTTATCAAAAAACAAAGCATGCTGCAGGGAATTGTTTATGAAAGAGTCGATTGATACAGTAAACTTAATTTTTGTCTTATTTTGAGAAAGTGCCACAGCCAACCCAATCTTCAGCTGCCACCACCCTGATCAGTCAGCGA
Organism: Mormoops blainvillei; assembly: GCA_004026545.1. Classification (NCBI taxonomy): domain Eukaryota; kingdom Metazoa; phylum Chordata; class Mammalia; order Chiroptera; family Mormoopidae; genus Mormoops; species Mormoops blainvillei. The sequence continues at coordinate 135,052 of PVJD01002042.1, forward strand.
CCATCAACATCAAGGCAAGACCCTCCGCCAGCAAAAACATTAAGACTCACTGAAGGCTCAGATGATGGTTAGCATTGTTTAGCAAGAAAGTATTTTTTTTTAGTCAGGGTATGTACAGAACACTTTTTTAGACACAATGCCTTGCACACTTAATAGCCTATGGTATAGTATAAACATAACTTTTATATGCACTGGAAAGCCAAAAACTTCATGTGACTCACTCATTGCAATATTCACCTTATTGCAGTGGTATGAAACGGAAGTGAGCAAATGCTACTGGAAAAACGGTGCTGATAAGACTTATTCAATGAAGGGTTGACGCAAATCTTCAATTTGTAGAAAATACAATGTCTGTGTAACACAGTAAAGTAAAGCACAGTGAAAGGAAGTATGTGTGTGCACTCAACTTGAAGAGGGCTTCAACCAGGCAAAGCCACAGCCAAAGCTATCATACCCGGTGGTTTGACTGCAGTCCGTAATTAACGCAGAAAGGAAGAAACTAACAAAAACCGGTGTCTTAATAAATCAATGCATCACTGTCAAAGAGCATATGGAGAGCCACATCAGTAAGGCCACTTGAATCAGAACGAATTGAAATCTGTTAAAAAAAAAAAAAGTGTTGCTTAAAACTTGTCATCATTTGTTATCTTTATCTGTAGAATACACAGCATGATTTATTTTTTTTAAAAAGCAAGGGTTTTTATTGTCAGAAGTTAGGTATAAATCCCAAGTACATAATGTACTCATGTGAGACTGAAAAAAGTGACAATTTGTGATGGCTCACTTTGCCAGGATGGCCTTCGTGGTGCTTATGTGGTAATGAATTAGTATCCTACCCGCACACTACAGTGGTGATGCTGGGCTGCATTGGTTCAGGTGGTGCTCGTGACCCGAGTGGGCCCAGTAGTTCTTCTGGGATTGGTATGGGCTATGAGGAAAGAAATGTTGTCTTTCCTCATAAGCTAGAAGGATTACATGCGGGTAGCAATTTTGTCTGTGAGGAGTAAAGCCAGGCAACAAATAGAAAAGCGTCTCAGAGATAAGAGATAGAGCCCTAACATGCTGTGAGCCCCTGAATGCAGCTGATGAGGAAATCAAGCCCTGAAAAAGCAGAGCTGAAGGAGAGAAAGAGACCTACAGTAAAACCATTCACGCAAGATTAACTCCAAAGACACGGGGTTTTGATAACAGTAATAGGTCCCAAGGTCACAAGGTGGGTCTAAACCCCAGATTTTTCCACTTGTCCCTGTAATTAGAATAGTGTCCTATTTGCTCTCAAACATGACCTGGCTTGGAATAGCTTCTCTCCACGCATGGCTCAGTACCTGTATCTTACCCACGTTCCCTCTTTTATGATCTTTTTCTGCGCCTACCTTAGGCTTGAGCCCAGATCGGCCAGCAAGACCGTAAGGGAATTTAAGAATGGAGTAAGAGGTACGTAGCTTTGGATTCTCATTACTGTTATTAGTTTCCAAATGTAGAAATGGGGTGATCCAGTATAAATCGAATAGAGCCAGTCTTTTAGTTTTTCCATTTATTAAAGCAGAATGAACAGAAGAGAGTACACTTAGCACTTGCTAAGACTAGAATATAAATTGTACCCTTCATACCCTCACACAAACAAACATCATCATGTTTTATGAGATCGGAGAAGTTCTACAAGGGATTTTTTTAAAATAATATTTCATGTGCCAACATTTTCAAAGCTCTTGCTTATGAATAAATCACCTGCATTGTTATATTTAAAACAATACTACCCTCACTTACTGTACTTGGCTACACTTTCCAGAACAGGAAGGGCCTACTTACATTATTACAAAGGCATCTAGGTAAGGATGGACCTGAATGTTACAGCCTGTTGGGGTTGCCTGTAGGGGTGTTTAAAAAGTATCTTGAATAATTACCCTAAAAAGCTATCTTACTGACTGAAAATTCATTTGTTTTCTATTAGTAGCTAAGGTTCATATGTTTATTTTGGACTTAGAGTATGGTAAAAAGCGTACCATTTGTAGGTAAATGGTATTTATTATGTAGGTCTTAGATTATTTGAGGAGAGAAAATATGTAGTTTTCTTCTGATATTTCAAGAGATGATGACCCAAATAATGAACAGATAAATGTAGGGAAGTGTACCCACTGACTTCAAGGTCATTGCTGGCTGTTGGTGGGCTGCACTGCTGTGGTAGTCCCTGTGTGAGTCAGTGTGAGAGGATGGCTGCTTCAGAATGGGTTTGTCACTTACGAGTCGTGAGTGCTCTCCATCCAATTATGAAACTAGAGCATCCGAAGACTTCCCACTGTAATTAGCCAGTTTCTGTTCAATAGTCACAAACTATGAGAATTCCCCTTTTCTTTTTTAGCTTTCCACTAAATTGCACAAGTAAGCAGTGGTCTTGTTTTGAACAAAACATTTAATGGAAAAATCTTCATTTAAAAATAAAGCTTAGGAAAAAGGACTCATGGACATGGAAAACAGTGTAGCATTTGCTGGGGGAAGGGGAGTATAAGGGGACTAAATGGTAATGGAAAAAACACAATAAAGATTATATCAAAAAAAGAAGTAATTAATAAAAAAAAATAAAGCTGCAAAGCTAAAGCAAAATGCAAAAGGCTTGTCTGAAGCCTTCTTTACTGAACACTTTGGTCTCTGGATTTCAAGTTCAAACAGATGGAGGTAACCTGTCACACATGTCACTTTCGATTATTTCAGCTATGCCCACATCAGTGTGTGAGAGAGAAGGGCACAGCACCCAGGGCAATAAATATGAGCCATTATACCCACTTTGGTCATATAAAGGTCAATACCAGGCTGTGTCCAGAAAGGCAAATCGTGGGCTCCCAATTTCCTGTAACTCATATCACTGTTATTGCTGTTCTCCTCTCCCAATTATTCAGCTATTTAGATGGCTGGCAATGAGATAAGTTAGCAATGAACTGAACATATTTAATTACTTTTCCCTGTCATTGGAAAAACTGATTTTCATCAAGGGAAATTAGGCTTTCGAGTGCAATAATGAAAGAAGAAATGGAATGGCCTTTGTCAGAGTTTTCCCAAATAAACATAAGAAAAATTGTCCTAGCTTACGTGAATGGTGAATATTAAATTAGTAGAGGTAAGATCATTATCTTTTAATAAAAATATTGGTGTAGTTATGTGCCTCTGACAGATGGTACGTCGAATTGGCACCACCCAACTGAGACTATCTTATCCTTCAATAGAGGTATGAACAATATATCCCACATTTTGACAGACTTATTTCTATTTCTCATTTAATATGAAGCCCAGAGCACTCATTTCAATACAAAGAGCTCCCTCTCCTTGCTCTCTGGCAAAAAGTCACTGCAAAGTCTATTTAATTTGCTCCTCATTTCTTATATGCAAATCAATTCTCCAATCAGTAATATGTGATGATGGATCTAGACGTCTTGTGTTACTATCCTGGCTATCTCAGAATGATTTGGCAAGCAGAGAAAACAGTTAAACCAAATAGATAAAGCTATAGTTTTAATGAAAAAAAATAATTACAAGCAAATGGGAGTCACACATATTCAAATCGGTGTTTGCTTTGCTGTGCCCTGAGAGGTCGATAGTTGGCAATGAGTTGACTGTCTGCACCCCATTCTTCATCAGAAGGCAGGACACACTCGCAAGTTAATAAAGAGCAATCCCATCACATTTCCCCAGGGTTAGGTTATGCATGTCTCTGCAAAGAGATACAACTAAGGGGCCTAAAGCTAATCTCAACTCAGTTGTGCCTGTTAAGGGTCCTTCTCGAAAATACTTTTAGCCTTGTAAATGGGTCATTTCCTGGGCAAGAAATACTTGTTTTGGATTTTAGTTGGCTCCTTTTCCTAAGATTTCTGTCTCTAGCAGGTAAGGACTATCAAAGGAGCAGGGTGGGGGCAGTGCCCCAACATTGTGGCATTTTTTTTCGTGGTTTTACTGTGTTAGCCTTTTTTTATCTGTTATTCGCTACTTTCTTACAGAGGAAGATATGTGTCTTTCAATCAGTGGCTTTGAAAGAAGACCCAGTTACACATGCGCAACCTTTTTTCCTGCCTCGTTTTTGAGGGAGAGCCATCTAGCAGGAGAACATTCACCACACTGGGGTCCTCCACGGGTTAGGCTTCGCCTCTGGAAGGAGGAAGGGTTTCGTATTTGACCTTGGTGCTTATACTGCTGGCTGCCTGGGTCTAGGAATATGGTATTAGGAAGCCCAACTCTCTGCAAATATAAGTTCTATTCTCCAATATCTGCTTTATCTTAAATTAAGTGGTATATCGGCTCCTACACGTTTATGCTTTTGTCTTACTTGTAAGTTGATTTAGAACTTGGATAGGGAATCAGTGTACTTTTTTTACGGAGCATGTACGTCCTGGATTCATTCCCTTCTGAGAGTAGTTAAATCACTTAGCTCCCCTTGCTAAAATAACACACACAGATGCCAAAGTTTTCCTCTGACTGGGAGCAAGCTTGACTTGTCCCATTCTATCCGAAGTCTATAAATCCTGGGAACAATGGGCACTTGCTTTGCTCATTCTACTTGTAAATCAACCCCCCACTGAAAAGGCAGATCAGTTGTAACAATCTCCAACCCTAGTCCTGGGTGGCCCTGGGGGGAGATGTCCATGGTGGATAACACACTTGTTCACACACATAAAGACCTCATCGAACAGGTCAAATTTCAAGAAGAAAAGGAATATTAGCCCTTCTCCCAACTGCCCTAGTCCACAATTTTGCAGTATATTTTCAAGGTAAATTGCTCTATCATCAGTGAAGATTCTGTGAGGATATCATTCTTGTTGAATGCACTAAAACTTTATTTTATGCTACCCTAGACAAAACATATCCATCCAACTGTTCTGTTCCAATCTTAATAAGTGACCTGCCTTGGTGACTCTTTCAGAGCCAACATATTTGTGAAATTGGTTGACATGTGGTTATAAATTTGACATATATATTCCAAGCATCATCTACTCAGCTTTATGTGGGCTCTAGAACAAAAAGAAATATTCCACAAAAATTAAATATGAGTAGTTTTGGTATTTTATTATGTCTAACATATTTTAGATTCTGATCCTTTCCATCCTTGAGTCACCACAATTCAAAGCCTTCCATTCTTGTCACTCACATGGAGGATCAGTTTCTGAAAAGAAATAACCTCAGCCAATCGTTAGAAAGCTTTTTAATTGAAAACCTACTGTAGCAGCCCTGTTCCTAGGAGACATAGTCTCCAAGGCTCTGGACATAGAGTGTAGAACTGATATTATAAGAAAATGGATTTCCAGGGAAGGTAAAAGAAAGAAATGAATTCACTTTATCGATTCATAAGGGAATTTTGGTAAACTTTCATAAGGCTGGGAAAACCCAATTCTCTACTTGACTTGAGTGTCTGCAGAAGCTTTGTTGCACGTGGCTCTTGGTTTCTGAGAATCACCACGGCTCTTGCCTGCTGAACTGGCCCTCTGTGCCCGACCACGTGACTCTGGCTTCAGCGTGGGTTGGCAATGTTAATTTGAGCTGCGGCTGTATGTCGAAGGGTAGGTCCTAAAACCAGTTTTCAAAATATAATCTACTCAAGAACTGGGGTTTTTCCAGGACCTGGTACCTGTTCAGATGTATATCTAAAGAACCTGAAGCTACAGTCAACAGCGATGGAAGATAAATTTACTCTGTGTTTTAACGTCTCAGAGACTGTGGAAGGGGATCTAAAATGTATGCTACAGAAAATAGTTTTTAAAAGCTTCTATCTACATGCTCATCTCATATTCTCCGACATCCTGCACTGTCCTGGGAACTTCTCACTCTTCAGTCCCCCACCATTCAAGGGTGAGGGTCGTTATGGTGATGGCGAGGGTGAGAACAATGAGAATGAACAGAATGCAGTAACAGTTACTAGGTGTTTGTTCTGCACCATGTATTACTCTAAGGGCTTTACAATAGGGCTTTACCTATTTTATTTTTTAACCCAATAAAGTTCTAATTCTGTCTCTCTTTTCCTTCCCCCCATCTGCTGTTCTTTCTCAGGTCTCTTTCAAAGCATCACTTTTAAATAGCCTGCCTGGCTTGGTCTCTGTTTTTTATCATTTCTCATTTTTACTCTTTTTAGACATTTTCCATATTCTTTATCACAAAAGACCCAAACAAGGTTTTTAAGAACTAAATTCTCCAATTGGGTGAAGAGATTGGAGCGAGGTATAAGGATTTGTGGCTGACTGAGAGCAGATTAATAGTCCTTGTCTCTCACATACAGGATGGGGCAAAAGTAGGTTTACTGAAAACACAGAATTTATTCTTGTATTATTATTTATTAATTATTATATTATTTTCCACACAAACAACTGTAACCCTTCTTTTGCCCCACCTGTATATAGGTTTCATTTAATCGTATTTTACCTTTTTAATGTATACAACATTTGGAGACACATTTTTAAAAAATTGTCATTCAAGTATAGTCTCTATTTTCCCCCTACAATCACCCCTCGTCCCACTTGTCCCCACCTCCCAACCTTGAACCACTCCCTGTGGCTTTGTCCATATGTCCCTTATATATGTTCCTTGACAGCCCTTCCTCTATATTCCCCCATTTTCCCCCTCTCCCCTCACCTCTGTGAGTAAATATATTTATTTTCAATGAGTGTATTTATACTCATAAGTGCATTGGTACGTGGTATAAAGATCCTGTCTTAAACTAGTTTTTAAGTATGTTGGGGTTATGGACACTCGTGATAATCTGATGAAACTATGAGGTTTTACAGAAAGTAACATATGACGACATAACCACAACAGATATGCAATTTGCTTGATTGAAACCCATGCAATTTACTTGATTGAAGTGGAAATATATGCCTTATGTATAAAATGTATATAAATGTATTTTAAAATGTTTTCCTGATTCTTATTGTTTTTATGTCACATAATTATTCCTCCTTAAAAAATAGATTTAATTAAATAAATTAAACAGGAGAGTCCATTTTAACTCCAACCTAAAGTAAATTTAAATAATAAGGCTACTATTTGGCATGAGTACAGTATTGAAATTCTAACAAGATCTCTGATATAACAATGATTAAGGGTTTTGGCTGGTTTGTTTTTTGTTTTTCTTGTTTTTTGGTAAAATCTGTTGAATTTTGACTCTTAGCTTTAATAGCACTATGGCGCTGAAATTGCTGACTCACAAAGGCCCATAACTGAAAATGGAATGTGCTCTTCCACTGCGGACGCGGCTCTACAGTGACAAGCTTGTGTCAAAGGAAACCAGGTTTCTCTGAGTGACGTCCCACACTGAATTTCTGTTCTAACATTTGCTTTCTCCCGAAGTGAGTGAGGTTCAATCTGGCAAGGCCTCTGCCATCGATGGCTCATCAACAAGAAGACGAGCAGGAGCCCATGTTTCAGTGTTAGGGTTGGCTGAGATAAAGGACCCTCCGAGGGCCGTGAGAGTGCTGTGCATCATGGCCGAGTGTCTGAGTTTTCCTGTCTGTAGCCAGGTTAAGAACGTGCCGTGCCTCAGAGCGTCTCCTCCGGCCTCCTCTTCCAAATGGCAGACTAACCAAATAAGCTCGTGAGTTTTGGGCAGCATGATGGATGCTGTTTATGTGACCTTGACCCAAAAGGTTTACCTCACTTACGAAGCTACATGTGCCCATCAATTTTGGTGAATCATTAGTGAATCTGTCTCTGGACAATTTTTCTCAAAATCATGTATTTTATTTAAAAAGAATTAATAAAGGTTTGTTTTCGAATTTAATGATAAATGGCTCAAAGATTGTTCTCTAAAAATTCAGTATATTTTGTGTAAGAGAGGAAAGCATTGCATCTAGTACCTACTTCCTGAGAAAAACTCTTAAACTGATGGGAGTTCAAAGGTTAATCAGGTGAACTTGCCTGCTAGTAGATAAATATATTTTAGGATTTTAAGTGATTTTTTTTAGTGCCATCTTCTACAGATGTGGAAAACCAGTGAATATATTGAAAGATGTCACTACTGTTTCACCTTTTATGTTCTGATGAAGTGGCACCGTGACCAATTGTCCCGTGATTTGCCTCATCATAGTAGAATAAATGTCAGGAGTTCTGGATAACTGCCTTTTCTATGTTGTTTTTTCTGTCGTTCTCTACATTAGGTCAGCAACTTATCCAGAGCTCACAGCTTTACCAAGTTCTCTTCAGAAATCCGGGGCTATGTTTGCCTAACCTTGTAGAGTAGTTCAAATTTATAGGTCAGTAAATCCAAAATGTTGGAAAAATCACGTCTTTTTTAAAACGTGCTTTTACTTAAAAGAAATTCGTCGCCAGGTATACTTTACAATGAACAGATGTCGTTTTATTTATTTATTTATTTATTTTTACCGTTAGGGCATTTGGCAAGAATCTGATATTCAAGAAGCATTTTCGCCTTTATGCTAAATCATATTTGTTAATAAAATAGAGCCGAATTACATCAATTGTACTCACGCTAGCAGGAAGAATAATGTCCACATCCTAACCCCTTGAGCCTTGAATATGTGATTGGACCTGGCAGGGATTATTTCATGTGTGACTAAATTAAGGGCTTCGAGGTGGACAGATGATCCCGGACAGTGTTGGTGGGTTCACTGTACTAACAACAGTTCTCACAAGGGCAGGGGCATGGCAGGAGACCCAGAGCCAGGGAGAGATGTGAAGAAGCCATGCTATTGGCTTTAAAAATGGAGCAAGAGGCCACAAAACACGAAAGGGAGGCAGCCCCTAGAATCAGAAAAAGGCGAGGAAATGAACTGACAATAAATAATAACATTCTATGTAGTACCGCATACTTCTGGAGGGAAAAAATGTCTATATGGCATAACATCATATATGCAAAATTTTTTGGATTGGTCTGTTTCTGGATTTTGTAAATAATTTTTATAGAAATAGAAGTAAGTAGAATCAAAGTAACATATAACTATATATATATATACTTATGTGTATGTGTATGTATGTAATTTTGTACACACAGACACACGCGTTAGTGTGGGTATTCATGATCCACAATCTATGAACAGAGAAGGCATGTTAAGCCCAGAAATTTTAAATGACATGATGAAGCTCAGACCTGAGATAAAAACCCAGACTTTCTTCCTCTTAGCCACTTGCTTGCTATGATCTCACACTGCCCAGCTATAGAGACCCTGATTTTCTTTTAGACTGAAAACAATATTAGTTGAAAATAGCTTCTATGTGAATTATTTTGTTTTAATGACATAGAGAAGAATAGTCTCAATATTAAACTTTACTTTCTTTTTACAACTATGGAAGATCAACATTTTGAAAAGTGTGCATCACTTATGCACTGACATTTTTTGTACATTTTAAGCACAAAGGTTTTAATTCTATAGTTCTTGTTCTGACAAAAAGCCCATTTAATTCAAGGAGAGTTTTGCCTCAAAAGTCTGCTATCTCATCAATAACAACTTCTTTTTTTAATATATAGTTCAAGTACAGTTTTGTCCATTTTCTCCCCACCACTCGCCCTGCCACCCTAGACCCCACCCCACCTTGACTTTGTCCATGAGTCCGCCATATATATTCCTTGACCAAGTTGTTTGTTGATTTGGTTATGATGGTCATTCTGACTGACTGCTGTGAAGCGGTATCTCATTGTGATTTTAATTTTCATCTCTCTGGTGGCTAGTGATGCTGAGTATCCTTTCATGTGCCTCTGGGCCCTGTGTACGTCCTCCTTGGAGAAACGTCTGTTCAGGTCCTTTGCCCATTTCTTAATTGGGTTGTTTGTCTTCCTGAAGAGGAGTCACATGAGTTCTTTATATATTTTGGAGATCAAACCCTTGTCTGATGTATCATTGGCAAATATATTCTTCTATACTGACGGTTCCCTTTTAACAACTTCTTTTAAAACATGTGTTATAGTGTACTTTTTTCTTAGCATTGTCAACACAGAAATTCATCGCCAACAGAAAACCAAAAATCATGTCTTAAGAAATATGTTTTGTTATTAAATATGATTATAAATAAATAATCATGATTGTACTCCAGTTAATCATAATCACATTTAGAGTTATGTGATTCAGTAGGTGTTTTTCTAATCATAAATATAAGGAAATAATTATTTTGAGACATCTTATGTATGATACCTTGTGCAAAGTGTTGCCTTTCCAGTTTTATGGTGGTTTCTCCCAGTTTAGCGATGATGTCAATAGCAAAGCTTCCTGTTTATTGATCACCTACGAAATGACAAGTACTGTGCTTTATGCTTCAAGCTGCATTCCAGCCCAAAACACTTGGTTTTCTTTGGCTCTGTCTCAATTATTTATTCAAACATTACTTTTCCATCATTCTTTTTTATCTTCTTTCTAGAACTCCTGTCAGCTGTTTTTCAAAGCTCTACCTCTTATCTTCTAAAATTTTTAATGTTTCTGTCATATATTCCAGGATCTGATGTGTCGATACCTCAGGAAGCTTCCTGACTTGTTTTCTAACTTACTAATTCACTCTTAACTGTGTATATTTTGTTAGTTTCCCAATCTATGGGATTTTTCCTCAGTGATAAAATTTTTAAAGTCCATTATTTCCAGATAATTTTGTTGTGTGCGTGCATGCACCTGTCACATCTTTTTGAATATAAGGAATATTCACTAATATAAATTCTTATGTGTGGTATTAACTGTATTTCTACATGTGTTGCCAGACTCCTGTCCTCATTTTACAGGCTGGAAAGCACATCTCAAAGTGCCTTGACTTTCTTGAGCCAAGACTTCTGGCCAAGACTTCACAGACTTCGAGCGATAGGAGCAAAACAGACACACCAGGTAAATCACCATCAAGTATGGATGTGTAATTACAGATCAGGGTAAGTTCTAGAATCTAGATGGATTATGATGATGATAGAGAGAGATAAAGAATGAAAGATTGGGAAAGAAAGAAATAATCTGGGTCAGGAATGAACTCTGATCTTTTGGGGCACAGACAACTAGTAAGCCTTAAACTGCCACCCTGAACTCTCTCCTAAGAGACAAATATAATTTACTGTTTTTGTGGAGTCTCTTTGTTATTGTAGCTTAGTTTGGATCTAACCTAATTGAGTTAGAGAAACAGATCAGTACTGCAGGTGGCTGACGATGCCTGAGAAATGTGAAAAATATCCGTGGTCCAAATCCGCAACTACCTTCAGTAAAAGTCAGAAAACCTAATCCATGACTGGGCAACTATGTACCAAGAAGCAAACTCAGGATATGATCCTACTAAAGCAAAATGATGAGACTGAAAAATGGAGGCCGATTAACTCTTTCAGCTCCAGTGATCCATTTTCTCACATTCACTGCACCTGCTACCAGACCTAAGCTAGGGATTAAGTACGGAGGCCTAACGGCCACTTTTCCACTTACCAGTGATTCAGCCTTGGCATTGGTCCTGGACACTCTCTTTTTCAATAGTACTTTCCTCTCATTTAGTGGACTATTGCTTTCTTCTTCAACACTCACATCTATTTATGCAATGTCAGGAGTTGCTCATGTTTTCTAGCCCTCCTCTAAGTGAAATCCAATGCCTTTATACTTTAAAAAATATTTACATATATTGTCATTTTGGGGGGTAAATTTAGTTGGGATATCAAGTTTATGACTTATTCTCACTCCACATTTTTGATGATTTAATTAGTGTATTGTCTTTGAAAATATATTTAAGATAGGTGGAGAAGGAAACAATGTTTATTATGTGTTTCAATTCTTGAAAGTAAAAGTTATATTGCATTTTTTTTTTTTGCTTTTCTCTACTTATCCATTCTTGACTCATCAGCCAAAATAATATCAGTAGCCCAGCCCAAACACATTTTGCTTTACTGATATCTTCTTATTTTCAGGACTTAGCTAAATTACCACTGATGGCTTATCTGATCACTAAATATAAATTTGATCAACCTTTTATTTTTTTATACTATCCTGCTCTTTAATTCTTTAATACTTATCATTCCTTTAAGTTATGCACCTAGTTTGTGGTGATTTACTTAATATTTGTTCTCCTACTGGAGTTTCATGAAGGCTAGAAGAATTTCTGCTTGTTTGATAATTTTTCTTAATTCACTGTAAACCAAGTACCTAGTATACTGTATGGCATATTTCACTTACTTGAAACATATTTGTTGAGTAATTGTAGGTGTGAACATTTAACCACTGGCATAGAACATGTACCTGTTAACCAAGTCAGATAATGGCACTCTCCTACTGTGCTAGGCATTGACTATTTAGTTGTTGAATGGTGGGGAAGCTTGAGAAGCCATAGAAATTGGCCAGTGCAGCTAAAGTAACATGAATATGGGAATATGTGGGACTCAAGGGGGTAGGTATTTAATAGCCAATATAGAATTGTTTCCATATTTAACAACCACTAGAGCTGCTGATATACTAATTGAGTATCAGCATGAGGTGATGGATAAGATGGGGCTACATCTTAACTCCTGCCTTCATAGTTTATTAATTCCAAAGCTCTTTAAAATTTAAACAGATTTAATCACATGACTTTTATCTCAGTGATGCCCACATAGACCTGATAACAAAGTGCAAGAATCAAGTTCACTGGAACTTAGATTCATTTTCATAACTTATTACCAAAATAATGCTAATTTTTTACCAAAATATTGATTTTTATTTCAGTGAACATACCATTTAGATATATGAACAACTTCATTTAGAAGAACAGATGATTTAAATATATTTTCTATTTTTTCTATTTTATTATGTCGCTTTTCTCTGTGCATTAAACTTTCTTTTTTATTGAATTTATTGGAGTGACTTTAGTTAATAAAATTATATAGGTTTCAGGTGGCCAATTCTATAATGTATCATCTGTATATTGTATTGTGTGTTCACCACCCCAAGTCAAGTCTCCTTCCATCACCATTCATTCCTCCTTTATCCTCTTTTCCTTCCCTCACTCCTCTTTTCCTTTGGTAATCAACATAATGCTTTCTATGAGTTTTTAGGGTTTTCTTTGCTTAGTCCCTTCACCTTTTTCACCTAGCCTCCCCAAACCCCTCTGCTCTGACAACTGTTAGTCTGTTCTCTGTATCTATGAGTCTATTTTGTCCGTTCAGTTTATTCATTAGATTCCACATATGAGTGAAATCATATGGTACTTGCTTTTCTCTGACTGGCTTATTTCACTTCACATAATACTCCCCAGGTCCATCTATGCTGTTGCAGAAGGTAAGGCTTCCTCTTTTTTATGGCCAAGTAGTATTCCATCGTGTAAATGCACCACAGCATTTTTACCCACTCATCATACAAAAATTCATGTATTTTTAAAAAATGTGAGTCAAATAAAATTCACTAAAGCTTTTGTAGTTATTGGGACCTTGCTTCTGTGTGAGACACCAGCCGGGCTACATTCTTTGCCTATTCCTATGTGAGCCATGCCGACAGTGGTCTTTTACCCTAAGAACCTGAACGTACACCAAGAGTAGAAAAGGTAAAATTTCAGAAAACTTTCATGAAAGACAAACCTTACAACGTATGTTTTTAAAAAAAAAATGTGGCTATATTTTGATATTTTTATGGCAGTATACAAATTATGTAATCTAATCTAATATTATAGCTTTGACAACATTAAGAGCCATCCATTGTTATATAGTTGCAACTTCTACTTTGTGGCATTTGTGTCCCTTTGCAAACTGATTAAAGAAATCACTCTCAAGAATGACCACCTACCATTCTCTCTTTGCAAATATTGTTTCTATTACCATGAGAATATCATGCAATTTTTTTTTGTGCCTAATACTTGCTTGGAATTAATATTCTTTTAAAAATATGTTTATATTTTTCTTCTTAACTATTTCTGATTTCCCAAGATAAGTACATCTTTTGTCTTCTAGGCTCCATAAACACAATGAACAAATTTTTATCTTGATATTTTAAAGATTATAGTTGTTTTACATCTCTACTTTCTCTGCTAAACTGTGAATTCTTATGGACTTGGTCTATTGTTTAGTCATCCTCACAACCCCAGAAACTAATTTACTACATAAACTTAAGTAAATATTTCAATGAAAATGTGCGGAAATAAAATCTTCTAACTACATCATTATTGCTCTTCTTTTTTCTTACAGTCCCAAACTTACATAATTTTTAAGACACTTCAACTGGACATACTTTGACTTCCTTGTTTTCTAATTATTATTAATGTTCTTTCAGTTATTCTGTTATTTATTTTTCCTTGTCCCTTTTTCAATGCACTTTGTCCTAGCTGAGTGACACAAAGAGAGGTGAAATATGATTCATGGAGCAGCATGACTGTTAAAATATACTGTTAAAAACTTGTCACCTGGCACATTTGTTCTGTTTACCTTTATGCAAAATGTTATGATGCATTATTTACAATGGTTTTTTTCTAGTTCATCTATTAAAGGCAATAAAACAAAAAGAGAAATAATGTTCTGCAGCTGCCTTTACCCCTAGGATCTTCTAGAAAAAGGAACAAGATGAGTTTTGGTATTTATGTAGTTAGTTGTCTGTTAGACCTCTTAACTGAGGCTAACACAACCTTTTGCACTATCTTAATTAGATTTGATGTTTTATTTGTCTTCATTAGCAGGCAAATTAATTTTTAATTGAAAAAGAAAAGATTACTGCATCATTGGATCATTAAAGAAAACAACTTTTCATTCCTTAATTCTATAAACAAGACATAATTATAATTGACTAATGTTCCAGAGCAATAATCTAACCCATTAAATAACTCAGTTTTATGGGAACAGGGCAAATCATTCAAATAGTTTTAACTGAGATATTTTCTAGGTTTATTTTCATGAATATTTTTGTTAAAAATGAAAACCCTTAAACAAATTCTTAAAAATGCAAGAAGCCTAGATTTTATTTTAGTACCTTCTAAAACAACTGGATTTATGTCACAAAGCCCTTAGAAGCAATGTGAATTTTTGATGGTATTTATACTTTCCTTTTTTTCACAATAACAACACTATCTAGCTATACACAACAAGATGTAGATATAAAAGAACAATATTTTAAGTAAACTATAAAATGCCATGCTAATGATATAGAATGAATGAAAACATAAACTGAGAGTCAGTCCAACTTGAGGACTCCAGGAAAAGTGTACTCGCCCTTCAGTTATTCCGTCCAAAGCATAAGGGAACTGGATTGTTTACATTCATTAAGAGCTCATGCTGACCTTCATTCTCTCATTCACTGTCCTGTGAGGAACCTCGGCACAAAAAAAGAAAAAAAAAAAGAAAGAAAGAAAGAGAGAGGGAGGGAGGGAGGGAGAGAGAGAGGAAAGAAGGAAGAAAAAAAGAAAAAGTGCTCAGGCAGAGAAATACCGGAGATAATAGCTGGAAGTATGGAAGACACACACTGAAACGTTAAGACTGAGGGGATACGCGTCATGGGGGCATGGCATCTTCCTAACCATAAAGTCCACAAGTACATGAATGTGTGTTTGGGTTATAACTGATATTGGCTTGAGAAGATTAAACTCTTTTCATAGTTCTAAATCATACTAAATATATGTTTTATGATAGTTATGCTTTTTAGTGTCTTGAATCCAACTGAAAGATTTCTGATCTGCAATTCATATACTGGCTTTACCAAGTAGCTAAAAGTCAGTGTAGCATTAACCCTGTAATAATAGGATAAATAGGTGCATTGTTTATATCTTGATCCAATAATGTTTCAGAAGAATAAGAAGTGTTATATATGAATGAATATTTTGTTCCTATTATTTATGGTAGTGGATTTCAGGATACAGAAAGTATACTTATAAATAAAACAAAATCATTAAGAAATCAACCAAATATTTAAAGGATAATGGAGTAACATTATGAACATTAGGATAATAAATTTGACTACACAGAGTCAAAGAACAATTTTTTGAAATGTACAAACTACCAAATCTTACCCTGGAAGAAATATCTCTCTTGACAATCCCATATGTATTTACTAAAACTTGTTTTAAATTTCTCTCCACAAAGAAAACTCTAATACTATTTATTTACTACTAGAATTCCATAAAAAAATTTAAGGACAAAAAGTATAACTGGTTGTACATAATATCTTCTAGATGATGAGGAAATACATCCCCAGCACTCCATGAATTTTGTCAAATTGAATTGAACAGTACATAAAAGCTATTGCATCATGAGCAAGTGTGATTTATCCCAGGAATACAAAATGGGTTTACCATTTTAAACCAATCAATGGAACTTACCACATTAACAAATTAAAAAATTAAAAATTGAAAAAATATGATTCTCTCTATAACTAGGGCTATATCTTTGACAATTTTCAACATTGACTCAACATTAACATAAAAACACTCACAGAAAACTAGGATTACTATTAAACTTTCTTAACCTGGTAAAGATATACAAAACTCCTCACAATCACTATCAGGTTGGTGAAAGATTAAGCCTTTTCCCCTTATGATCAAGATCACTGCAAGGATATCACTTCTCACCACTTTTATGAAATGCTGAGCTGGATATTGCAATTAGTGCAAAACTCAAAAATAAACTAGTAACTCATAAAATGTGCAGTGGTTCGTACTCTATATATTTATCAGCAAACATAGAGCCTTAAAACTTAAGAAAAACACACCAAAAATCCTTGATATATCTCCTGTTCTTCTTCTCTCTTAGACAACTGAATGTACATGTCATAGTCCCTGTACCTCTCTCTTTATTAAAAACTAAAACTAAAATAAATAATATAATAATGATAGGCATATGAACTGTTGGATAGATAAATCAGGTAAAAAATGACCTCTAGATTAGAAAGGAAGATATAAAACAGTCTTTATTAGATGGAGCTAAATGGCAGTTGCCTGGAGTGGTTGGTGTTTTCTCCTTGTGTCTTCTCGTCCTCTTTCCTCTCTACATGGATTTTCTTTTCACAGATCATCATCTTTTTATTAGGAGTCTACAAATTGACCCAATGATAATAAATCTTATAATTAAAAATTACTATTTTTAGTTTAAAAAGAAATATCAGCACTTATTACTAAGACTGCCAAATGGTAAATACACAAGTCAAAATTAATTTTGAAATGATGACTAAAAATATTTGAAATATACAGCTCTATCTAAATATATATTACAGAGTCATAAAAATTAAGCCATGTCTTGTCTTGTTCAAGATGACCTAAAGGAAATGGATAATTATTCACTGACTTTTATAAATCGAAAATATTAACAGCAAACTAAAGTGTGATCACAATAAATTTTACAAATACAAAAAAAAAAAATCAATCCAAAAAAGCCATTTTAACTATTCACCCAATCTGAAGCCAAAGTGCAAACATCAGGTTGTTTATTTTTTATTAGAATTTTTGAGGCAAGATAACCTCCAGAGTCTTCTAAGCCTTGCCATAACGTTAAAATGATAATATTGAGAATGAAAAGACAACATTTATAGTAGAATAAAGGTTTGCTTTTGCACAGTGTCATTTTTCAAGGTCAGTTAGCAGTCTATCCAGGCCACACATTTAACTGACAGAACCCTGGTTTCCAAAGTTGCTTCAGCTAGATATTTTATTCAGATAGAGTCATAAATATGGATGGGCTCTCAGAGGAACGTGGCCCAAATTCTTATTGTCAGGGATGGACAAATTGCCACCTAGAAATAATATATTTCCTAGTACACTTACAGCCTAGGAAATAGTAAATTTCCTCTAGCTTTCCTACTGCCATACAGCCATTTGTTAGTTTAGTCAGGAATAAACCTTTGATCTCTTCATTTCTACTAGAACGTCCTTAGGCTAGCATGCTGCCACTTAGTCATTTTTGAGAGAGTGGTAAAGATAGGCTTACATATATTTTACGGCTCTGCTAGGGTCCATACGGGCTTTATTCATTACCATTAAAAAGATATTAAACCAACCACTTGGATGTTGAGTTAATATCGTATCTTATGAATGACTAAAGAAACAACAGACATTTTTATAAGACATTTTTGAAATCAAATAGTTACATTCTACAACCTGAGATTTTATGCTGAGGATCCACCACCAGGTCCTGAGGACACTGGTAAATTAGCGATGGCTCCTGCCCTTGTGAACATAATTAGTAATATTTTTAACCCATGAGTCCTAACGGTTTGATGAGATGACATTGAGAAAAAAAATGAAGTATAAGAGACTTTAGCATCTATTATAATTAGCGCTGCTAAATAGAGTTAATGAATGTGTGCAAATTATTACATTCTGAATGAAAAATGATCTCTAGGAATAGTGGGTAAGCTTATGATATATGAATTTATGATCCACCATCAAATCTGGGGAAGATTTCCCTAATTAAAGTAGAGGCTGTTTTGCCCCGGAGAAAAGAAGGAAAGCATGATTTTGAAAATAAATGAATTTCTTTGTAAGTTTCCCTTAATTTTTTAACTCATAAAATGGAAAGTTAATTGGCTTTGTGTCAGCATTTTAAGCCTTTTTTTTCCTCAAGACTTTAAAAACCACTTTACACTAATAAGCCATGTCATCTGGAGAGGAAGGATGTCTTTGTCGAGAATTTGGAAAAAGGATTTTTAAAAATCCCAAAGCCAAGAACCTTAGACTATAAATAGTCTGTCTTTTTAGTAAATGCATTCATATACTTATTAATGTGTCCATCCAGTCAACCCTGCCGTGTATTGGTATTCTATTGCTGCCGTAACAAATTACCAGACTTTGAGATGTTTCAAACACAAAGTTATTATATCACAGTTCTGTAAGTTTCTGTGCTTGTTACTGAAGTTCTGTTGGGCTTGGCTGGTTTCTACACTCTTGTTCACAAAAGACTGAAATCAAGTATCCACTCAGTCAGGGGAATCTGCTCTCTGGTTGTGGCAGAATTCAGTTCCATGGAACTATAGGACTGAAGGCCCTGTGTCCTGGCTGGCTGTTGGCTGAGGATCATTTTCAGTTTCCAGACGCTTCCTGCCGTCCCTGGCTGATGGTCCCCACAGTCTTCAAAGGCATCCCCAGCAGGTCTGGCTGGCTTCCTCTTTTGAATCTCTCAGATCTGCCCTTCTGTCTCATCATTCCAACTCTCCTTCTGCTATTCTCTCAGATTCCAGAGGAGAAAGTTCTCAACTTTTTAAGGGCTGTTATGATAAGATTGGGGCCACTGGGATAATCCATGGTAATCCCTCTCTTTTAAGGTCCCTAACTTAAATTTCAGCTGCCAAGTCCTCTATCCCATGTAACACAACATTCACAGGTCTGAGGGATTAAGGATCTTTGGTGGGGGGAAGGTTCTGTATAACATGCACTAAAGGGATGTTCCCATTAGTCTAACTTTGCCCAAAGAACCTGTACTCCAGTCGACCAACCAAAGGACTTTATTTCTAAACAGCTTATTGCTAAATTTAATGAAAAAACAGAAGTAAAAGAAGCATCCTGCTAGTACAACTTTTATTTATATATGAGATATGAGGGCACTAGTTTTGTCTGTTATATCAGATCACAATGTTAGTAAATTCTATGTACCACTTCGTTGTCTATCAATCCTTATTATACACATTTTTTCACTAACACATATTTGAGCTTTTTCTTTCTGTTACACATAAATTGTTTTTAAAATGATAATGCATTTTTAAAAAATCTAATATGTGGTCTGACACAGAGTAGTTGCTCAATAAATGTTATTTTTCTTCCTTTGTTTATTTTCATTAACTTATTTGATGTTCTTCCTGCCTCTCTTCTGGGATAGATATAAAATAGAAGCCTTATTTCCTTAGCTAAATCCTGTGGAATAATTTGCATTACCTCCTCTCTTCCCTGAAATACTACATCACTTCATAGTCCAAAGTATTACAATTTAGTAATACAATATTTTCTTCTATTATTTGACGCATTTATGTACATGTTACAGTTGATCTAACAGCAATACTAGAAGATGAGTCTTCAAAGCAAAATGCAAAGCTGCAACTTCACTAGTATAGTTCTGAGCATCTATTCAATGAAACCGTGGGCTGGCATCAATCATTATTTCCTGTGAAAAGACATACAAGAGTGGGGAGGCAAGGGAGAGGATAAGGGGCGCTCTCCATTCAGTGGAGAATATGTGATTATCTGCTTCACACTGAAGGCTAGAAAAATGAGAAAAATTATAAAGTAGCTCTCAGCTCCCTCATTTTCTCATTGTGCAACTATTTCAACAAGAACACTTTGACCACAGAAGGCAACAATTTCATAATTCCTTATCTGAAAGTCCAAAGCCCTAGAAGCTCTGAAAATCAAGTGTTTCCAAAAGTCACAAAGTAATAATGCCTAATGTGAAATAATTTAGCTCAAAAAGAAACTGACATGTATTTGTTTATTTATTTATAGTGTCTATTTATGCTACTTCGTGTGAGTATTTATATATTTGGGGGAAGGAATTTTGCTGGGGTTTTTACAGGTGCTGCTTCAAAAACCTGTTAGGGTGTACAGTATACGCAATGCAGTGTCTTTGTAAAATCTAAATTAAAAAAAAGAAAGAACAGGAAAAAAAAAAAGGAAAGGAAGGAAGGAAGAAATACAAGAATATGAAACCTAAAAGCTTTGGATGAGTAAGAGATGATGAAATCTCAACTCTGTAAAGCAAGGAGGGGACCCAAGTACAAAATAATGAACCACTACTTTTTCCGGGGAGATTATAAATATGAAAAGGCATTTTAAGATATGCTAACTTTAGAGTTTTTAAATTCTATATACTTATTAGCTCTCTAGGTAATTTTTTACTGAGGTGGGAGAGTATTTCTTAATAGCAAGAATGGGTCTATGTAGCTCAAATTTCCCAGTCGTTGAACCTCCAAGTGATCACACTAATGGAATGTGGGCGTATTTTATTGAAAGCATGTTATAACTCGGTGCAGTTTAATTTTTTTTTTTTAAAAAGCATCAATTATAAGGATGATTGTCTACCTATTAAGCAATGTAGTAGTTCACAGCACTGGAAAAGATTAAAGAGACTACAGTGTCTAATAACTCAATTCTTAGAATTCTTTAGCTGGTTTTATTAGCATTTTGACCCGATAATTCTTAGAAAAATATTTCATTTGGTATTTCATAGGTAATGGCAGATCATATTTATTAAATACATATTAACATTTTGAGTGTTCACAATAGCCTCATGAAGGTTGGTTCTGTTATTTTCTCCATTTTATGAATGGAGAATCTGGTTTGGAGAGGTGGCAAAGCTAGTAAATGACGAACTCAACAAATCAGCTCACATCTGCTTCTTATGTAAATGTTAAGAGATAGCCTGAAAATGCTGTGATTAAGGAAGCTCACCTGCTGCCTAAGGCAGATCTTCTATTGATATAGAACAGATGTTAACTTTTTAAAAAGAATACGGTAATATTTCTTGGTATTCAGTCTTTACATCAACTCACACATCTCAACGGAGAATTGGTGTTACCAATAACAAGAATAAAATAAGTCACTGACTTTCACAGATGGCTGCAAAGTACCAGACGCTTCTAAAAGCTTTGCTTTATTAATTCATTTAAATCTCGCAACACGTGAGGAGTCATTATTATTATCCTCATTTTATACGTGAGTGGAAGAAGGGAAGACAAGCGTAAGTTCCCTAAGGGCGAACAGCTGGATAGTGGAGAAGATAATATTGAAATCAAGAGTTTGACCACAGAATAGGTTCTTCTAACAACTACAAAGCACTGTGTTGACAGATTCTTCTGCACATGGTAATCTTGCAGACAGACATTAAAAAAAAAATACTCCTGTGTCTGTTAATACAACAGTGTGCAAAGTGGAGACTATCAGTGTTGCTTAGGAAAAATTTAAATAAAAATTCACAATTTCAATAGGATTCCATACTGGTCATAGTAATCTGTAACACTAATTATCCAGAGTGTTATTAGGGAAGTATTTCATTATAATAAATGTCTTGGTATTTCAATTTTTAGCAGATATATATTGGTGTATATTTACTAGCTATTAAGTAGGTTAGATATTCCTCAAATTACCTTATTCTTAGTAATAGTTAACACTTTTCTTATATAATTTCCTAAGTATTTGTGTAATAACAGTTACATAAATGATACACAGTAGGGCAATATTGTCTACATTTAAAAAGACCAATTTTCAAGAGTTCTTTGAAAAGAAAAGATAATTCTATGCTAGAACATTTTATTCTGTTCAGACAGTAAAATGAGACACCCAGGGCAGGTAGAGATCAAACATATTTTCTCTTGATTAAATGCAATGCCGAAGCTATGTATTATTAAAAACATATGGACAAGCTAACGTGCGTTAAGCGTCTCCTTAAAGTGTGTTAAGCGCCTTCCCTTAAGATGAGGGAAAAATCCCTACATCTGAGGACAATGGGGCTTAAAAAGATTAAAGAATCCAGTCAAGGTCATCATTCGGAGGTGGCGGCACTGCAATTTGAATCTGGATCAGTCCCCAAAGCTCCTACTCCTTCTGGCAGGTCAACCTGCTTCATCCAGGCCACAGACATTGGCTTGTTGTTTTAATTGCACTTTTCTCAATTTATTTTGTGGGGATTAGATAAAGCTCTTGGATTTATCTGCAGAACGTGTCAGCTGTTTAATCTGTAGACTATATTTTAAAAACTAGTTGAACAGAAATTAACTAATGCTGTTTACTTGACTGTGTACTGAAAAGAAGAAAACGTTCCCATTCATCTATAAAAACCTCTTCGCTTTTCAACCATATTCTCAGGGCCTTCAATCTCCCCATCATAAATGAGTCCACCCACGCAGTGTAAAATGCAACTTAGAAAAATAATGATTATGAACTAAATGCATTTCGAAGTCATATTGCAGAATGTATGTTTATTTGTTGTCATCTGTGAGATTTCTTAATTTAACAAACATTTGTTGAACACTTAGAGTGCTACATTCTGAGCTAGGAACTAATGATATAATAAGGATGAAAATGACATAACTATTCCCATGAAGCTTATGTTCTAATGGGAGAAAATCAATTAATAAACAAGTAAACAAATATATGGAATCAGGGTGGGATAGTGCTGTAGAAAAGAACGTATCAGAGTTAAGGTAAACAACCTCAGAAGAAAGCTCTGCACCTGCAGTTAGGTGGAATGGAGTGCAGATAAGCTCTCATCTAACAAACAAAGCAAAAGAATACGAAGTCATAAAAATTATGATGAACAGATATCATATTTGAGTCCAGCAGAGCCAGCTGGGTCTTGGGATCCCATCCTAGCAAACGGCCACCGTGGAGCCCGCACATTAGAATTTAAGTGCTTTGAGAAGAGGGTCATGGACAAAAATGCTCTTCTTTAAATAAATTGTAGGAAGGAAATGATTTTCCGTCATCTAAACATCAGAAGAAAATCAACCTGGAGTCTGTGAAAAACTTTTCAGAAATAATTAAGTGCCTTGGGGAAATCACTCTGAAGATTTAGAAACGTGGAATCTTCGGGTGTGGGGTGGGTGAGGAACAGCCCGTAGGTGTCAAAACAAAATCTATAGCCAAACTAGATGGGGAAATATTTTCAATGCATGTAATAGAAAGAAGGCTAATATTTATTGTGTACAAATTCTTTAAAATCAATAAGAATGGGATAACCAAAATCATTTGTGGACATTTGGCCTTGTCCAAAACTCCCACATAGACCTTTAGTCCATGCTACAGGGTCCTCAAAATTTAGGCCTGTTCGAAACCTTCACACTTAGAAAGCAGCCTTGGGTTCAAATAACCTGTAGAGTTTATTTCTACTTTTGTTCTCATTTAGAAGTCTACAAAATTGCCCTGGCTGGTGTGGCTCAGTGGATTGAGTGCCAGCCTGCAAACCAAAGAGTTGCTGGTTTGATTCCCAGTCAGGGCACATGCCTGGGTTGCAGGCCAGGTCCTCGGTGGTGGGAGCACAAGATGTAACCACACATTGATATTTCTCTTCTCTTTCTCCCCCCTTTCCCCTCTCTCTGAAAATAAATAAATAGTCTTTTAAAAATATAAAAAAATAAAATAAAAGACTACCATATTTTATTGGCCCAATAATTGTGCCGTGGTTGCCTGGCCAATAACAACCTTTCTTGCCTTGGTAGCCTAGCTGGTCATGGCACATGAGGAGAGGTAGATGGGTCAGAGCAAATGTCTCCATGGACTAAAAACAGTATGAACCAAATCTCAGAAGAGTATATCCTGCCAATGAACATTTAAAAAATGCTCACCTCATTGGCAGTCAGAAAAATTTAAATCCAAATAACATTAAACAGGATTATTTTGGGGGAGATTCACAGAGTAGTCTTTGTAAAAAAAAAAAAAGAGAGAGAGAGAGACACAGCATCTATAGGAAATATCAATAATATTGCAAAAGAAAAACTTAAATTTGACAGCTGTGTACACACACACACACACACACACACACACACACACACAGAAATAAACAGAACGCAGAACTAAGCAATTTGTTATGTGATCCGAATAGTACAGTAAACTGGCCTGGAGAATTTAAAGTTTGTGCCACAGTCAGGAAAGATAAGAAGGCACCTTGGGGCTGGGAATAACGCTATGAGGCTCTGTTACTAGCTAAGCTACGATTTGGGCTTTCTATGTTTATTTTGCTTGGCTTTTCAGTGACTGACAATTAGTGAAGTCTAATAGTTATTTCTTTAGCTATTTAACCTATCTAGGATGTTTGTGTGAATTGTGGCTTTTTCCTTATTATCTAGAACATGCAACGTCCCTCATTTCCTACTGAATAGCCTCAGGACAACTCCTTGTCTGAAATGTATCTTTTGCCAACTACAGCCAAATATTTCATTACAGAATTGATTTTATTTTCTCCTCCATAGACACATTCCATAGGTACTACCCACCCAGCATGACACCTGTTAAACAGTCCTATAAATCATTCTCCTACGCAGTTGCCTTGCCACCATTCAAGAGAAACCTGGGGAAATTGATCCTGATGCAGTCTTTCCAGAAGATCTATTTCCCCAACCAAAAGGGACTTTTCAACTGTCCCACTAAATCCTCTCAACACTGTTCAAGTGACATATGGTAACTTATGCTTTTCCAAGGGGAAAGAGATTTTTGACAGTTTTAACTTCAGAAGAAAGTAATCTGTAAAAGAGAAGCCGTAGCCTTTTCTAAGCTGTTCTGAAGTCCATCTTCAGCGTCACGGGTTGCTCTTCGAGCTCTTTGAAGAGGTTTTCATAGCCCCTGGCCTGTTGTAAACCAATCACTGACGATCATCGGTGCTTTATTAAGCCACTAACTTACTCCCCTTAGCTCTGGCTTTCTGAGCCTAGTCGCCGTGGGAAGCGCTTCATTTCATGGTTGTCTTAAAAACAAAGTTAGGTACCTCATCAGTTATTTATTTAAATATTTATTTCTTGCGTGAAAGCAAAATTCGTACCATTGTCTCAGGGCCTGAGCCTTGGGTTTCTCAGTAAGCCTGTACAGAGTTGACAGCCAGATGTAAGACCAAGATTATAAGCCGGATGCTGAGAAAAGAGTGGGGAAGCGTGGCTCCGCTCTTTCATTACATCATCTGCTCTAAGACTCTGTTGGAAGATCATAAGTGCACTTGAGATCTTAGACTCCCAAAAAAGGCAAACCCTTATTATTCAACCAACAGCAGCATGACAGGGGTGTTTATTCATCGTTTTTCAATATGTTCATTTTTGTCTTGTTAATTGTGACTGAAACTGAAAATAATTAAGCATTCTTAAAAAAGTAAAAAAAACAAAAAAGCACCCCTATCAGCATGCTACATGAAAAGCAAATCAAAGTCAGATCCTGGGGTTAAGAAAATAGTGTTAAAAGGCATCTTAAGAAGCTCTAATTGCATCATTGACATCATAGTGCTCTTTTAAAACAATCAGCTTAAATTAAGAGCAATGAACCTGAAACTTGAGCATTACATTTTCCTAATAAGAAATACATTTTAAAGAAATAAAAGCAAAGCCTCTCTTAAAGATAGATCCCAAACATTAGAATGCAATTCATTTTTTTCTGTGAACTGAACATAATGTGTATTTGGGTTTTAAATCCATTGATCTGAAATTGCATAACCTTAAGATTACAATACTATTAGCATGTATCACTTTGGGAGATCAAAACTTCTGGATCTTCATAATGGAAGGCTTATTAAAGTACATTTGAAATTAAGAAACTTTTTGAACCTAGATTATTTCTCTAGCACCAGTTCCACAAATATTTAAGGTACCCTGAGCTTTAAGTTTTTGGTATATTTTACAAGTTAATGAAAGATTCTGCTTTGAGTACAGGGTGAGTAGAGCTCACATGTTAAAATTTTGTATTATCACTAATGCAGGAGTTTTAAACCATATGTAGTAAATATTGTGCAGTTATGATTTGACCTCCAAAGAATAGTTTTCTGTGTGCTGAGTAGATGACAGAGCTGAGTCAATTTCAGGGGAAGTGTGTACATAAAAAATACTCTTACTACACCAAGAAATAGTCCTTTGTGTAAAACTGTTAGGAAAATCTTGGTACATTGTAATTTGAAAATAAGCAGATCCCCAGCTCCCTCAAATGGAAATGATTTGAAAACAAACTACAGCCCAGGAACTAAATCAGGACCTGTGTGTTTCTGAA
Source organism: Mormoops blainvillei (assembly GCA_004026545.1). Lineage (NCBI taxonomy): Eukaryota > Metazoa > Chordata > Mammalia > Chiroptera > Mormoopidae > Mormoops > Mormoops blainvillei. The sequence continues at coordinate 161,584 of PVJD01002042.1, forward strand.
TAGTTAAGGACGCTTTTTACTGATAAACATTTATAATAGGGCTGATGGTAAGGAACATTAACTTTAAGCTTCAATTAAATAAAATTTTATTCTCCTGCCACAAATGAATTCCGTTCTTCTTATGAGTACATTTGTATTCCAAAAAATTCTCAATTACTATAATTATATTTTGAATTTTATGAATACAAATTTGGGAAAATTAGAAAAAATTTTAAATCTCTTTTTACGTAAACACTTATATAACAGTCTCAATTTTGCCTGTTGGTCTCAAGCTTAAAATATTTACTATCTAGCCCTTTACAGAAACAGTATGCCTATCTCTATGTTAGAACATATGAAAATCTACAGAGATGGAAAGGGAAAGTTTGCAAAGTGGTTGAGAACATCGACTTTATATTCAAATAGGGCTTAACTGAGTCCATGGACTGCCATTTATTGAATCTATGAGCTTAGACAAATCACTTGCTCTCACTAAACTTCAGTTAAGATATATGTAAGCATGACATTATTACATTACACTGTGGTTAATAATGACGATACCTATTGCATAAGGACCCTACAAAAATTAAGTTGTCAGGCTCATAAAAGGGTCTAAATAATGATCTATTGCGGCAAACGAATATTCAGGTGCCCAATCTGGTTTTATGTAGAAAATCGTTCTCAGAAACCTTCATGATCCTCATAAACACACAAGCAAAGTGCACAATTGTACTTCCAAATATTTCAAGGAAGCGTTTGAAGAGTGAATCTTCCCTGTTCAGAGCTTTGTTTGTCTGACTGATTATTTTTGGCAATCGCCTGGGCTTAGGTAGAACAACTGGATGTTCAGTTACATTCTGTGGTACATTGTAAATTTGCATAGCCGAGAACCTAGAGGCAGTTGGAAGGCACCCCAGGACCTTTGGATCTGGTTCAGGGCACTTGTTCTAGATGTTTGCTCTCTTCACCCCTTTCACGTCTAGGAGTGGATGACTCTGCCCTAGAAGAGGGCCTAAGTTCCAGTCACCCAGGTGGAATGGATCTTAGTCCTTGCTAGAATCCACCAACTCTCCGGTGAAATGACTGAGAACCCCACTCACCTGCACTCTGGGCTTATCTCCTGTTGATCTTTCAATTTGCATGAAAAAGGGAGATTACCCAGCCTGAGGGTGGAAGGCCTTATGCTAAGAACTAACACCATCACCATTAAGTGACACCTTGTGAGGATCCTTTTCCAAACTGCCATTTTTATGCCCAAAGAGGACTGCTCTCAGCCTGAGGATTGCCAGAAAGAAATCTGATGCCCGGTGTGGGAAGCAGCAAACTGAGCTGTTGCAGCTCCTGGAATTGGGCCAACTTTCTCTCCCTTCAAAAAGTCAAGAGGGAGGATCAATCACGTGCATTCTCTCCGTGCCACATTTTATATTCTGCAGCCCCGAGGAAGGCTTTCAAAGCAAGGCGTGCTGGTCACAGAATAAAACTGTAATGTAAAACACTGGTGGAACGGAGTAGGTTAAATTATAATTGCTTTAACATCTGATTTGTCAGCAACTAGGAACTCTTTGTCTCAGACCTATTGGAGAAAGGTTTCCATTTGTAACTGAGCAACTTTTTTTCTAGGGGAAATAAAATGCACCAAACAGCATAAATTACCTGAAATATTTCACATCGGCATTCCCTGACACCGAAAGATACTGTACCTCTTAATGGAAAAAAGGTTGAAGATGTGGTTGATGTACTTTATGATGCCTGTATTTTCCTTAGATGAATAGCTGCTTTTTATGGTTATCTGAAAAGCAAATGAGCGGATTACCAGCACACCTCAATAATAATCCCTGTTTAGCAAGCACGTGCTCCTAATTTTCTCTGTCCATCAACATGTCTTGTCTTTATCTGAATGACAAAAATAATGTATTTCCTGCCAGAATTTATACCAGGTACTGGTGTTTGAAAAACATAAATTATGCTAAAATTCTGATATTTGAAAAGAATAAATTACAATAGTGGTAATATTACTTGCAGTATGTTTATAATATATTGAACTTTGGTTTTCTTGTCTTGGTCCCTATATTTTCATCTGTTTGATCACTATCCTTTTCCAGCTTTGCTTTTTATGTTTTCTTCTGTGACTACAGAAGAAATGTGATGTTAAGAAATGTTCAATTTTCAGATATTTGATAAGACTATTTATAAATAAAATAATTTATATTCCTTGATTAAATGTTTTTGCCTTAAGTGTTTTTGCCATACTTTTCTTTTTTCTGATGTAACATGGCACAATAGAGCAAAACCAAGTTACACTAATTTAATATCTCAGCTACTATCTTTAACCCACGTACTTCCTCTTAAAGAGATAAAACAGTAACTGCAAGTATTAGCAAGCTTAGATTAAATGTAATTATTTTCAAAATAAGACTGGTATAAATTTCATGAAGGGAATGGATCTAACGCCACTTTTCTCTATACATTTGTTCAAAGGATATTTATTGAATGGCCACTAGGTATTAAGAACTCTACGAGGCACTATAAAGATACAGAAATGAGTAAGACAGCTCAGCCCCTGTGGATTTAAACAAGATAAATTCAGTAACTGGAGGAATGATATGTGTTATAAAAATCTATATATTGGTGTATGGGAGCAATAAGAGGAGAATTGATTTTATGATCAAGAAGGTTTCTCAGAAGAAGTATCATATGAACTAATTAGCTATAAGAGAAGATAAATGTCATTTCTTGAGCAGCTTGCATGGAAATCCAGATAGCAGGACTATTTTTAAGACTTTACATATTGGAAGTCTTAACCTTCTTCATCTGTTTCACCCACCCCCAGCCCCTCCCATCTCCGGTAGCCACCAGCTCGTTTCCTGTATGTGAGTTTGGTTCTGTTTTGCTTTTTTTCTTTTTGATTGCACATATATATGAAATTATGTGGTATATGTGTTTACCTGACTTATTTCACTTTGCATAATCCTAACCCTCAAGGTCCACCCATGTTGTCAAAAATGGCAAACTTTATGGCTTACAGTAATAATGTGTATATATATCATACCTTCTTTATCCATTTATACATCAGTGAGCTCCTAGGTTATTTTCATATCTTGGCTATTATAAACAGTGCTGTAATGAATATATGGGGGTGTCTATCCCTCTTAGAATTACTCTTTTGTTTTCTGCAGATATTCCTATAAGCAGAATTCCTGGATTGTATAGGAGCATAGTGTAAATAACTCAGGGAGATCTAATGTACAGCATACAGAATGCAATCAATAATATCGTAATAACTTTGCATGGTGACATATGGTAACCAGACTTAGTGTGATGATCATTTCACATATGTAAATATTGAATCACTTGATATATACCTAAAACTAACACGATATTGGATACCAATTATATTTTTTTAAAACCTTCATATATTAAAAAATGAGCAATGAGCATGAAGGTGTAAGCTGGAGACTAGAGAGTTTTCAATTATTTTGGAATTCAGGAGAACTTTGAAGAAGTTTAACAAGAGGATGGCTATAGTGAGATTTGTTTTAATTTCACATCCTTGGTATTCTTTTATTCATTCTGTGTATGTTTATAGAATTCAACATGTACAAGATTGCTCACCCTTGTGTTTTAAAATAATAACAACTTGCCACAGAGTTCAGAGACTTAGCCCTTAGAGCATCATTTTTGGTGGTTAAACAACACTAGAAGCCAGAACTTTCTTTCTTTCTTTTTTTTTTAGGTAGCCCTTTCCCTGGACTACCTTTCACTTTCCAATCATAAATAGTTTAATAAGGCACAGGTCCAAGTTGGAATGATTTTCGGAATTAAGGTGTTGAACATGTAGTTTGTGCAAAAAAAATCCCCACACAACAAAAGATCGTGCTATGTCTCAGCTGCTCAGAAAGTGCCCACGACTCATTATAGCTGGTCATCAATCAGATGGCACGTCTGTTCTAGGCAGCAGCTATTCTTGTCTGGAGTGCAGAAAATCACCATGAAAATGCGCTGCGGACTAGCTTTCTCATTTGTGCTATCAGGAGACACGTGTGAATTACTTTATAGTCTGTAACTTTTAGATAGTGCTGCATACCTATACCTTTTTCTTTATCACAAATTCAACACACACACTTTCTATTGGTGAGCTATAGTATCATTGAAGGAATCCTGTATCAATTCAGTTAATTCTAATAAGCAAAAATGTTTAGATTCATATTTATTTACTAACAATTTGCGAAGTGAAATGGTAAGCTGATTCTAAAATATTTTGCTCAAGTCTTCGAGAGAATGTATTACGGTACTTTGAAGAGCAGTCAGGAAAAAAAACACAGTATGAGACTATTGAGAGATATTTTAGGGGACAAATATAAGCAATATAAACTATACAGTTACTTTTAAATGGAAAAATTTAGTGACATTGAAGGTAAGAGAAATGAGGTTCCTCTTCATCTATTCATCCTTTCAAAATGATTCACTTCCATCTAATACTGTTTTCCCAACCCATCCCTTTTATTTCTCACCCTTTCTTTTTGCATATATAATTCTTTTGCAAACTGAAATGATAAAGCTGAAACCCCAGCCCTCCCATTGCTTTTCCTTCTCTTCCACATCCTACCCCATCATCCCAAGGTTGGTGTGTGCTTTGTCATGTACTTGTCATGTGGGGTGTTACAATGCACGCACATGCCCAAAACAGCTTGCACATGCACTTATCCAATACATCTTATCATTGTTATGAATGTTTTCTGTTCATAGATGGTATGACACAGTTTTACTCTTCTGGATTTTTCTCTTTACTCAACATTTTAAAAAATTGTTTTTGGTTATTATGGATTTTATTCACATGTAGCTCAATCCACTGAGCTACACCAGGCAGGGCTTAATTTCAAAATTTTTTATTACAAAATCATAAGCATGTAATTCTGTAACATAAGAATATCACACTCGAGCACACCATATGACATTTTTGGTAAAATGTTCAAATTAAAACTATAAGTTATTACACCCATATTATTACCCTACCAACCACATTCGAACAGGTCTTACTTCTGCTGGATCCTGTATCAAAATAATAATTAACCATAAAAATTAATATGCATTTTGTGTCAAATTTTATATAACATTTTTTAATATGTAATATATGTATTTAAATTTAAAAAAATAGAAAGTCTTTTTCACTGAACCAGTTTGACATAGTAAAATGCGAAAACTGCTTTGTTTTTCCCAGGCCACTGTTTCAATCACATCCCATCAGAGAGTCAAGGGTTTTAGATGACAGTTTTACAGATCACACATGCAACAGTCTGGATCGTGTGAGGAAACAGAGGGTACTGTGAACACTGAAATAAGAAGGAATTTAATGTGGTATTACAGACATAATGGCAAGGGTAAGGGAACCAAGAAGAGATGGTGAAGCGCTCGTGGATTCCCCACAGCGGACACCGGTGCCGGCTGTATACCTCTAGAGGTATGTGAGGGAACTGTTACCTGAGCCCTTGAGGCAGAGAACTGTAGCCGTGGCACCTGCAGGAGCTGCCACCATGGAGAAGACACACAGATATGCCCCGGCCATCCCCCGTACAGAAGGTGTAAGTGAAATAAAGACCTTGAATTCTCTTTCTTTCCTCTCTCTGATGCCCCACTGGCACCCTAATTGGATGCCTTTTCAGAAGCTAAAGGACATGAGGGTCAGAGCAATGAGGGGGTCAGTCTCCTGAGAAGGAGGAGGCAGAAAATAACAGAGAATGGATCAGAAGGCACGAGCATAGAATAACCGCCATAATATAGTTTATGGGTATATTTTAGGCAATGAAATAGTCTTATTCTCTGGTTAAAGAGCCCAATCCAGCCTATCAAAAAAAAAAGAACTTCACATTTAGTTTTAAGCTACGTGCCCTCCAGCCCGAGAGGCCATCAATTTATGTTCAGTCATTCAGTCGTGTTGTATAGACTTTTTCTTTGGTAACCTTTCCTGTTTGGTTACCTCTGTTTCATTAGGGGTTGGGGCAGGTCCTGAGGGATACAAATGGGAATAAAAAGGACACAAACTTTTCAAAAAATCAGTTTGTTTCATGTCCTTGCTTCACTGACAAACGCTCTCTATCACGGCAAACATCCAATATGACAGCTCGTCTACGAGCTATTTGTGAGATGGTTGGGGGCCTTCGCATCATGACCCATTTCCATTTACGTGAACGGTGTCCTCTTCTGCTGCATTCAGAGATGTCCCTTGGCTTTTGTCCTCTGGTGATGTCAGTATATCAGTGGCTTTCTATAGACCTCACTCATCTGTGTTACCTTTTCCTCTGTTTTACAAGTGTAAGTTGCAGAAAATTGGCAGCAGTGTAAATGACTCATGTCCATGGAAATGCCAACTGTGTCCAGCACAATACAACTGGTTATTGTGTCCTATGGATTGTTGCTTGTTTTGCATCTATGAAGCCAATTCATTTTAAAATTCCTGATGGGCTTATACATTTGTTCGTTGGGTTCTTTTTTAAGCCAATGTGACTACTTACTGATTCCCTCATTAGCAAATGAGCTAAAATCTTTGGTAAATGTATATTTTATGCGTTCTGATTTTCCTTTCTTTAATATTAGGATATAACATTTCTTTTCCAGCCTCTGCTTGCACCAGCAGGAAGCCCTTTGTGGTGAGGTCTTTTTCCAGATGACTGACTTAACCACATCTGAGATCTTTTTTGTGGCCCATGGGAATTCATCCGCCCTTCAGCCACCAGAAGGCAAGTGACAGCCGGTTATCACTCCTACTCTCTTCTCATTCTGCTGTTCAGAATAGCTCCAGACAGGCATGGACCACGGAAGCAGCTTTACCTCTATGCTGTTCTTGGAGATATACTCAATTTCCCAAGCTCTTTAAAAAAAAATAATTATTGCATTTTTTCCATTACAATTTAACCCTGTTTTATCCCCCTCCGCCCATGGGCACCACACTGTTGTCCATGTCCATGAATCCTTTTTCCTTGTTGCTCAATCCTTCTACCCCCTCACCTCCCCCCAACCCCCACTAATTGTCATCCTGCTTTCCAAATCTGCGAGTTTGTCCCCATTTTCCTTGTTAGTTCAGTTTGTTCATTAGGTTCCACATATGAGAGAAATAACATGGTATTTGTCTTTCTGTGACCGGCTTGTTTCATTTAGCATAATTTTCTCTATGTCCATCCATGCTGTCACAAAGGGTGAAAGTTCTTTTTTTTGTCCGAGTAGAATTCCATTGTGTAAATGTCTCATAGTTGTTTATTCACTCATCCACCGAAGGACACTGGGGCTGCTTCCCTATCTTGGCAATTGTAAGTAACTCTGCCACACTATTTTACATTTTATCCTTTTATCCAAGTTCTTTATCTTGGGTCCTTCTTGCGTGGCTTAAGGCTATTAGACAAAAGATGTTTCTCCCTTCTCGCGTGGAGAGGAAAACACACACACACTGCTGTATTGTTTAAACTTCAGACATTCCTGCAATTACCCCACTTCTGTTCCCTGCCCCAATTACTTAGTCTATTTTTTTATTGGTTTTCAGGAATGGGTTGCTGATTGTTGCTGACTGAATTCCCTGGGAAGTAGGCTCTGACAGAAAGAGTAGCGTGCGTGGACTATTAGCACGGCTTACGCCACGCGTGGCAAAGGGAGCCAGCTATGGGACGGAGCGCGGTTCGCTGTGATGCGGTCACGGCAGAGGCCTCGGTGGATCCTATGCAGAGCTCTGAAGATGGAAATGTCCCTTAGAGCTATTTCGGTTTCATGCAGAAGGCAGCCCTTTAAATCTTTCGACAGTAATTTTCCTGCATGTATTATTGGATTGAATTTTCCTCCCTCCTAAGTGTAATCTAAGGGAGTATATATCAATGTACAATTACAAAAGCGAAGGATAAACATTTATTCAATACCTTATGAGTGTGCTGGGCTTTTCATAGTGTTTGGCATTGTGGCTTTTTTTCTGTATCTTTTGCTTGAAGTAGTACTTCTGGGATGTCGTCATCAGGTAAATGAGTGGGTTTTAAAAGTATAAGAAAGTTTTTTTCTGAAGCAAAACGAATATATGTATCCTTCTGCAAAGGCATCAGACACTTTGATTCATCAGGTGTGGTTCAGAAGGAATAAGATCATGTTTTTAATGTTTATAAATAATGAAAAAAAAAGGTATAGAGATTTGCATCAGTGAATAACAGATTATCTGGCTACTGGCTTTCCTTATCTTCAAAGTTGGGTTTATCTTCATTTACCTTTTAACAGGAGAATATTTTTATCAAAGACTGTGCATTTTTATTCTCATATATCTTTAACAAAAGTCTTTCAAGATCTAAATGAAAGGAAAACAAAATAAAAAATGCTCATTTTATAAAATGCTATTTTATAAAAAAATAAACATATAAGGAAAGTATAGTATGAGCTAACAATGGAATGAGAGTATTGCTAGTTCTATGTGCTGTTACTAAACATAAAAAAATGTCATGCTTCTCCAGGGTCTCCAGCTCTGTGGTCTCAGCCCAGGTGCAGGTGGAACTCTTGTAATGGGGAAATGACGATCCAGTTTTAAAGCAATTTTTATGTAATACATAATTTTATATGCTTGTCATAAATAGCATGTCAAATATTCACAAGCAGAGATAGAAGGCTTTGTGACTATCAGAAAGGCAGTAAGATGAGAGAATCAGAATTTAAACTGGCAGGGTAAATAACACAAATGGAGAATTCTTGGGGTAAATTAGAGAGTCTTTTATTTAAAACAATGTTATCTGAGTATGCTCTGGACTAGCGGTTTGAGGGCATTTTTTGCACAGCACTGTGAGTGGTCTCTGTAAGCAACATCTCCAAAGCCGTACCCACTGCTGACAATCTGCCGCTGCAGTTGCTGAGAGAGTCTTCAGTGTGATGTTTTCTGTAAGGAAACGTTTCTCTGGTTGAATAACTGGGAGGCACTGCAAGCTCCATCTCCATCTTGAAGTTATTCAGTACATATTAAAGGCTTTAACAAGTAAAGAAATTGGCATGACTTTTCTTATACCGCCTTTTCTGTGGTTTTTGTTGTTATTGTTGTTCAATTTTGGTTTTTGTTTTTTGTCCATATGACTTTTTTCCACACTCTTGTTTTTATTTTGTGGAAATAGAGTTCAATGAAACATACATTTGGAAACACTGATTCAATGTAATATAAATTTGCATTAACAGACATCCCAGTCTGGATAGACGTGAATAAATATTATCTTCTTCTACAGGCTGGTTCCTTACAGAAAAATTAATTGAAGAAAATGTGTATTTGCAGAATATTCTCACTTATGAAAAATAAAAGGCATACTGCTATAGGAGAAATAAAGGACCAGTTCACCTTCTGAGTGACCATTTCAATCTGGCATTCACTGGTAGATGTTTTGATGCTTTAAAATATCATGTATTTATCACTATTTTCCCAGGCAATATTTTTCTTCCTAAAATAAATGATGTTATTACAGTGGCAAAAGCCTTCTATCTAATATGAGAGACAAAGTTATCACATTTGACTATAATTTGTATGAAATATTTTTATTTACATTTACTTTAAAAATTTCAGTGTAATGTACATTTTAAAATTTTACAATATATTACATGTATATATTTTTCTAATGGACCCAATAAAACATATTTTTACAAGGATGTGTACACTATTTAGAAATGTTAATAGAATGTGAATTTTATTATAACAATAATTAAACTACAGTGATATTTAAAATTAAACTTTACAATATTATATTTTTGGACGATATGCTTATACACCTTAAAATTATACAAGAACATTAACCAAACAGACAAAAATTATATTGTCTCAGAAAACGGAGTTACGTGGTCAAAATTTATTTTTTATCATCCAAAATATATGACAATTATTAAGTTTTTATTTAGATACAAAATTCCAGTTTATTAAAAGTTACTCTGGGTGTTGATAAATTTGAACTGCATCATGCTTAAAATTCTTTTAAGGTTTTGAAATAGGTGGTTAAAAAGAAAACAAAACAAAACCACTAACCAAGAACAAAAATATGGTGTGATTCCAGCACACACTTAGTATAGGCAATGTGTTTTTCTGCAAACTGGGCTTGTAATCATGAAATTCATAGACTTTCATTCATCTTTGTGAAGAGTTTACATGATGCTTCTAAATTTTCCTGAAGGAATCTAAGGGCATGTATGGTAGCTCATGTAAATTTTGGGTAAGCATAATTATATTTTAAAACATCTCCTATATCTTTTTGAATAGTCACAAAGCAATTTCTGTGAAAAACCATATATTTGAGTTCAGATCAGTGGTCCAATTTTCAAACGAGAATGGAGCACATCTTTATTAGTGTAGGATAAAAATAAGATGGAACTAATTGGATTTTCTATACTTAAGCAATTGCTAAGGGAATTCTACTTAAAATTTATTCTAAAACTATTTAGAAAAATCCAATATTTTATTTTAGAGAGCAGCTTTGTTTTGTTGCAGTTGTTAATATTTGCAAATAGTAAATGTGGGTGTTTTAGGTTAATACCATTTTGTTGGATTCCCTGGGTAAAGTAAAGCATCCCAACTATACCTTAATTAACTTGATAACTGTATTTGAGGAAAAATACAGAGAATTGAAGGAACACTTTAAGGAACCAGATTATTATTAGCTTAAATGTATCTTCAGATTCAGAAATGCCAACTCATTCAAACAGAGAATGATTAAATTCTCAGCCATCTAGTTTTATGTTTGTTGACTTTTGAGATGATTCTTTTCTGAAGTCATGAAAAACCAGATTAATCCAGACACCATGGAATAAGGAGGTTAGCCTTTGGAAATGGTATTACTTGGAAGTATATCATCTGCCCCTTAGATGTTATTCAATTTGTTGAAAGCATCACAGAAGGCATCATATTTGCAAATAATGGCTTTGAGTTAAAAGCAAATTATGCAATTTAGTGAAAATAATTGCCTTTAATCCTTGACATTTTTTTGTAATTCGTTTCCCTTTAATGTTCAAAATATAACATAGTTCCTATAATCCATTTCCATTTTTGAGCACTGACTGTTTTACAGACAATGAGTGATCACTGTTCTGAGGTAAGTAGTCATTTGAACTCCCTCTGACTATTTGCACACCATTACAGAACTGAAATGCATAGCAGGACAGGGTAAACCCATTTCCTTATAACTCAGATCAAGTCTTTGCCATTGCACAGAATGATTTCAGTATATTTCCCCACCCTAGCAAAACAATTTAACACAATTTTCCAGATAAAATGCCAATTTTCTTTACATTTTCATTGTAGCTTCTCATATTTGAAAATATGTTGCTAAGCTATATAAGAAGAACCATAAATTTTAGACAAAGTAGCCACCACATTCAAATATTGCTCTAACTTATCTTGCACGTCATCTTCTAGAGTTTATTCCAATAACTATTTTATACTGGGAAACATTTCTAACAGTTTTTTGCTATTATCACATAATTATGTTAATCCAGTTAGAGCAATTTTACTTCAGCTCTTAGGAGTGTGAAAAGTAGAAATACAACCATAGACAGGTATTTGCTAAATGAGAAGTAACATTTTGAATATAAATATCAACAATAACCAAAAAGAACCGGAGAATGTAAAGTGGGGAAAACAAGCTAAATTAGTTTTATTTCCACTTCCTGATTTTCAGGGGGATGAATGACCTTTCAACCTTGTGATTATGATCGGAATAGGGACGAGTAATTATCTGGGTCGCTTAACAAAATGACTTTAACTCAAAATGAATCATCAAGTAACGCTTAAATGTTAGTTCTCAGAAGAAATGTGTATTTTTTTTTTTACACATCCTACTGCGCCACACCAGAAGATGTTCTAAACAAAGCCTTTGTGACTTGAAATTATAAGATTTTCTCCCTAAAGTGTTTATCCTAAGGAAGACTCACCCTGCCTCTATCTCATTGCTAGAGAACGTTTGTGTTTATTTGGTTGTACCCATTCAGGGAATGATAAAAATATAGCAGGTCAGTAGTGCTTAAAGCAGGGTAGGAAGTGCTCAGATGAATCTAGTACCGACTGACAGCCCAGGGGTCTATTTTGGGTATCATCACTGACAACAGGGGTAGCTCTGAACTGAACTGATTCATCTCTTAAAGCAGAGAGTTACCGTACTGCAAATAATGGCTACCTCTAAGTTGCTAATATTAGACGCTAGTCCTCTGATTCAACTGTTTTTCTGTTGTCATTGTTCTAAGTATTTAGTAATACTTTTGCAAGTAAGTATTTATCACCATACATTTTTCTATGGTAACTATGCTAAGATAATGATGCAACATAATAACAAGGTGTATCCAAGGAAATGAGGTGGTTGTGCACTCTTTTAAGATCACAAAATCTAAAATTTCTCAGTTGAAAAATTATCTGGTCCAAAAATCTCTATATAATGTGTGAAATACATTGAAAGCTGAATATTGGGACTTTCAAATACTATATTGTATTTAGGCCAATCAATATGTTCGATCATGAAGATTTACCAGAGTGTACTCTGGGGGGACTCCAAAAAAGAAAGCATTAGGATGCTCAGTTTTAAAAGAATACTTTATCCAAACTGCTACCCCATCTATATGATTCCACTTTTTCTTAGGAACACGTGACCAAGGTATAGGTCCTTAATTTAGTGTGTTCAGTAATGAATGTTTTTAAAATGCCTCAGAGCAATTCAAGTTACAAAGATGAATAATTTATTATTCAATCATTACAGATTTTTAGGATGGAGAAAAATCTAGTGTAACTAACCAGGAGAATCTAGCAAATTCATGTTAGGGCTACACGTAAAATATTCTAGAATGAGGTAGGAACACTGACTTAGCAAATTCATCCCAGAGACAAATAGAACTGCTTTACTTTTTTGATTTTTAGATTTTATAAATCTATCATGTAATAATACTCGGGTTAATTTTACAGCTAACTCATTCTAATAGGGACATCAGAGGAAAAGCAACTAATAAGTCATTTGACGTAACAGGAGCAGCACGGAGGTTAAGGCATTTTGTAAGGGTCCAAATCCAGAGGAAATATGGCCTCCCAGTAGACTGCGATTGCATGATGAATTAACGTTCTTTTTTCTTTTTTCAGAACACCAAGGCTCATACTTCCTATTATTAGACTACCATTATGAGATTTATCTTCAGGAGAGAGTAGTTCATGGAAAAAACTTTCTGTAGATGCTGGGTAATATATCTTATTCACATTCAAACGAGCATAATTTTCCACAAGCAGCCAGGAGATAAAATCAATGGGAATAAAGGACTGTGTTGAAAGAGGTTCCACTTTGTGCCAGAGGCCAAAAATGGAACCTCATACATGGTATGATTAAAACTGCGATTTCAGTTTATCACTAAGAATTCAGCTATAGATTGAATTGCAGTGAATATTTATTCTTGCTTTACATTTGTTACAGCATTGTTTCTGTCATTGAGAGCAAATATAATTTTCCTAGCCACTGTACCTATGGATATCTATCTTCCTAATTGACAGCCGGGTATACAAGTGTTTGGGTTGACACACATCCCACTGTACAACACCAGAAAATGTCCTAAACAAAGACTTTGTGCCTTGAAATGATAAGATTTTCTTCCTAAAGTGTTTATTGTGAGGAAGACTCACCCTGTCACTATCTCATTGCCTACTTTCTTCAGAGAACTTTTCACATTATGACATTATCTTATTTATTTATTTTTATATTACTAGTGGTCTGCATTCCCCAGCCATCCCAGAAGTTCTCTGAGAGTCATGGCCTCTATTTGGTTGACACTGTTTACCAGTGACTAGAATAGTAGAATAGTGGCTGACATAGAGAGATACTTGTTACTATTTATTAAATAAATGAGCAAATGAATTCATTAAAATCTAATAAACAAAATGTGTAATAGGTTGAGTTACTTGAGCTCCAAACACAGCTTTCTTGTTTATAAAATAGGGACTAATTAAATTTAATCCAGAAGAGAGATGAGATTATAATTTAAATGTAATGTAACTTATCTTAATTCAGTACAGAATTAAGAATATATGGTTAACCCCATGTTACTTCATTTACCAGGAGACATCAAGTAAAATTGTTATCCAGAGCTCAGATAATTACATAACCCAGGTAGTTCTGTTATGTACTTTTAATTACATAATGGACCATGACTTTCCACCTTTATTCTTTATTCCTTCATTTCAGTAAATTGCTCTATATGTTATACTTTCACGTTAGAGTAAAAGTAAATTCTACAGAGCATAGAATTAAACACTAAAAGTTTTAAAGAACAAGGTAACACTGATGGATTTTAAAATATTTTGTACTTAACCCCATTATTGTATAATTCAGGAAACTAAGCCCCATCATTAGGCTGAAAGTCCTTGAGATCAACTTACTGAAAAAATAGAGCAGATGCATTGAAATTAGTCAATCACTCCAGAACCTCTGCGGTGCTTAATGGCAGGCCACTCTTCCTGGAGAGCTTGAATATAGTTCTAGAATCATTCTCAGTACAACGTTTCATATTGGTAGCCCTTTTCAGTTGGTCAGAGTTGGTCTGCATGGTAAACTCCATGTGCAATCAAAGGTAAAGTTTCAACCTCTCCTTTGATTAGGTTCATGCAGATTGTTAAATTACATTCAAAGTAACTCGGGAATTAGATTCTGATTTTTTGGTTTCTAATTTACTGATACCCCTTTTCAAAAATCAAATCCATTTTACTTAGGGGAATTATAATACTTCAAAAAAGACCATAGATCACTATAAAAATAATTTATAAACATCAAAAAATAAAGTGCAAAAGAAAATTTATATTCTTTTAATATTTTGCTTTGAAGTTTTAATTATTTAATAAATTTACATTTTTATATTAGTGTTTTTCTTTGAAGCTATAACTTATTAAGTGTATTTGTTTCTGAGCCTTCAGACTACCTTTAAATAGTGACTTCTTATCGTGTGCCCTTTATTCAAAACATGGTGGAAAGCCAATGTCAGCTATAAATTCATGGTAACTTATAATATCTAATTGGTTGATCAGATTGATCCAGTAAAAAAGGTATTACATCTTTCTAGGTCTTTCTTTGGCTTTACATTTCTTTAATTAATTTTGAGAACAATAGGTAACTTACTTCATGATGTTCCAATTATTCAGAATATCCTGTCAAGTTGTAAACACAAAGAAGACACTGAGTTCATGTTACTAAAGTTTAAATGCTGTAGAGTTTTACTAGTATGTTTCACCTACAACATTTTTCAAATTATTATTTCTACATGACTTGCAAAATTCGCCTATAGATACTGTTACATAAAACATAAAAATTGCATAATAAAAGAAACTATGCATTATATATTAAGTATACTATATATTTGAAAAATAGCGGGTAAATTCTCAGATGCTTATGTTTTAGACATATGAGTTAGATTATTCATATTATAATGGTTTATAATTATGGATCAATTGAGATTCCATATATTGCAACATACTAAGCAATTCCAACATCTTATCTTCTATAATTATAGTTAATAAATTTTTTAAATAAAATTATACTTTAAGGCACTGTTTCTTTTACTGATTCATAGATAAGAGTTTAAGCAATAAATACTTTAGATTTAACATAAAACATTTATATATTATGAAGTGGGATATTATTTTTCTCAAATAATGTAGCGTATGCCATTTCCCTTTGCATATTTGACTTTCAGGAAAAGTAAGTGTACCTTTAATATTCAACATATTAACTAATTTTGTTTTAGTGACAAACCTTTTGATTCTTTTTTTCCTCTTTAGGAACTTCCTTTAAAGTAATTCTATATTTTTTCTGGTTTCCAATACTCTGTATTTTAAGAAATCTAGTATTTTTTTTTCTGGAAACAGATGATATATTAAAAATAAATGATTAGTACCCAGAAAACCTGACTAGAATTAAAATCATATCTGCAAAAGTAATTTAATCTTATATTTAACTATAACATAAAATACCAAGCATTCCTTCTGAACAAAGACAATTTTATTTTTGAAATTTATTTTCCACTACTGGAATAAAATGAGTGAATTGACTGGTTCTGAGAAAAAGTTTAATGTACATTTGTAAGGTCCAATTAAATCTTTCTTTTATTACAAAGTCGTTCTCCTTTGAGTATCGATGGTACTTCTTTGATGAAAATTCAGAGCAGTAATTTAAATTTTCAATAATTTCAAGTAATTCCTTTTTTGAATAAGAGTAATTTTTACTAGCAGAGCATATTTGATTTTTAAAATCACTAGTGAATACTATAAAGCGAATTTTTTCCATTACCGCAAATCTTACTTTCATGGCAAGTATTATTTCTCATTGAGGGAAATAAAAATGTAAGAAAAATGTGTCTTCCCTATAAAATTTGTCATGTGACAAAAAGGGGGTAATCTACTTGATAATTAGAAGGTACAGCAACATTTACAGTTCATGAAAGTGCCATTTTCTATTCTATCAGTGATATGCCAAAGTTTTGAAAACACTAATAGAATGTGGCATTGGAATTACCTAACTTATATTCACCTGAACCTCCACTCTCTAATACTTGTGCTTAATAAGAGAAAAGAGTTTACCAAAAAGCAGGCATTGCAATGGTTGGTGAATGGTCTGAGGACCTGCTGGAAATAAGTATGCATGTGTCTGGTTGCTTATTGGAACCATCCCAAACTTTGTTGGAGATTAAAGTCATTATATATATAATATATATTATAATATATATTATATATATATATAATTTCCCAAAATAAATACACTCATTTCTTTTCTGTTAGAATTAACATTTGATAGTTTTTGTGAGAAGTGTAAATGATTCTGATTTTGTTTGTTTTTCCCCCCTAATATCTAGTTTAGTATATATTGATATTTGGTCAGTAAAGGAAGAAAACAGTAATAGTGACTAAAAAAAAAAAAGCTTCCAATGGATACTGTTGCTTATTTGGAACCTATGAAGAATAATGTCACTCTCAAGGTCTGTACGATACTGGACTGGGAATTCTATCTCCAAAAGGTAATGAAGTACAAGTTATAGTTTTGAACTATGCTGGTTCCTTGATTGCTGAAAATAACAAGGAAATGAAGAAAAACAACATCATACAAGTAAATGTCAACTAATTGATGGTTGAACAGGTACATGTATTTATGTGATGATACATCTGTGTGGAGGCATGTGGTTGACCAAATGGCGTTTGTCTAGTGTTATCCCCAAAATAAAGTCATAACTAGACCATTAGCTAATCATCTGATAAAATGTAGTGGCTGTGACTTAAATCAAGTTGAACCCCTTAGTTCCACTGGTCATATGTGTAAAAGGAACATATGTTCAGTTTTTCACAAGAGAAGTATCTTTATCAAGTATAAATTTATAAATTAAATTTTTAAAAATGTATCCTAATAGAATGGATATTTAAAACACGTGACTGAAAAATGTCTCTATTCACTACTAATACTCATTTCCCTCCTCTACAAACTATTTTCAATAAAATAAATGAAATGATAGCATATGAGTTTTGATTCTCTTTGTTTTGACTATTACATTTAATCATGGTATCACAGTAGCACCAAAATTAGGACAAAATACAAGAATTACAAGAGATCTTAAATTATATGAGCTCATTGCATGCTTCAAATGTCTCATTTTCTGAGGAAAAAAGTTTCCAACTGCCAAACCTTGCTGCATTTTCCTCCCAAAAGAAATATAACCCACACCACCCCAAACTAAACAAAAGATACAATAGACTGATTTTTGAATAGACATGTTATCTACAGTTTATGGAACTGATAGTCCATTTAAATAGAAAAAGATAGATTTTACATAAATAAAGCAAGATTGAGTACAAAAGCACAGCTTTTGTAATTTTGGTAATATTGCAATTTTACAAACATATTGCATAGTATGTGTAAGAAAATAGTTCCATTTGTCATATATATATATACAAGAAAACATTTACATGAAAGTTACAAAACAAAATAAATGAGTAGTGGACCTGGTTTAAAGAATTGTATAAATAACAAGACACTGAAACTCAAAATTACACATCTCCATTGTCAGTGAATGTCCTTGCACATCATTAACCCTGTTTGGCTTTTTTATAAATATTCAAACAAATGAGATCTTAAGACTGCAAAAACAAAAAGAATCACAGTTCATTATACCTCATTTCCTTTAACGTTTTTCATCCACTTCTCAAAGATTGGAACCGCTTCAATCAACACATAAAAAATAGCCCTGTGGTTCTAAAAGTATTTCAAATTAATTATATTCTCCAAAGAATTTTTTAGCAAGCAATGAAAGTGTAAACTCAGCTGAGTAAATCCATCCTGGGCCCATCTGGGAATACAGTCTTTACATACTGGTTTTGTGAATATCAAGGATTTTATTATGAATATATAAAAAGTAAGTGGACTACACTAAGAAAGATTTTTCTTCTAAAACAAAACCATTAATTAATCATCTACTGCTCAGAATACAGCAAGGAGGATGTTTACCACTTCATGTTATAATTCTAAGCCCTCCTATTCATTTGGATAAATTAGTAGAAGCAGCAGTGTTTTAGAGTTAAATATAACAGCAATCCCAGTCTTTGGTCTCTGACATTTAAACAAATAATGAACTGCACTATAGAACAATATGAATAACAGTGTTCAATGAGGTCATTCATTAGCTTATGATTATTTTAAAAGAATAAAAATACAGTATTACTTTATAATAATGATACTTTGCAACATTCATCACTATAATATACAAGAGTACATAGAGAAAATAATTTCTCCAGGTTTCTTTGACCAAAGCTACTGAAAGAATGAGGTGACAATACCTTGCTAACATGCAACTCAAATGTGAACTTTGCTTTGATGGCTGTATAGAGAATCTGGTCACTAAGTGCCCTCAACTACAATATTTAGCATTTTGATATTGACATGATCTTTTATAAAATTTAGCCACTTAAATGCATTAAACACTCTCCAGCCCTCTACCTATTGCTGCCTCATACAGAGATATTATTTTAGCAATGGCATAATTTATTAGGAGTTTTATTGTATCAAATGACAATTTTATAAAATGAGGCACTATCCAATTGAGTAATGCAGGTGCTAGAATAAAAAGGAATTTTGAATGGCATAACCTGTAAGAAATTCAGCAACTGACCTTTGTGATCAAATTACCTTTTCTCAAAAAAAAAACAACAATGCTTTTTCATTTAATGGAATAAATAAAAATAGAAGGATCAACAGAGTATTAATATTTGGCAAATATTTATATTAATTTCCTAAGTCATCATTATTAATAATATCCAGATACATTCTTTTCCTTTTTAATGTCAACCAAATTACTGAAGGCTGTCAACAAAGTATTATTTTCTAAAAGGGATATTAATGTTCAAATGGAAAGAGCAAGAAAGAGTACAGAAAAAGGACTAGGGAGTGGGATGCTGGAAGATTTGCATTTCAACATTTATAAGCAACATATTAGGAAGGGGATTAATAATATTAGTTCAGACTGGGCTACTTAATTCAAGACTGCTGAGTCTTGAGTGAACCAATGAAATTTAGAAATAAAAGTAATCAAAAAGTCTTGTAATTTGATGTATACCTCTCAGAGATAAGTAAGCTCTGGCCAAGATAATTACTTATATTTCTTTAGGTCACATGAGTAGGTAGGGGCAGCAGTAGATTGGAACTCCTGGCTCCATTTTCAGAGACTTGTGCTACTGAACTGTAAGATTTTCTTGTTAATGTGAAATCTGAAGCATTTTCTGGTTACTGTAAAATTTGAAGCATTATCTTAAATCCTTTGTTATGTAATTCTGCACCAGATTATAAAGCTATGGTTCATAATAAAACAAGAAAAAAAAATAGGACAAAGAAGTACAGGGTAGAAATTTTAGAGACAGTGAGGAAAATAAACCATGAAACTTGGAAGTGCGTATGTTTTATAAGTACCTTACTGAAATATTCTGAAAGAATAAACTATTTGCCATGTTTGCTTCTCTCCTTTTAACCCCATCAACTGAATTCAAACACTTCTTAGTTTATTCATTCCCACCTAAGGATTTAAATGCTAACAAGTCAGTTTTCTTCCTTCCGTCCTCCTCTCCTGCCTGTCTCTGCATTTTTCCTTTCCCAATTCTTGCCTTCTCCAGCTAAACCGAATGCAAAATTGAGGGTTCATGTGCTATGCTTAAAGGATCACTTTCTTTTTCTGATTTGATTTAGGAAAGATAAAATTTGCACCTACATAAACTGCACTATATTTATATATGTTGTGATGTAAAAAATGCTACTATTAAAACAGCTAATAAACCTGCCTGGGCAGTCTGCAATGAAGGGAATGCAGCATTAAGAAAGAATCTAACCTTTTATAAGAAATTTAAAGACTTTAGGGAGCAGTCTTCTATGTCTTCAGTAGAAGCTTGAACTCTGAATTCAACAGCCCTCATTAGATTTGGTTTTTATACATTTTTGTCTCCTTACTCTTTTCATCTTTTCTCATCTTGTGACATACAATTTAAGTTTTCAGTGGCCCCCTTCTACCTCTTATAATATTTGATTTTGGAATCAGAACACATTAGAGGTGAAAGGAATTGCAAGAGGTATTTGATTCAATACTTTTGTTGCAAAGTAGAATAAACTGCAGCTTGGAGGTATTCCCACACTGCTTAAATCAGCTCACGGACTGGTAGAAGACAGAGCTGAGATTAGAAACTCATCAAAAAAGTTGTTCCTATTTGATTAAGAAACTTTCTAATTTTTTAAATTTAGAGATATTTTGAACTTTAATTATGACTCAAATTAATCTATAATGTTTCCCTAAAAAGTCCATAACAGCAATTAGCATCCATAATTTCTCAAAATGTCTTCTGTTATACTTTGTATTAGTATTTTGCAAAAAACAATACCAGAATTTCTCCTGTTAAATCCTAATGTTTTAACTTAAATAAATTGAATCCTCGTGTTACGATACAACTTTTAAGCAATTGCACATCTTAATTTTTACTCCAATATTGATTTAAAGTTTCACATAATAAGCCCAGGCACAAGTCAAATTCCACATTAAAAGCGATAAAAGTGCACTAGCTTTCTGACTCGTTTGCTAAGTATATAATGCATTTAATGAAATGGGGATTTTTCAATTATTTGATATGATGGATTATCCAAATAAAATAATTGTGGCCAAATGGTTCACTTTGTTACTGACATTACCCAATTTTCCTATTTCCACTATACAGATAAGTTGAACAGGTTCCAATCTCCCACTTCACTCTGTGCTGTAGAGGCCTGAACTCCAAAGTTTCCACAGTCGTGGACCCCCTGAATGAAGCTTCCAGGCACCTATAACAGTGTGCATTGGAGGGCAGGGTAAGATTGATTGACATGTGAAAGTTAAGGACTTACCTTATAGTAATCAAGTCATTTTCCCATAATAGAAAATGTTTAATACAATTTTACATTCTTGGATTCTGTAAGTTTCAAAAAATTGGAGTTAAAGAGTGCTGTGATAAACAAATCTACAGTATCCTGGAGTTATTTATTAGAAGGTAATTTACACAAATAAGCAGTGGAGAATGGAAAGAACTGTAATTTCTGGTATTAGGGTAGCTTAACAGTCTGAGAAAAGTAACTAAACATTAAGAATTGAATGAAAACAAATTCTTTAAAATATGAATCTAATGGAGTAAACATATTTTCAACATTTGTTAACATTTATATTTATTTTTTACTTTGAGCAGGAATTTTGAATTTAATTTCTACTGTCCCTAAATCTTAATCTCCGATAAAAATACATGATATAATTCTGAAGATGATATTCCAATGGAAAGTGAATCCATTCTCGGCATTATGCATCGCATTAGTATTTATTTATTGAGAGGATGTTTGAATTTTAGCAGTCAGAGTCACGTATCAAGTGAATGAAGCGAACAAATATTGTACTATTAGAACCTAGGTGGAACGAATAGCACGTGGATGCTACACCACCTGCATTCCCTTCTTAATCCTATCTTGCGTTGCAATAAATTAGGTGTTTGGTTAAAAGTAAATACATCACATGCAATAGCCAAGTAAATGCTACATAAGGCCATTCAGATCTGACGAATGAGAGTATAATGGCATTTTGTTAATTCTGGGAAGATTATATTGCTGAGTGCTTCCAAAATTGCCTAATGTACAAAATTCTAGACTTAGTAGACAAAGAGTAACAACACATTGATTTTAAAGAAACAAATAAAACTCAGAGTGGGATTCGGTCTTGTTTTGTTTTGTTTTGTTTAAAAATCATGTATTGAATTTAATTTTTTAGTAAAGCAAGCATTACATAATGCTTTAAAATTTTAAAATTCGGGGGGAAAAAATGTTTACATCCAAAAAGATGAGTGGAAAATTGTGCTTTCAGACTGAAGTATTAGTTTTCTTACAGGATTAATTAAGCATTTCATCTTGCCATCGGATACTGGGGATATCATCTATGTAATGGATATATGTGCAGTTCATATCCAGGTCCTGCAAAAATCTAAAACTGTGTGCTTCACTTCATGTAGCAAAGGCACCTATGTTATTCTCCCTTTTGAGCAAAAGTTATGATCCAGTTTTCCTGCTGAAGATGAGACGCTGTTCTGTCACCCACACTCTCTGTGTTGAGCAGCACAGTAAATCACGAGAGAAGGTGGAGGCAAACCCCTGCGTAAGCCGGAAGGAGTCGCTCTGCGGACCATCTGGAGCAGCTCTGGGCTGATCACAAGGGAAACGGAGCAGAACTGTGAAGCAGACAGACAGGAACGAAGGCTATTGTGGTGTGAGGAGAAATCAGTCCCTTCAGCTCCACAAGCAGATGTTGCTACTGTACTGACAGGTGGAACCAATTCCTGCTGGAGAAAGGTAAAGTTTGCCATTGGGGCACACACACAACTCGTACACTGTCTGTCGAGCATTTGAAGAGCTGGGTGAAGATGAGAAAGAGCCGGTCGGCAGATTTCCCAGCCGAATTGTGTCTGCGTTCAAAAATATCTAGGGGGAAAAATTGCATTTTAATTCATTTTAGCATTCTCCGTTCCTCAGAGCTTTACAATATGGCCTAATAAGAAAGACTACACAACGAACAATTCTATTGGTTTGGCTGCCATGCTTCACTGAACAAACAAATTACATTGCTATGGTACAGCCCCAAAGCTCTACAGCTCTCTTCTCCTTTGAGACACGCTGAATTCCCACGGAAAGCCCTTGATCTGAAAAAGCAGTACTGTACAATCTGCTTAAGAAGAGAGCCCAGTTATTCAAACACAACAGAAAATTCATGATTTTGACAGAGTATCTCATTTTAACTTCTTAATCATGCTTAGTTTAAAGAATATACAAGGAACTTCAAAGTTTCTACAGTCATGGACCCTCAAATGAAGCTTCCACACCCCTGGAACAGTGTGCATGGCGGGAGGAGGGGATCTTCGTGGAGGTGACATTACTGAAGGGATGTGAAATTAATTTTTAAAAAATGACTCTAGCCTCGTTTTTAAAAATACTCATAAAGTCATGTTGAAAGACTGTCTAAAAGATACACTGAGTAGCTAATCTGCAGGATAAACAACAGTTAATTGATATAACCAGGTCTGAAGTCTCCATGAAACATATCGCTTGCACTCAACACCTACTTTGCTGTATCTTCTAACTTGCACGATTGCTTCACTTATTCCGAACCATGGACTTAACTCTTTTAGGAACAGTGATCACATGGTTTTGACTTGCACGGAGAAAGATCCAAACAAAACAAAACAAAACAAGATCATGAACTCGAATGAACAACAACAAAAAAACAAGAACAAACAAAAAAACCCCTCTCGCTAGCCATTCCTTTATTCTATTTTTATGTAGTAAATTACTGCCTAAAGACATCTTTAAATTAACAGTAGAATCAGAGAATGCACCATTTCCTACACGTTTAATCTCATCCAAGTTTTATTCATTTCTTCCTAGGACTCTTGAAATAGCTGCCTAACTGGCCTACCCAGCCACCATTCTTGCTCTCTTATAGTCAATCTTACATGTTGCTAAACTTTTAAGAAATGCAAATCAAATCACATCCCTCAGTGCTCAAAATTCCCTAACAGTCTCCACTACACTTAGAACGAATCTTCATTCTTTACCATGACCCACAAGCCCTACATCATCTGGCCTATCTCTCTAGCATTGCTTCCTGTAATTCTTCTTGCTCCAGCTCTTACATTTCCTCAAATATACCAAAACAGCTCTGACTTCAGGGCATTTTTATTCCCTGTTTCTTCAGCTTGAAACACTTCTCTGCAGAGATATACAAGTGGGGGTACATATTAACTAACTAGGTGGTTAGAGAACAGCTTCTGTCACGCTTTTAAATGCTGAAACACAGTAACTAATTGCCTATGCAAATGATTCAGAAAAATGATTCATAAACTATGGTCATGTATAATTTAGATTAATTTGGATGCGAGCATGTTTGAGTGCCTGCAATACGGTCACCCTCGCAGAAAGCACTTTGCTAGTCCCCCTACTAAGATGACACTAATCCATTCATTAATTTCACCTCGGCAGTTTTACTTTTCTTTATAATAACCACCCCTTCTTAACATTTATTGTATTTATCTATTCATTGTGTTTCTCTTACATAACAGTAAGATCTGTGAGGGCAGAATCTGTCTTTGGTTCACGGTTATAGCACAGTTCATAGAACTGTGGCAGTACGTGTTGCGTGAAATAATGCTTTCCCTTCCCCTTGGACATGTCTCTCCACCCTTGGGTATAAATGTCACCTCCCACCAAAGTCCTTTCATCGGCTTTATCCTCCATAGACCTTTCCCTGATGCTCCATGGGGGAAAGATTCTTCTTATATGGTTCTCCTGTAGCACTTTATTGTTATTAATATCTTACTTTGCTAATATTTTATATATTATTTTACAGTCATATTTATATGTTTTTCCTTGAAGGTAGAATCGCAGCTAAATGTTTTTATCATTTCACAGTGTTTAACCCCGCACATACGGCATCCACTTCGTACAAACAGCTGTTGAATAATGGAATCGATTATAAAATAAGTGAATGATTACCTTTACTGACAGTATTCAAAGTTAAGAAGGCATCCTTACCCTTGGGTTAAGTGAGAGGAAAGTAAAGAGAAAAAAAAGGCCTTCTGTTTTCATTATTTTAAGAATTTGTTTTTTACAGATTTAAAAGTTAGAGGTGCACAAAGCCAGCAAAAGAAAATAATACATTTTTGGGTAGAGATGCTGGGCCTCATTTCTTCCGGCTCTGTTTCCATGTGGAAGGACATCAATGACTGTAACTCATCGTTACACACTCTGGGTTCTTCCACTCATTTCTCCACAGCGGGGAGGGATGACTCCTCTTTACTGAGTCTGAGGGGTTGAGTTTGAGAGAGGAATTGGGCTTGCAGAGCTCATGCCCCTTCCTTCACTTCTTCTTAGGAGCTGGCATGCTTGCAGAGCAGACATTCTTAAGTTCCAAAAATACTGCAGGGGCAATCTCTGGGACTGTGGAATTTAGGTCTGCATATCTGGATTGAGTTCTTTGAAGAAATGTTAGGTGCTGGTGTTTTGTCCAAGAAACCTTGAGACATGGACAATAAACAGTGGGACATGGAAAGCAAAAGAACATGTGGCTGAGGAGGCTCGCGTGGAATTGATCAAATGACTACAAGATACTGTGAATGGTTCACTATTAGTAAACACAGAGATAAATGCTGCTGGTGAGCCCTGGTGGTTTGCAGGGACTTGCTGACACCAAGCCACATCATTGGGTTTTATGGTTTGGAACTCATTGTCTTTCCATTGGTGGGGCCTGAGGGAATAAATGTGCAGAGTGGCTGTTTTGGTACAGGTAGGGCAAGCAGGTGGCAGCCTTGGAAAGCAAGGACAGATGTAGAGACCTCATCAATGGCTTTAGCCTTGAACCTCATACTGTGTGACCCGCTATGCCTTAGCTAGAGCACTGCCCCCCAGCTCTGCTATCCTTTGAAGGGTTGCTTTAACAATATGTAGCTACATGACAATACTTAATTCCATAAACTTCTGATATCCAGGCTGTAGCTTCAGCCACACAAGGAAGGTATGCTTTATAAATGGATAAATTAAAATGAACAGGGCCATTAAAGATTAAATATTTTCTTTGCTTGTGATAGAAAATGTGAGGAGGTAAAAAGGGCTGATATGCATTGAATCTTTCCAACCCGACATTGCTCGACTTCTCCAGGGTCCTACAGCATGGATGGGCTTGCTCATACCTCTGTCTGTCTGCTAAAGCCATTACTATACTACTGTTTACTTTCTGACTTCTAAAATTGGTATTTATATTCTATATTGTCCTATAAACCATACAATCCATTTGTTCTGAAACCCTTCCTGGCACTCAAAATTACACCTCTGAGGTTTTAACTCATGGCCCATTGTCTTCTTGTCACCAAGAATTCATATATTCCATTTTTACCTGTTGAAATTAGACCTATCATTATAAGAAAGAAACTTAGTCACTTTGAAAAATAAAAACTGTTTTCTCCTTCCTATGCGATCTTGCATATGTTGTTACATTGTTGCTTGGCATATAACTAGTATAACACGTTCAGTGTTCTCACAATTATGATTCATGTTGTTTTCAGAGCTGAATTTGAAATTCCTTGCAACATTATGTCAAAAACAACGGAATCTTCTGCAGTGCAGGATTTTGTGTGCAGTTTGATTCTCACACATTTTGTTCATTATTTCGATTACGTCAATGCCAATCCTGTTCTGATTTTAACTAGTTTAAAACCTATCTAAAGGCAAACTTGACATCTTTCTACAGTATTTAGTAAATGATCACTCTGGCTTTCTGTGGCATAGTCACTGAAGCAAAGAGAAAGATTTTATATCATTTTACATTTCTTTGTTGGAAAATTACATGTTAATTATTCTAATATAAAAGGTTTTGTTTTTCTATATCTTTTTTTCATTAATAGAAAAATGACCACAGCTGAAAACCTCTGGGTATGATTTATTTTTAGCATAATCCTCAATTCATGATTAAATGACAACCACTAATTTAATCCAAGGAATCTGCTGATATTTGAATAAAAGAACATCAGTAACATGGTGCATCAGTAGGAGCAGAACGGACATTAATAAGCACTAATATTTATTACGGGATGATTCACTATGAATAATTTGAATGAACTGATTAGTATGATATAAGCAACTTTTTAAAAAGGATGTGAGATATTTAGAAAGGTTTCTGTCTTGCTGTGGAAGACAAAGTATTTCATGTAGTCTGTAATAGTAGTGGAAAGAAACCCTAAAAGGTAATATGGATATATTTTTTTAATATTCTAAAGCATCTTTATAGATCATTTAAGTTTTAATATCCACTAAGATGCTAGTGTGGTCCTGAAGACGACTTTGTTTATAAAAATGAATCAAAATATATAATTAAGGTTTATCTTGAACCAACAACTGAGATAATGGCAAAAAAGTAAAGAAAGAAAGTCTCCCTTTGTATTAATTTCTGCTCTCATCTTTACATTTGAAGGGGACTAAAATGCTCCAGAAAAATGTCTTAAATTAGCCTTCCATTCTTTTTTTCTGAATTTAAACTTTTTGTAAGCTCGTAATAAAAAATAAATAAGCACACAAGGGCGGAAAATGCTGAAGGAATTAATTGGTACAATCAGCAGTACAACAGATTCGAACTTCGAGGACTCTGAAAATCGAAATAAAAGTATACTGAATAGAATATGCATTATGTATAAGGCTTTGAAATCATTAAGGTAAAATTAAAAGCAAACAAGCAAACAAAAGAGCAACTACCAAGATGACCAGACAGATTTGGGGGAAAAGAAACCAACACAGCAGATGAAAACCCTAGAAATGAACAACGTAATTACCAAAATTAAAAGCTCAATGTAGGTATTAAATATGAAATTAGATTCTGAAGAGGAGTCTGGGTGTGTAGATCAGAATAAATAAGCAGAGTGCAGCACAGCGAGACAAAGAAAAAGAAAGTAAGGAGAAGTGAAGGGATCTAGAGGGCGAGACAATGAAAAGTGTAGCATTTCAACAGAGTTCTAGAAAAAGGCCACAGAGAAAGTAGGGGAGTAATATGTGAAGACATCTACTAGGTAATTTTCAGAATAGACAAAAATGTGACTCTACAGACACAACAATCACAATGTATACAGCAAGAAAAGTAAATGAAATAAATGTTTTCTATTGTATTAGCATACAAGAGAGGAAGACCAAAGACAAAGGATTCTTGATTTTTAAAAGAATGACAACAGACTTAAAGGAGATCCTTGAGGGAAATAAAGTGAATGGAAGAAAGCTATTGTCCAGTATCTTCTGATGCAGGAAATCACAATAGGGCTAAATAGTAAAATAACATTTTGTTTTCCTTTTTTAAAAAGTATAGGCACTATTTTTACAGAAACAAGCATCCAAGGTAATTTTTGGAAGAATGTTCTGAAGAATGAAATAGATTTAAAAAAAGATTAATGTATTCTTGATATTATTTTGATATTTATTAAATTGCCCCACTCTTAAGTGAATATCTTTCAGTAGAAAATAAATAGAGCTTTGACTGAGGAAAATAACATCAGGCTTACTATATTCCACATTTAAGAAGAAATAGTAATATGTTCACATTTAAGCTCCCTTATGAAGCAGTTCTCTATGTCTCGCCTGGAGCCATGTGCACATACTTTGAGGGGAAGGATTCTTACCAGTAAAGAGCCACTCCCTACCGCTGGGAACTCACCTCCCCCTCTGTAGACTGCAAATGGAGCTCCTTCCTACAGGTGGCCTTGAAGTCCCCTGCAGCCGCCCGCACCTGGACCCCTCGAGGAGCTTCCATGATCAAGGACCTGGTTGGTGATTCAAGCCTAGGGGAAAAACAGAAGAATCCTTAAATAACAATAAAAATAAAATTATGATGAAGTAAAAGATATCAGTCAACTAAAAACAAAAAAACAGGTGGGAATAAATAAAAATCCTTACCCTTTCAAAAAAAAAAAAAAAGGGGAGAGGGTGTCCCAAAATGATGTTTAAAATGATTTTTGATTCCCTTATTTATTCTTTTGCTTTTTATAAAACTATTTGTTGGCAACAATGATTTGCTCTCATTTGTATAATGATTTACTAAGTTTGTTGTATTGTTTTCCTTCACGATGCATGTGAAAAGTAGGTCATCATAAGTTTACTTGTTTAAAGCTTTTGTACATCTTCATATCCATGATGGAGTTTAATAAATCAATTTCCACCCTGAGCATGTAAGTATCTCTCAATAAAGAACCCTTGTCTTGCAAAGATGAGAGAGCTTTAAGGAAAATCATGAAATTTTTGAGCCGCCAAGCATGCAGAGTGAAATTTTTGTAAGGTTGAAAATGTTCAAAGTACTCTTTACACTTCTAGAAATTAATTAAAATAACTAAGACATTTCCTCCATCAACTGACTTCTACTGCTCGAGGAAAATGTCCACAGAATAAATGACATTAGCCTGAGGAAGAAAAATTAAATGAGGGCTGATACACAAGTACAAATGTGATTAAAGGTTGACTACATACATTTTGAGAAATAAAGTGTTTAAGATAGTTGTGTCTGCAAAAATGGTAGCTGGGAGACAGTTTCAAATTATCTTCAAATATAAAACCAGAGAATAGAACCGAAGAAGTCAGAATAATGACGACAGAGTACAGTACTAAAAAGCACTAGTGTGAGAAGAGGTTTTAACCCTGAATTGGTCTTTTTTGGGTAAGTGCTCTGCTCTGGGGCTGCAGTGGCCTGTGCATCCTTGTCCACAGGAATTCAGGACAAGAGTCCCCTCAGGATCGGATTCACGGTCATTCAGAGCAACTAGCGAACTTTGAGGCAACAGACTCAAAGCTGTTTAGCAGAGAGAACCGCATTAAACAGTTTGATCAGCTCTCTCAGTAATGAAGGTGAAAGTGACATTGAAGGACAAGGGCCAGTATTTAGAAAAAAGCGATTTGGGCACGTTTCATATCACTTTTTTTTTTCCACTCACAAAACCAACTCTGAACCTTTCATCTCTATGTGCCTCTCGGACATCTTCATAAAATCCCTGGTGGGAGTGTGGGTGTGTGTTTTAAAATATAAATATTTTAAAGGAAACTCTGTATTTTGTTGTTTTTAAGACAAAAATCACACATTTTTGCAGAATATTGGAAAACTTAAAAAAATTCATTCATAACTTTTTTCATTCATAATCCTTATTCTCTGACACAGTATCAAATTTCAAAATTTGAATGTTAAAATGTATATTTTTAATTAACTTCCCCAGATACACCTCTCAATCTGCACCACCTTGAATGGCGTATTTGTGACCACTACTATTTCCATTTAATTATCCATAACATAAAATGTAATTCTCTAAGTTTGGATATGATAGAGCCATTAAAATACAAGTCAGTTAAAAACTTAATTAAAATGGATTAAAGTTCTAAAATAGATTATGAATCTGAAATTCATGGAAATGCAACTTAGTGATATTATAAGTGGGAGGAAAAGCACAGTTACTTTATCAAATAATTGGTATGAGTTAGTTTGTTTCTGAGAAGAAGGGATTGCAGTGACTACTCATATATTTAGAAATAAAATATCCATATTAAATGTGCACATTTTTGGTAGCATATTGCTGCCATGTTTTACATTTGGGATTAGAGCATTATAATATATATAAAGGATTTCAGGGCTGAGTTTTTCCATTCTCAATTTTATTAATTATTTAATCAGAAAATTTTCATTACATTCAGGTGTCCATTGCCACTGTAACCACAGAATAGAGCACTCCGCCAACTGACTTAGAGGATTCGTCCTCAGAGGTGGTAAGGGCTGAGAGCTGGCTGGGCGTGGGTTCAGGAAAGTTAGCTAGCAGCGATAAGCCTCAGTTTTATCACCTTTAAATTGTCAATTATAATATTTTCTTACAGGATTTGTAAGAAATTTCTTACAAGCATTAGGGAAAGAAGTATGTGATGGAATAGTATTTTAAAATATTAATGGAATTTTCTTTCCTGTCCCATTTCTTGGCCAATCCCCTACTTCCCATTCACTACACTGTATCCTTTGCCACAAGTTTCCTTTTATCAGCAAGCTTGATACAGATCTTTTGAGTTTCCAATCCTTACAGACATTTTGAGTTTAAAAACTGCTAACTATTTAATGTGTTGAAAATGATTCAGCACATAAACAAAAATATCAGAAGAAAACCATAAAGAATGTCAATGGTATTAGGGATGCTTTTTAAAAAAGATTTTACTTCTTTATTTTTAGAGAGAGGGGAAGGGAGGAAGAAAGGGAGGGAGAGAAACATCGAGAAACATCATCGGTTCCCTCTCGGAGATGCCCTGAAGCGGGGATCGAAATGCAAACCCGGGCCAGTGCCCTGACCTGGGGTCACACTGGCGACCGTTCGCTGTGTGGGACAACGCCCAACCAACTGAGACACACTGATCTGGACAAGTGATATTTTTAAAGTACATAATTCTTGTTGCTAAATTATCATACTAATATAAATATTATATTATTTAAGGTCTGTATTTTATAATTATTTCAGAGAGAGGAATATATGAAAAGGACATTTGATATTCTTAACCTAAAAATTCAAAACTTTGAGAAATTCTTGGATAAAAATAAATTCATACATACATCGTGAAACTTCCGGTATTTCAAAAGGTAATAAAAATATGTAAAACTCCAATAAGAACCTAGCAGAATCTCTTGCAAGTTAAAACATTATGTCAAAATATTTGGGGATAAATGTGTGGCAATTAACAGATTTATAAAAGGTCAAGTGGATGATTTTTCTTTTAAAATTAGAACTTAATAAAGTTATTTTAATTAAAATGATACAAAAATTAGAAATTAAAATTAGGTCAATGGAACACAATAAACTCTAAAACAAGGCATGAGAAATATCTGACAAACACAGCAATCATTTGGATTAAAAAATATCAGGTTATTAAATAAATGTTAATAAATGATGCTTAATAAATTGACTAGCCATACTGAAGAAAATAGCATTAGGTCCTTAACAAACTCTGCAGGAGTAACTTCCAGTTCCATCTATTCAAAATATAAAAATTTATAAAGAAATTGTAGACTCTAATTTCAACAGAAAATTAGAAGAATATTCAGAACATAACTTCCCATTATATTTATTCAAAGTATAAAACTATAAAATATAAAAGTGCTCATTTTGAAAGCATTAAAATCACAGCAATGAATTTCAGACTACTTTTCATAATGAATACCCAAAGATTATACAGCAGAGTAGGAGTAATTCTGAATTCTTGTCACCCTGCCTGTTTTTTCCAATAATCCTCTTTTCACGGTGTTTACGTAGCAAAGATACAACAAGATTTTTTGTTTGGAAGGTGTTGTGCAAATTCTCTAATTTGAAAATGAGAGGCCTAGGTCTTCGCAGAATTCTCAACATTCTGAGAAAGGAATTCAGTCTCTTAAAGTGAGTCCCAAGATGCAATTACTAAATAGAAATTTAAGTAGAACTTAAGCATCATATAACTTGTTCTTGCTAAATACTCAACACTGCCAGAGAAACAGCAGACACTCATGAATTATTTGATGTTTCAATGATGGCATGAATGGAGAATTAAACAGAAAAGTGTATTAAAAAAAAAAACTCAATGCAAACTGACTTGAATATATAAGAAAGTATACTGTCATCACTTCAGGCTACAATGAGTTTTTTTTAGATGCAAATGACATTGGTTTTTTGCCCTCCATTTTTATTGTTTTCTGCTCACTAGCACTTGTCATCATGGTCTCGTCCTTCAAACTAGAGCGAACAAATCTCTAGGTCAGTTGTCTTTCTGTGCTCACAAGTTTGCAAGCTAAAACAAGCTTTTCGAAATGCTCATTTCTTACTAACTCTAGATAAATACATAAAACCATACACAGAATGAAAGAATAAAAGGAAAGAAAGAAGAAAGAAGGGGGGAAGGGAGACGAGAGGGGAGGAAAAGGCAGCGGAAGGGAGGGGAGGTGAGGAAAAAAATTCTACTTTATTATTATTTTTTTTTCATAGATAGAAAAATACCAGCAAAGTATTTTACCCCTTTATTGACAAAATGTCTCAGGGAAAAATCCTTAACTACTTAATAAATGGTAGCTTTTCCTTGAATGCAGAAATGATGTGAAATTAATGTGATATGTTTCCAGAGAGTAATTTGGAGCTTGCAAACCTTGACATTTCAGTTTTAAATTATATTTATATAAGAATGGAAATGATGAAAAGATGCCAATTACATCATTAAATATTAACTCATTTACCGATTCCAAGTCAGCATTCTTGTCTTACTCTTGGAACAGTTAATGGAACTTGGATTCACACAATCTTTGGGCAATGGGCATTATATAATGGGTTTCATCACTTCTCAGCGTGGAGTGCAGAAACCCTATCGAACTGTAATAATTTACTTATAAATTAACTTAAGAAATAAAAGAGGAAGAGCATTCATATATGAGTTATTTCAAGCAAATATGCCATTATCTCTTTACTGACCATTCAGCATTCAATTTTTAGCCTTTTAAAATGCAGAGGCCCCTCTTGAAAAACAATACCATCTTATTTAAAAATCTACATGTTTAGGTTTAAAATGAACATGGAAACTAGTATAGAACTTGGCACATGTTAAGTACTCATCAAACATCTGTTGGATATGTTGAAGAAATCAACTACATTTCCACACTAAACTATTACCTATACTCTATAGTGAACTTTTGGAATGTTTCTTTCTAAAGCCTTTTATTTTTTACAAAACAAAATCAAAGACAACATGGCTACTTACTCCCCAAATTACCATTTTATTTACTGGGCCAACCATTTTGCCTTGTTGATTAGAATTAGGTGTCAGCTAAGAGTACTACTTATTGTCCTGAAAGGAAAATTGTCAGCAAAACTTGTAAAAATCTCAGACACTCTGATTTTAATCTTCAGTGCACAAATAAATAATTGAATAACCCCTCATTACTGTGCTGTGTTTCTGTTTCAGTTTTGGAATTTAATTAGTAACACTTATCTGGGGGTTGCCAATCTGCTTTTAGCACCAGCAGATAAGCCTAGCTTAGCTCAATGTTTAAATAATTGATGAATAATTAGAAAATTAAAAACTAGAAACACTATATACTAACTATAATTTTATCCATATTCACACATAGAAATTTTTATTCATATCAGCAAGGTAATTAAAATAGCAGTTGGTTCTTATTCTTATTTTCCCAATATACTTTTCCTATCGAAAAATCATAGAATGAGTACATAAGTACACTTGTTAGGTGGAGAGGGATAAAATTAATAATTACACAAAAAATGTTAAATTCCTGAGGATGAGTCATAAATCAAGACTATAACACACTATGAGGCATTATTTACACATATTTTTCAACCCTTTTAAATCCTTGGGGTTTTGCCCTAAATAAATGATTATGTTTATCTTATGAAAAAAATACCTTGATTATAGGAAGAGAGGCATCTTCTGTTATTATTAACTAGCTTGTTTGACTCTGGGTTATTCTATGAGTGTGAAACAGAGTTCTTTAGGAAATTTCATCATAAAACTATAAAGGACTGAAAATTTTACACTTTTAAAAGCGTGACTTTCTTTGGTGTTAAAAATTTTCATCTTTATTTTT
Organism: Mormoops blainvillei; assembly: GCA_004026545.1. Classification (NCBI taxonomy): domain Eukaryota; kingdom Metazoa; phylum Chordata; class Mammalia; order Chiroptera; family Mormoopidae; genus Mormoops; species Mormoops blainvillei. Next base: position 196,240 of record PVJD01002042.1, read on the forward strand.
CTATTTTCATTTGAGCAGTTTTCCCCACTTATCAAAATGGGAAGGGTTAAACTTGCTATCTATGAAATAAATTTTTTTTTGCCTATTATTTTTACTGTTTTTTCTAGTACCAAAACTCTCTCAGGTTGATACTTTGATTCTGCATTACACATGATTTTAATATTTGATATATTTTTAAAATATCAATATTATTGCCTTTTTTAATGTAGCAAATGTATTTTAAAATATAATTTACCCATTCAAAATTAATTACATAAAAGATATTTTGAATGACATATAATATTGTATTAGTTTGAGGTGAATAATATGATACTATATATATATATAGAAATGATCACCACCATAAATTATACATCTTTTATTCCTAAAGCTTAACTTATTTATTTTTAGAATAAGAACACACATTTTCTCATCCATCTAATACTTGGCTATTGTAGCAGAAAATGTCAATTCTTTATACAGGCATGTAGCGTATTTTCCATTTTAGCTCTCTTTATATCAAGGATGATCAACAGTCATGAAAATGACGATACAAGTGTAAGAGCCAGGACTTACCTGAGGTCTTGGGAAGGCTCTGCTCTGATGTGAGGTGTCTCAACAGAGTGCCCAAATACTGCTCCCTCAGTGCCTGCAGGTGACATGAATACCATGTCAGTATAAGCAACTGGACAGATACACTGATACTCATTTCTATTTTTATGGGCCAACTATGCTTCCAAAATTGGGATAGCTGAAAACAAAAATACTTAAAATAAGGGAAAAACTGAAAAAGGAATTCAAGGTAGTGCGGGGCCAGGGGGATATAAGTCTAAATGTCACTATGTTGGCCACTTTTAAGATGACCGTATTTATGAAAGTTCAGACTGAGTTAGAATTTTTACCTTTTATCAAAGAACAAGACCCATCTTCTTCCTCGTTTTTATTTCCCTAGTAAGTGAATTTAAGGGAAGAACAGGTCACAATACACAGTTCTGTGTTTCTACAAAGAGCAGAGCATGAATGAAAACAGGAAGAGGGTGCTCTAGTGTAGTATAGGTCTTACTGAGCATTTAGCATTTCTCCCACATAAAGCTCCCACCTTTGAGGAGAGTGATTATTGAACAGCAGAAAACTGGAAATCTTACTTTGACCTCACTGGAAGTAAGGCTCTAAGACCAAGAACTGCTTGACTTCATTTCACTAGAGTTGGCTTCATATGGAGCTCATAGTTATCCAAGAGGTCAGGCACTCCAACGCCTTCCTCAGGCAAGTGAAGCTTCCATTTCATTTTCCAGGTTCCCAGAGCTTTTCCATAACTCAACTGAGCAACATACAATGACTTTCCTTTTCAAAAATTCAATGCAAAACACATTCTTTAAAAGAAGATGATGAAGACAAAACTTCTTTTTATTTTCTTTTGTAATTTCACACAAATGTTTCAGATTATTTCTTTCAGAATAAGCCTTATTTTCTTTTGGTTTAATCTTCTTCAAGTATCTGGTATAAGAACATTATCCTGCTCCATCAATGACCTCTACACTAGCAATTGAAAAGTACACATTTTAAACATACCAAATAAAGCATTTCTGCTTATTGTATAGTTTAAATATATTGATCAATGAGCAAAGGAGAAATTGCAAGAACTATTTATTTATTTTTTCTTTTGATATTTTTAAGATATTTATTTCTGCGAGTGAAAAATTCTTAGAGATAGGTCTTTGATAGTAAAGTGACAGTTTTATATAAAATTTTAATTTTATTATTGTGGTGGGGGACGTGGCATTTGAAATGACATTCCAAGATATAAATTTTCATATCTCAAGGAGAAACTCTTTTGGCATTTAAAAAATAAGATATAACTTCAAAAAAGGATAGTATACATGTGTAAAGTTCAAATATTAATTTCCACTGCTCTTGGTTTTGAAAACTTCTAAGACAAGATAGCAGAGATATAATTAAAGAACAGTAGCAATATTTATTTTCAAACTTAGAATGACACATATAGTAACTCAGCACAGAATATTTCAGTGAAAGTAAAAGTAAAATGCTATCAAAACTTTAATTTGCCAAGGAGGATTAAAAGCTGATGGGGTCTCAATTCTAAGTATCAACATAGAAAATTATTAACGATTTTAAAAAATTTATTCTTGAGGAAATAAATGTATAATCACACCGCTTGAAGGGCTAATTGAAAAGTGAATAAAATAACAAATATTCGGCTAAGTGTAGGCCTCCAGATAGTGAGAAAATTACTCTCATCTTTTCCATTTTTGTTCCAGAATGAGCCAAAGGGGCAAAAATTAATAAGCAAAAATGATCATCTTGTAATGAATCAGTGAGAAGAGGGATTAAAGCCATCTGAGCGAGGCACATTAAAAAATCAAAAGTAAAAATATATATATATCCCATGAATTGGGAAATGTCACACTATTAATAGGGCACAGATTTAGTAATTAAAAATATAGGGCACTCAATTTTTAATCTCAGGTAAACATTAAATCATTTCAGTATAAATATCCAACATTGAAGGGAACATTTTTATACTAAAAGTGATTTGTTCTTTATCTGAAATTCAAACTTAATCATTAGTCAACATTTTTTTGGTACACAGAGTACAGATCTGATATTCTCACTTTAGGAAAAGAATAAAATTCTGTGATGAACCTCACATTGTAAGTTATAGAAACCATGGAAACCATAAATGAAAAGAAGAAAAGGACAAAAAGGAACATAATGTAGACATTTATTAATATGTGTGTTTAAGCTTATTGACTAAATGAACATTTGTTGTTATTAGCATTGTAAGGGGCTGTCCCAAAGGATACAATGTACAATTATGATGGACTGTATAGATGTTAAAGGATATTTGAGATACCTTACAGTGATGGTGAGGTTGTAAGATTTAGAGAAAACAGACAGTTAACTATGGTAACGGTTGGGAAAAATGAGGCAAGCAAACTTCAGAGTCAAAAAGTACTATATTTCAATCATGTAATCTCTGGCTGCAAAATAAAAGAATAAGGATGATAACAGTTTGCTTTGCTGGAGAAGAGAAAATATACTGAATATGCTTCTACTTTATATTTAAAGACAGTTTAAGACATAAACTAGGATGTTATTCTTTACAAATTCTTAACAAAAATGTCACTCCACAAATGACATTGAAAAAAATCATTAAAATTAAGTATATGAGGGGGACTCCCTCAAAATCAGTATTATTTTTTGGAGGGTGGGCCCCTTGTAGTACAGGTTTTCCCTGCTAGATAAGTCTTCTAGGAACCCATCTGTATCAGTATGCCAGTTGGTATTGTTGTGAGAGGCTGCATTCAGCTTCAGTGAAATTTTTTTTGAAGACTCTTTTATTGAGTTTGCCCATTTAGGGTGAGTTACAAGAGCACCTGCCCACATTGTGCTGAGTGTTCAGCAGTTTTTGACCTAAAATGGCATGGCCCCTGTGCCCCACTCTCCCTATTCACCCAATCTTGCCCTAAGTGACTTCTTGTTTTCCGGGTGAAAAAACAGTCCTCAAAGGGAAACGTGTTGCCAATGTGGAAGAGGTGAAACAAAAAATGACAGAAAAAAGCATCAAAATCCTCCAGTTCAAAAACTGTTTTGAGCAGTGGAAAAAATGTTTCAATAGGTGTATTGTACCAAATAGATAGTACTTTGAAGGTGACTGAAGTTTAAACATGTAAGAATAAACACACAATTTTTGATAAATAAATTCCAGTTTTGGGGGGAGGTATCGCCTTATACATATTCTTCCTAATGTGGTTAGTTTGGGTCACTAGTGAAAGAGAGAAGGGGACTGCTTCTTTGTTCCCCTGGGATTATATCAGATATGTTAGCTTGGGTTTGGGACAGACCAGGTGCTTTTCTGAATGACCGATGAACTCTTCAAATTTCATGAGCTTTTTGGTGGGTCCAACTTCCAGTTAGACTAACAGACCTTATGGTCAAGCACCTCCACCTGTCGCACCCAACAATCCAGTACCAGAGATGAAAATGATGAGTGTTTATCCCCTTGGCAGAGTAATGCTAGGATCCTCTGGGGTGCAAAGCTGTAGCTTTGCAATAAAGCAAATAGGCTTATGCTCCCTGGTTTATTAAACTCACTGTCCAATTTCCTTTGTTCCCCTTCTTATTAATAATTAGCTAACTACCTATGATGACATTCCCCAATGAAGACCTTGAACCCTGTAATTTTACAAGGGTAAATGGATAAAGGTCTCATTTTCTATTGCTGCTTCTTGCTGTCAAAGGGGCATAGTCCTGCCTATCTCAGGCCCAGAGGGTTCTGCTATGTGCTAAAGGAAGAAAGGAGCAAAAACAAAGGAGAGTCTTCACACAGTGAAGAGGGATTTTGCCAAGTCTGGGTTAGCCTGGCACTGTCTTAGGATGTGGCATGCACGATGTCTAGAGGATGAAGATGTTGGACAAGCTGGCATTCTTGTTGTACTGACAAGCCATAGCTCCTCTCATTCCTGCTGGCTCACCAAATGTTGTTGGTGGAAATCAGTCTCTTCCACGGGATTGCAAGGAAAGTATTCCAAGGACTTTCACATGGAAGATTGTGGTGTAGCAAGATGGTTTATTCATGAGGACAGCTGCCCCTTCCAACTTCTCTTCTCCCTCTGTCCCACACTGGAAAAAGTCCAACTGTGTCTCAGCAAGGTCAAAACAAAAGACAATCTCTAGAGTTTCTGCTTAATGTTAATGCTTTGTCTTTAGAGCCCACACAGTCTGCCATGGGCCCCCGGTAGTTGCTAGACTTGCATGGTTGTGTGTTTCTTGGTAAGAGAGCCCACAAACGAATGCGGTGAGTGCAGGTCATGCACAAGAAGGAGAGAGAGGGAGAGGGAGGGGGAGGGGAGGGGCAGGGGAAAGGGTGGGAGGGAGAGGGAGACAGCTCTCACAGACCTCTTAAGTATAAGTAGATAATACATTGTTTATACCCGAAAAATGAGAAAGCTCTAATCAGATACATTAACTATCTCATTGATGAGGATAGAGCCTTGGCCTCCAGATTTCATACATGTACGCTGGGCTCTTTGAAATGAGTAGAATTAGGAAGCAACCCCAGCTTTTTCAGTCTTACCTTAGTGACCTCCAAATGTCAATTTCTTTAGCTATATATAGAAGTAGTAATGCCAACTGTACAGTTTAAGTTAGATTTTTCTTAAGTAAAATATAAATATATCCTGATTCATTGTTAAAATTCAGTATTTCTCAGTTCCCTGTTCTCTATCACTTTTCTTTATGAAAATCAGCCACAGAAGCTGTACACAGTGTGTGTGTAGAGTTAATGGTCTGACATGGGTTCACTCATTAATACATGAAAGCTCTATTCTCAAAAGGTCATAGCCTTGTGCTGAATTTTAAAAGCTGAAATTTAGACACTGTAAAGAGATTCTTAAATGTCAAGTAGTAAATGCATTTTATTAAACAAGACTCTATTCAGTAAATCAAGGAATTCCCCAATACAGCTGCTCAGATGTCAGATAAGATCAATCAATTCTCAAATAAGCTCTGTGAAAAAAGACTTTTCCTGAACAAAATACTGTGCCCAGTATGATCTCATTTTTAATTGAAATTTATTGTAATGTTTAAAAATATTGAGAAAATATGCAAAAATAAAAGCTCTAACTTTTCTGTATTTTATACTGATTAGTTCTCTGTGCAGGATACAGTAGAAATGCATGATTTGAATAACTGGAGTCAAAGAAACAATCCTTACTTACCTCAACCAGGGTTTTACTTTCCTTTTAAAAATCAAAGAAATAGTTAAGGAATAGAACAGGACACCATTCTTTGAACGATTTCTCTTTTCAATTTGAAATCTTATTGATTGAATTGATAAAATTGCAAAATAGCAATTAGCTCTAAGAACTTACAGGGGAGAAATTTGAATAATTATTAGCCATAGCACCTCTCATGTCCAATCATGGGATTGTTACAAAATTTAAGTAATCAAAATTCAATTAATCTTAGATAACATTTTAAATTCCTATACTGAGTCCAGGGAACATTCATCTAGCTCTCAGGAGCAAAAAATATTTCTATTTATTCATTATCTTCAAGTTTGAACCTGTGCTATTGAATACAAATTCTTTGGTTAATTAAATTGAAAGTCACTTTATAAATTATAAATTGTTTTTCATTATTCTCTTTGAGATCAAGAACCTTTTTCACTCAGTAGTTGCATTTCTTAACATGTTCTCTAGTATAATATAGACATTCATTAATATGTCTATCTGATATTGTTGAATGAATGACTATTCTATCATGGGAGTGAGATGAAGGACATAGCAGTGGAGCTCTGCCTAAGAAGGGAGCGGTCTCCAGCCTTCACTAGGGCCTCTGTGGCTGCTGTCACAAAGGGCTTCAAAGGGAGAGACTCAGGCCTGGGACAGAATGCTTGCTCTTGTGGGGAGTCAGAAAGAAGGAAAAAGAGAAACAAGCCAGATGGAAGGGGAATAAAGAAACCAAGAAAGGCTGGGACACCTGTCACTCTGGGAGTAGAGAGGAGTAGAAATTGTGGAGAGCAGTACTAATAAAATTGGAATTGGTCCAATCGAGATAGCATAAAGTATATAAAACATAAAGTGTACAAAAAATGGAGTCACTCACATCAGCCAAAATGGCTGTCAGTCAGCCATGACACTTTGGTTCAAGAGGGAAACTACCTAAGTCACACTAGACATATCTGACAAGAAGACACACCCAAGATACCTGCACACATAATCAGAATGGCCGTGTCTGCAGAGCTGGACCACCCATAGATAGGTCCCTGGGCAAATTCCACACGTGCCAGTACGGGTGCCAAGACATTTATCAAAAGACCCAGAAGGGTAGAGTCCACTGCTTTCAAGGTATAACTGAGGCAGGCTCCAGGCTACCGCTGAGAGAGCCGAGCTCCACACACCAGAGCGCTGCTCCATGCCACGGTGACCTCCTTTGGGGGCTCTGTCCTGCTGCTCTGAGGACTTCGTCTGCCCTGCTGTTCACCTGGTTCCAGAGGACCTTCCTTGCAAGACACCGACAACTCCCTTGCCCGCTGTGCTGTCTCCCAGATCTGCAGACCGAGACTCTGGGACTCGGGTTCGTTATCCCCCACTGATTGCTGTGTGTGTGATATTTCTCTTAGGATGTTAGAGTGTGAGTAGGATATCAATGTATGTTGATGTTCTATTCTGAGTGAACCTGCATTCGGTAAAGGCTGAGTGAACAGCAGCCACTGTGTGTGACGCCTGTGTCTTCCTTGGTGCCGGGCGGCTCAGCAGGAAGTAGCTGAGCCACTGCCTAGCTGACTTAGAGGAAAGACTACATCACGAACATAGGCTTGTTTGTGACAGAAATATCTAAATTCTATTTTTAAGTTATGTGTTTTAATGTTTTCCAAATGAGATCTCCTGCTGCCTTCAGTTTTTCAATAAAAATCAACCATGATCATTTATAGTTTTGAGGATTTTTGTTTGTTTGAAGAGGAACAAAGAAGGAAATGAACCTTACATCCAGATCAATACAGAACAGACGAGATAACAGGAGAAGAATCCAAGCCCAGGAGGCAAAGGGGGTTAAGAGAACAGGAGCCTTTATCCGCAGCCCCCTGCCCTCTGGCCGTGACAATTCCTGGGAGCCTCAGGCAGCATTTGAAATTCCTATACTACAATACAGATGAGGTCCGAGGGCGAATTCATCTAGATCTCAAGAGCCAGAAAGATTCCTGTTTATTCATTATTTTCGCATTTTAGCCTTTGCTACTGAGTATTTCACATTCTTTGGAAGGTTTCACATCCTGCTTTCTTTTCCCTTTATTTGCAATCTCTTTCTCCACAAATTTAAATGGGTAAAGTGAAAGATTGGACAGGGAATACTTTCTTTCTATTCCCAGATCTTCTTCTAATTCATCCTTTGATCTTTGACAGGTATTTAAAGCTTTCTGGATGTTATTTGTAAAATTAAGCTCTGAATAATATGATCTCTAAGCTACCTTCAATTTTTAACTGTCATAGTTATATGATTTTTTCAACCATGTAGAAACACGTATACTATAACTCTTCTCGGTTCCCCTTAAATACAAGTGGAAATGAGATTGCCCCTACATATCTATAGAAAAATTATCTGGGGGAAGAAATGAGGTATCCTATTGGCAAAAGTATATTACTAACTGTCATTTCTTTTACTCCATTAAAATGAGGTCCTCTGAATCCTGAAAGAAAAGTCTCTGCTTGTGTTATTTTAATAATTCAAATAGTGTTCCTGCTTCCAGCTAACTCCACAAAGTACAACCTACGCATTGCTAGATTAACCTTACCAAACCTATTGCTATCTCTTTTCTTGACGAAGAGCTGTAATTATTCTTGGATCCTGCTTTTGCTCAACATTCAAGTCTTCTATAATGGGACCTCATTCATCTCTTCAGACTCCTTTTCCTCTACTCCTCTATAAAATCTCTTTACTAATTTCCCCACCTGTTAAGGTATATGTAATCTGTTAATTCTCTGAACATATTTAGGGTTTACAACCTGTAACACTCATCTGGAACCTATCACATCTATTCTAAAATTTCACATTTAAAGTTATGTGTCACTCCCCTTCTAGGCTAAAAAAGAAAAAATATCAAAGACGAAGCCCTTGTATCCTACTGTATTCCTGTGCACAACATAGTACCTTAAATAGATGACATAATCAATAAATATTGATAAGGGTCAATATTTGAAGGACCTTCTCTTTGAGAGCTTTTTTTTCTCCTGTTTCTGATCCTCGTTTGACTAATGATTCATTCAAGTCCTAAACACTCAGGTCAGAAAATGAGATGTTTTCTTGTTCAACTTCTTTATTAGTTTACTTCTTTCTACAACTTCAATATCACTTTTTTACTCTCTGATTATTCCTGTAAACAGCTGCTGAATAATGTTCCAAACACAAACCTGACTATGTAATTCTCACTTAAAATACTTCAAGTATCCAATTGTCTACAGAAGTCATGGCTACATTCCTTGGCAGGACTTAACCTCTTAGCAGTTCTATGCATTTTGTGCTTCGGTGACAATAAAACTCTTACAGATTGAAATGTTTAAGGATTGTCTTGAGTTTTACTTCTACCCAGCGTACTTCTCTCCATCCTCCCTTTTGAATAGATGGAATCTATTCATTCTTCAGGATCTAGTTCTGTTTTCTTTGAGAAACATATTATGCGTCCTTATGCAGTTCCTCCCTGTGTTCCGCTTTGCCAACTTGGTAAAAATCACTGGTACAGCATTTATCACAATACGATATGATAAAGCTTTAAACTCATACCTAGTTAATACGAGTTCCTTGAACTCAAGGATTTTGTCTTAACCAATTTTGTATACTTAGTACTACTCTTGGATTTTGATAATTGAGGATCAGTAAATAAAAAACAGAAAGAATGAGAATGAAAGAATTAATAAAAGTAGAATAAATGTAAAATTATTCTGTTTTATAAGTTATATATAAAACACGCTGTTTCTCTTTCCTAGTGTATTTCTTTAATACTTTAACACAAATCAACTTATTAATATTCTCAGGTGATGATGTGAATTTATTGAAATTTTAATATAAACCTGGCAAATGTTAATTTTTCTGGTAAAATAGAGAAACAGTGTTGTTAAACTGTTTTTTTTTTTCTGATAAAAAACCCACCACATTGTTCATTTGAGGCTGAAGAATAAGATGCCAAGAGTTTTGAAAGCAAAATTTCAAAATCTGATTTTACTTTTGCTTCAACATTTTTCAGAAGTACAAACATTTCTCAAGGAATCTACTCTCAGATGTCAAATCGTGTTCTCTCCTCAATTCTGAATGTTTCAGAAGATAAAAAGAGATAATAAAAAAGATACTTGGTGATCATATGGAACATGCATTAGAACAAATCTGTTTTCTTCAAGATGATGTGTATTTCAAAAAGAAATCATTTGTAACTAATGAAGAAAATTAGACTTAAATTTATCTGTGTTAGAAATGATGCAGAGTCCCTTCTCGCTTATATTTTTAACTTTCAAGTAGCTTGTATTTTACTAACATTTATTTCTCAGTTTTTTAGGGGCAAAAGTAGGTTTACAGTTGTAATACAAACAAATAATACAATCATTGATAAATAATAATACAAGAATAAATTGTGTTTTGTGCACTCACACCTACAAACCTACTTTTGCCCCACCACCGTATAATAAAGAAGCAATGAGTATATAAGCTGGTTGCTGAAAGGCTATTCTGATCCACTTGTTTTAAAGACCAAAACAACCAAGATAATTATCAATAATTACCAAATAATAATTCACCTGATTTCTCAGTTATAAACTTTAAAGAGGCCATGCAATGAAACATAAGTTATTCACCAAGTCTGTATGCGTTTTGTAGTTGTATGTGGGGGAAGTAGTGATGTTAAAAGACTTGTGGGGTAAATAAAAAACTGATTGTATAAATGACTATTATACTTAGTGTAGAAGGATGGGCAACATTTATGTTATAATTACCTTATCCTGAAACATCTTCCTTCCCAGTTCTCTATGCATGTCATGAGATTAATAGCTCATGTCCAAAGCCATGGCCAAAATCAATGTATTTTATGCTCTGAATAAAATAGGCAAATTTTGCACTGGCTGGCGTGTCTCAGAGGATTGAGTGCTAGCCTGTGAACCAAAGGGTCGCCCAGCTCTATTCCCAGTCTAGGGCACATGCCTGGGTTCTGGGCCAGGTCCCCAGTAGGGGGCGCACGAGAGGCAACCACACTGACGTTTCTCTCCCTCTTTCTGCCTCCCCTTTCCTTTCTAAAAAATAAATAAATAAATAAAATTTTTTTTAAAGGGCAAATTTCCTTGGTTCACTTCTAAACTCAGCCACAGATGTGGTGGACAGCTTGCTCCTGGGCACCTCAGACTCATGTTCACTACATCCCACTTTAAGCGTGTGCTGAGACCCTCTCTCTGCTTCTCAGAGCCCCAGGAAGCATGGCATGCTCAGCTCAAGTGGCACCCAAGAATCACCCCAAAATGCCTTGCCCGGGAGTTAACACCCCCGAGACGACCTTCAACCAGTGGGGCAAAGAGCTGATTAATAAATGATGAAAAGGCACCAGTTTCATGCCTTTCAGTCGCACAATTATGGGGAGAATTTTGGCAATTCTTTTTTGGGTTGGCCACATTTTGAAGAGGGAAATACTTTGCCCTAATTTCAAGTGATTTGTATAGTTTTCTCTATACAAATGTGGCCATGGCTAACATTTATTGACCATTTAAACTCCTCAGTCATGTATTGAGCACTGAAGGGAAATGTCAAATAATATAATTCTCACAGTAAAACTCTGAGAGCACTTTTAAACTTATCCCCATTTTACAGGTGATGGAATGAAAGCAGAGAGAGCGTGAATAAGATATTCAGATGATCTGGAGCTAGAAAAAGTATAAACTAATTATGCTGTGAGCACAAATATGGGCATTTCTAGTTGTTTTCTTTTCTTTTACTACCAAATCTGAATTCAAGGAATTATGAAACCTATGCTCATTGTTCCAATTTTCAGTAGCTCTCAAATTGGTGAGTAAAAATATTTGATGAAATCGATCAATTACTAATTAGTGCAGTAGCAGGATAATTCTACGCCCGTCCTGCCCCCAACCCCAAAATCCACATCCTAATCCCTGAAATCTATAAATGTTACCTTCAAGCAAAGAAGGATTTAGATGACAAATGGAAGATTGCTACACTGATTACTTTAAAATAGGGAAATTTTCCCGGATTATCCAGGAGGGTCCAAAATAATCACAAGGATCATTAAAAATAAAAGAGGGAGGCGCAGGGGGAGAACCAGAGACCTGGCAGCATGGGAGAGACCTGGCCTCCTGCTGCTGGCTCGGAAGATGGAGAGAAGGGTGCAGAAGCCTAGGGGCGCCGAGGGCCTCCAGAAGGCGAAGAGGGCAGGAAAATGGATTCTTGCAGGAAAGAACAGGGCCCTGTGAACACCTCGATTTTAGCCCAGGGAGAACCTTTCCAAACTCTCAACTTCCAGGACTATACGTGAGAAATTTGTGTTGTCTTAAACCACTGTTTGTGGTAATTACCATAACAATAGAAATTACTGCAACCAGTCAGTAATCAAAAAATGTAGGCAACCCATTCACAGGTGTAGTATCTTCTTCCCTTCTCCTCCATATATCTCACCTTCCCTCCCTACCTTTATGGTGAAATGAAGGATGGGCCTGGTTATCATTTATGGGAACACAGTCTCTATCCACTTATGCAAAGCACACTCACAGAAAACTCCACAGGTAAAATTAGAAATAAAATGTATTTTGACATACTCTAGTAAGATCGTTTTTTAAGACAAAGGTCAGCCTGATGAATGAATTTAAAACTAAAATTTGTTCTGCCTTAAATTTCAATAGGCCTTTAAAATTGCAGACCAAGATAACATTACTGTTTTCCAAAGTGATTATAACATCAGTCATTTATCTCAGTCTTTCCCTTGATGTTATTTGGCATATCCTAAGCTTTCAATTTACCTAGCTACATAAAGACAGAGAGGTTACTGCAGGAGGTCTCTGCTCTAGTTGAGAAAGTCAGATAAATGGCATTTAAGTGTACTCATTCCTCTTCACCTCTAACTTTTTCCAGCCTACTAAATAAATCTGGTTGAAATCATGTCTAGCTACTAAATAAATCAGATCCCAGGGGCTCTACTTCTTGTTATAGAAATTCTTATTCAGGATCTGAATGTATTATGTACCCATGCACGTATCGACACTGATAAAGTAGAAATGCTACTGGACTACGGTGAGGAGATACAGTTTTACTTTCTGGAAGGAAGGGAGGGAAGAAGTAAGGAAGGAAGGAAGGAAAGAAAGAAGGGAGGGAGGGAGAGAGGGAGGGAGGAAGGGAGGGAGGGAGAGAGGAAAGGAAAGGAGGAGGGAGGAAAAAGAAAAGAAGTTCTCTGTTTATCTGCCATTAGCCTATGGGTTCATCCTCCTGCACTTATAAGTACAGACCTTTGATCCATAAATGGAGATGCAAATGCTCCACTGGTTTCTACCCTCCACATGATACAACACAATTATTTGTTTTTAGTTTAGTTTCACACAGACTTTTATCTATCCAGCTTTGAAATATTGTCTCCATCTCCAAATTCACCTCAGCCATTAATCTCCTGGACTTGATATTCGTTTGTTATTTCCTTGGTATTTCAACGTCAGAACCGCTCTATTGATTTCGACTTGGTTCCTTTCATTCAGCTCTAGACATTCTGAGTTGCCTAAAAGTAATTTTCCACTTTGAGTCTCTAGGCTCAATTCTTGACATCAAGCGTTCAGAATTACAAAGGGATGGAAAAATCAGTGAGTTGACTGATCCAACTACAGTGTGTATGTTGAAAGGAATAAAAAAGGAGGCTAAGAATAGTATAGGACATTGCGAAGTCAAAGAACTGATATGCACAACCCATAAACATGAACTAAGAGGTGTGGGGATGATGGGATGGGGTGCAGGGTGGAGGGGATAAAGGTGGGGAAAGGTGCAATATTAAATTGTTTAAGAATCCTGATACTAGAAGTGAGGTTTCAGTTTGATGAAGATGACAATAGGGAGTGAAGATATGGTCTTGATTTCTTGAATGACATGACAGCAACAGTGTTCGGAAAATAAGTATGTCAAAATGAACTGCATGAGTCTTCCTCAATAGGTAAAATAAGATAAGGGAGATTGCTGTGGACTGAAGAAAAGTGCCAATTTAAGGGTCACTTTGAAGACTGTTGTTGTCTAATTGATAATATATTAAAACTATGTTTTTTCTTTCTTTCCCTTTGCAGTCACTTATTAGGTTTCTATATTACTAAGTCACTTCCTGTGACAGAAATGGTTCATTTTCTCATTTAATCAATTCTTCCTTGATTCAGAGAAACCCTCACCCCAATTTTTGACAAAGAACATAACCACCGTGTAGAGCTAGCGTTTCTCTGCTACTCTTGCAGGTACATGTAAGCGCACGACTGAATTTTGGCCAGTATATCCGTGATAAGTGCTGATTCCAGGTTATGATAGTCTAAGAAAGTTCCCTTCCTCTGCTTCCTCTTCTCCTCGCTTCTCCGGTGCTGAAGGGCAGAGAAGACGGCATGCGACCGCCTCAAACGGGAGGAGAGAAGCAGCCACCTGACCTGAAGGGCTGCAGATCTGGAGCTTTTAAGGGACCTGTACTACTGGCTGTCTCCTAGTATCTGCCTATGTCTGCACTTTGATATGAGGGAAAAATAAAATGCATATTGTTTGAGCTCCTGTATTTGGAGAAAATAACTGGTGTTACTTATCTGTCTTCTATCCTTTCTTTGACATTTTCTCAACAGTTCTTCAAATATCTCTAAATAGCTAGTAAAATGTACAATTTTCCATTTCTAATTGGGAATATATAATTTCCGTGTCATGCATTTTCAGCTCTCTTATTTTGTTTCTTCCTTCATCTGTTTGCAATGTCTTTTATTTCCTTTTACACGTATTCATCTTAAAAATATCAAACAAATAAGGAGAATATTAATGGTATTTAAAATTATGATATGGTAGTATTTATTAAATGTCAAATTTGTGCCAGAACTGTTCCTAAGTGATTTTCACACATATATTTTACCTTCACCAAAATCCTATGTGGTGTTTCCTCCAATGTTCCTTTAAAGAAGACAATAATAGGCATAGAGAGATTCAATAACTTCTCAAGTATGGAAGGCAGAAAAATGATGCCCCCACCCCACCACCACAACCAAAGATGCTCACTCCTTAAACCCTGGGGACTGAGCATATATTAAATGACAAAAGAAATTTCACAAATGTAATTAGGGCTCCTAATTAGTTGACCTTAAAATAGGGAGATTATCCTGGATTATCCAAGTGTCTGGATAATGTAATAAGGCAGTGTAATCATAAGCTATTAAAAGCAGATAACCTCTTTCCAGCTGTTAGCAGAAAAGGAAATAACAGAGATGCAACAGTAGAGGATATTGGAGAGATCGGAATAGTGAGAGGGGCTCGACCCAATGTTCCTGGAGGCAGGACACGTGGGAAGCATGAGAAGGACTTTGGTTAGCCTCCAGGGGGAAAGGCTGGCTCCTGGCTCATAGCCCGCAAGCAAGCAGAGAAACTGCATGCAATTTCAGTACATCATATTCTATAAGTAACATATTTTTTTGAATTTCATCATGATATATAAGAAATCAGGCAATTTACACAATGGCAGGATAAATGCTATCTTTGAGGTATATTAGGGATTTAAGGACCACAGCTGTAGGAAAAATTTTAAACATCAGTGGAAAAATTTAAAACCACTCCACAGAGATGTTATTTCAACATGCCATTCTTTTTTTTTTTAAAGGGTCTGTCTTCTTTTGAGACATTTTCCACATTTTTATTATCCAATTACATTTTTTAGTTCTGCTTTAACAAGTGTAGGAAACATTTAAATGATAACTTTGAAAAATAAGTCAGGGAGAGGCTGGTCAGTAAGGCCTAGTTCATTATTTATATAATTCAAAACCTGCAATCAGCATTCACCAGGAGATTTGCAGGGAAGGTGGTGTGGTGCTGATCTTTAGTGTCTCCAAAATCTTTATCCTCGGTAAATTTAAGCAACTAGAAAACTAGTTGAGTGAGTTGAGTGATTTACTTTAGCTTATGAACTTGAAATGCCACCCTGGAGTAAATTAATGATTCCACAGTACTTTCCTCAGCACCTGAGCTAATCACATTTCTTCAAGTGGTTTTCGGACCAAGGAGCTCCGTCCTATGGGCTGAGCGTGACACCGCACGCATTCCTGGCATTTGGACAGGTGGGAGGAACAACGGTCCTATATAGTAGAAAGCCTGATTCCAAAGTTGACCAGTTCACAGTGTGCCAATTTAACAGACAAGAACAAGGATGCGGAAGACTGACTAATAACAACAAGCCAGAAAATATTGATTTAAACCCAGAAACATGGTGTTTAATTTAAAAGACAGGTCTTCAGAAAGTCCTTTCTTCTGTTGTCAAACAAGCATTAGAACTTGTCTCTCTTTCCAATCACTCAGTGAGAACAGTGAGAAAGGAGGCGATGAACTTGGTTTTTAAGCAAACACAAGGGCACAGGGTGGACGCATGTTGGGATTCATTATTCCTTCTGATTGCCAGTTTTAATTTCTAATGCCTGAAAAAACAGATATATCCTTTCTCCTCAGACGCTTAGCCCTTTTTTTCCTTTTCCTTTTCGAAGGCAGAAAAGGAGAGGTTTAAGTCCAACTAATGGCTTTTAATTTAACGTTAAGCTATTCTACAGGGCTAACGTCTTTCACTTTGTCAGGTCAAAAGACTTACGTATGCACTTTGTTTTCTCAGTGAATATAGTACTTGAAGTACAAATGAAAGTGTAAATTTCAGTTGATTGATCTGCCCAAAAGCACTAAATTTAAGTCTTCTGAGTGTAAAGGTTTCTATCTTTTATTTGTTTACCCAGTCTCTAAAGGTATCTTTACCTCATATCATTGGCCAATATTGGGGGATACACAATGCAAATTAAGTTTTCAAGTACGCATGCGTGCGTTAACCTGTAAAACTCCTATATTGCCAATAATATAGACTGGGGCACGGTAAGGTCAAATAAGCGTATTCAAATGAAGATTTAAGTAAACAATTACTGAGCGAGTCAAGTAATATCGAGAGTAAACAATTACAAAAATCTAAGCATGTGATTGCTCATCAAGGTGAAGGGAGGCTGAGGGTGTGGTGGTGTTCTGGTCACCATCTGCCATCTTTCTTCTCCCCTCCTGAACACTAGGGGTATTTAAATGTACGAGGTAAATTCCTTCTACTTTTTAGGTAGGGTAAGTGTTAAGTATCCTTAGCTATACTAAGTCAATAAATAATTTTAGTCATAAATGATTTTGCCTCAGGTGTATAGGCACACTTCACATAAATGCATCCACTTGGTCGTCCTGAAAGAGAAGTACAAAAGGTCACTGTTTGGAAAGTATAAAGCTAGGAAGAATCTGTTTTAATTCCTATGAATATTCCTTAAATAGAAAAAAAATTGTGTCATGAATTAAAAATTCTAGAATAAATCTTGCACAGATCTCTTGTCACAGGCAACTTTGAAGTCTTGTCAGCACAGCTAACTAATTATTAATATATGAAAGCACCCTGGAGTCAGTGTTTCTCTGTAGTGTGCGTCAAATGCTTCAAGCGCTGCTTTAAAGTATATGTGGGGTTACCAATCAATCCCCGGTCTCCTAAGTTGCATGCCACGTTATTCCCAATTTTCTCCTCTGAGCATGTAAAATTCTAAATTATATTTGCCTTTGATAGTTTTGCTTTTCTTTATTTTAGAAGTATCACAGGAAGGAAGAGAGCTACTATAAAGTTAATATGCAGCTTTCTGGTAAAGGCGTAAAGGCTTAGCAGGAGTTTGAGAGCCCACGTGTATGGATGTATGTCTGTGTCTGTGAGAAACAGACACGGGATGGGATGCTGGGCAGTGGGGGTTCCAATGCCTTAGCAAGAATCTGTTAACAGTGTGGCACCACTTGTGTATGGACACAGGCTAAAGCCAGGGTTGTCGGTCACAGTCCTCTCGTTCTTCTGTCCTAAGTGCTATGCTTCAACCCCTTCAAAAAATATGCTTGAATTCAGCAATATGGCCTCAAAATTATATTATTTTATTATTTTGGATCTTCTGGAATCATATGGTACATAAATCTATTATAAAACAGATTTATTTTCTGAGATAACTGGAAAATATGGACCAATCAAGAGTATATGACGAATTATCTCAAAGTTATGTGTATATTTTTGATAGAGAAACGGAAAACGAGGGCCAGAGTGAGATTCAGTGTATTTATCCATCTCTACATACATGCACACATACGTACCATGCATATGTCACACACAGATTCACATATACAAAGAGGGGGAGGGAGAGAGGAAAAAAATGAACAAGTTATAGAGATGACTGCTGTAAGTCAGTTAAATGAAATGCAGAAAAACTTCGATTTTTTAGGGGGCACGGTGTCCTCTGACTTAATAGCCCAAATTAGCAGCCAGGATACTGAGAAAAAGTTTAGTATCTACCTAACTCAAATTAAAAAAACAAAAACAAAAACAAAAACTACTTAATGTGTCTAATTTTGTGCAACCAGCACTTCACTGTAATTACTGTAAGTCAAGGTCATATAAAGATCAGAGAAAGTTAAAATTCCCTGAATCCTAAAAGCTATTAAGAGCTCTAGAACTTTCCTTGACCCATGAATACAAAGTATCCCTTGGGAATATCTGAATATTGATAAAGTAATTTGGGTGTAACTGTGTAATATTCTAAATGCTATCTCATGATTATGTTGGTAGCAAAAGCTGATAACCAGTAGGTACTAACAAGGTTCAAAGGTTGTTAAATATTGAAATCATATGTGCCCCACCCCACCGAGTGCTTTCCCACACACATACCCCACTATTCTACCAAACAGCAACTCAAATGTCAGCACAGAGGGCACTAAAGTCAATGTCCTTTCTGATTTGCCTGTGTTCCAGGACAACCATAATCCTCGTGCTTTTTATTTTGCTTTCCCCAATCTCAGGATTTAGAAAGGCCAATGTGGTAAATTTTCACCTCACACGATGCCTCCTTTCCTGACCTTTCCAAGGACTTTTAAGAAAAAACGGGGAATGAGGCAGATGTGCAGCCAAGGCGACTACCCCCAAACCCCAGCCCGACGTTACAGGCCCAGCTATCCAGCAGGCCACTCTCACACAAGGTAGGGGGTGGGGCGGCCAGGTGGCGTGGTGGTGGCGGGTTGTGCCCTAGGCCAGGGATGCCCGATGAGGATCCCCATTCAAACACCCAGGTTAAATTTCATTGCTATTTAATAGTACGTCTTTTTTTGAAATCTAATCAGGCACTCCTGTCTGGAACACTGACAATATTAATTTTATCTTTATTAATAAGAATAAAGAGCTAACTTTTACAATGCCTTCGTTACGTGTGGAAAACATTCTTAACATAACCATGTGCGCATAGGTAGGCAGGTGTGCGCACATGCATATTAATGTAACTGAACACTAAATTTATGATTATCATTTAGATGAAGGAAAGAAAATTAGAGGTAAAGGGAACTGATTTAAAATCTTGAATAGTGGGTGCACGACTCACGGAGAGCAGAGGCCGACTGCCATGCTAACTCTTCTCACGTGGCTCAGAGAAGTCAGCTGGACCTCACTGGGTACGACAGACACCCCAAGGGCTGTTCCCGAGCTCGAATTGGGAAAGCACTGAATCAGGCATACTTCCTCTTTTCTCTTTTTTAAAATAGTGTAGACCATTTTGTCAGTTTTAAAAATATTTCAATAAAATGCATATTATTGTTGTGAATCAAATAATTCGATAGAAATCATGCTTACAACTATCTTTACAAGATTCTTCCCCACGTCCACTCATGTCTAATAAAGTTAACTTTATTCACTTTCTGTCCTGTTTTTGTTCTTGCTTTTTAATTTCAGTTGTTGACTGACTTATGACCCTAATATTAGAATAATAACTTCAATAATTTCTAAATAAGGTGCGATTAGTACTTTTTCTTGATTTATATATTTTAAAGATAAGTATGGGCCCTAACGAATGAGAATTTAGCTTACATTTTAAAGTTGACACTTACATTTTAGTTTTTCATTTGCCTATCTTTTACTTTTAAATAATATCTCTGAATTTTATTTATCACCTTTTGATAGATTTACTTAGTGTTTGACCTACACTTTACCTTCCACCATTCATACCTGCTCTGCTGCCCTGACCCTAGCCGAGACTCACACCTCTACTTACACAGAAAGGCTAATATTATTCACTTTGCTTCAGCACCCACAGTGAGTGCCCTTCTTTTTGAAGACTGTTGGGTGATCAAATGTTGTGATATCACGACGTTATGTGAGGCTCAATTTTAGACATGGGGATCACACATCTTATAAAGTAGCTTTTTTTCTTTCAGTTGCATGTTCTCTCAAGAAGTAAACAATGTTCCAAGACCTCAATCTACAGTACCTGTAACTTTCAGCTTTTCAGCCCCGATGGTGATCTCATCTTCATCTGCAGAGAACAGCACCCTGCCATCTTCACTCGCTCTCACTTCAAATCTTTTACACTGAGCTTCCACAGCATCAGCTCCTATGGTCAGAGGAAAAGTTTAGAGGTGAAACTGGTATGCAGGAAACCATTAATATGTATTTTTTAAAAAGATAAGAGAAATACATATGTTGTTTAGTTTATCTCTGCAGTACGTTTTACACCTGAATTAGTATTTTTAGTTGTTGTAATTTTCAGTAGGCTAATTTGATTCAGTAGGCTAGGATGGCTGGGCATACATCTGACATATATCTCAACATCTGACATGGTACTAAACATGTTTGCAGGTTTAGCCAGTTCAAAACTCTGTATACACACAAGGAGAGACAATGTCTGCTTTGTGCTTGGTTGCAGCCTGAATATGGGGCATTCAACCTGGCATCTGTTGCATCTCAATAAATACTTTTAGACTGAATGACTCTCAGGTTTTTTCTCTACGAGCAGATAACAGTGCCCAGACATGCCACAGCACAAGGTACTTATAAAGCATTATTCAGGGACGAGTCTTTAGTCACTCTACATTTAGAGTAATCAAATATAAAAGCTAACATTGAAATTTGTTCACCCTTTACTATCACTGAATGTGAATCCAGTTTACAATCTTGCAAATAAATACACATATATACATATATATTTGCATTTTAGTGCTCCCCAAAGTGTCTTCTAATCAATAATTTTTTGATTAAAATATAATATTAAATTAATATAATTACAGCATAGACTTGAAATCTATTTCCAATTCATTGGATACTTTTGTATATTAATACATTCTTAAATTTCAAAGCCAGCATCATATTTGGAAAACATAATTGCGAATTTGGAGGGCTCCAGTAAAAGAATCAAACAGGTTAGGAATTGTTTTACCATAACATTTCTTTCTTTTCACAGGCGGATCTGTACCTTCCCCTCTTGTTCACCTTTGTGACACCCTCCCTTTGCTATCTGCCCACCTCAGAAACTCTTGTAAAGTACAATCCTGCCCAGTCAGAGTCCTAGGCATATCACGCTCTGTGCATCCTACTTTTCATTTATTTTTGCATATGTTATAAACTTAAGGCTTGTGTCGGCTCAAAATTCATATGTTAAATTTTAGCCTTCAATGTGATGATGTTAGGAATTTGGGTCCATAGAAGGTAATTAGGTCATGAGGGTGGAGCCCCTGTGAAATGGATTAGTGTTCTTATAAAAAGACACAAATGCTCTCTCTCTCTCTCTCTCTGCAATCGGCCAAGTGAGGACACAATGACAAGTTGGCTGTCTGTGAGCCAGTTAGGGGTCTATCACCAGACACTGCACTTGTTGGCACCTTAATGTAGGACCTCCAGCCTCCAGAACTGTGAGGAACACATTTATGTTGTCTTAAGTCACCCGGTCTATGGCATTTTCTGATAGTACCCCGAACAGACTAAGAAACGTACTGTCATTATCTGTTAAAGAGACGATCCTCTAGAATTCAAAATATGAGATCATCTTTGTATTCCAAAATAGCCTCTGCATTTGAAACTGTGTCTAGTTTCTAGGGAGCACTTGGTAGAAAAGTGTTAGGTGATTAGACTCAAGCCTTCTTTCCATTTCCTTAGCTCTCATTGCCCCCTCAGCCGTACCGCCAGTCCTAGCCCGCCAGCTTCAGGGCTCCAGTAATTTACAGCTTGCCATCACTGTAACTCCTGAGGAGCAGCAAAGTTACTTCCAAACCGTGGTAACATGTGGGATAATTCTCTGAAAAGAAGGTGCACGTTTTTCTTATATTCTGAACTACACGCATGTTTTCAGGTCAACACAGAAAATTGGAAAGGCTGTTCAGACAATGTCAGGTAAGATAAAACTGCTGTTAACCTCATGGGCTGTCGACAATGTTTAAAATAGCATGAATTACATTTTAAAATCAGTTTTTTTAAAGCAAAGAACTCCCCTTCTGGAATTTAATGACAATATTGGAAAACCATGAAAGACCTATTGTCCTTGGTAAGTTATTGCATGTAGTCTTGCAAAAGTTATTTCAGCGGCCTATATTCAGTTGAATGTTTTCTTCTAATTATGGCCTAGTTCTGCTATATTGTTCTTTTAATCTTTGAACATAGTAATACAACTGGATGATATTCAAAAAACTGTTTTGAGGTTGATGTGTTGATAAATGTGAATTCTGAGTTTTGAGGCCCGAAAGAACTCATAAATTAAGAATGCGTAAGTTAAATCTGAATTGCCTGAAAGATATTGTAGCTCCTATACACATAAGACCTTAACATATATATTATTTTGCTTCCTTCAAATATACTTAGTCATTGGGTGAATTGATCTGCACAGAATACCACTAACTGTAACAATATGGGCTAAATTAGATCACTCTATACTACATACACACACACATGCATACATACATACAGAAACAATATATACACACTAGCAAAACTTTTCTTGGCATAATGCTTATGTCATTACATAGGAAATAATTTATTAACATAAAATGCTATATCATGTGTCATCAACTAGTATTGTCTCAGTATGGAAAGGTGAATTGAGATCTTAATTTATTAAATTTAAATACACAAAGCAAATAAATGCACTTAGAATAGAAGAGATGCATTGAAGTCAGAAATAAATGCATGCAGAATCACCTAATTAAAAAATATATAAATTATTACTACAGCCTACACTTTATTCAACATTAGTTGAATTACAGAAGGCAAAATTATAAGCCATTAGCAATCCATTGGCAGTAAATAAGTATTTAAGTCAAAAATAATTTTGAATATATCATGCTTCTGTACATAGCTTTCCTTTTGTACAAATGGAAAACAGTAAATATATGTAATAGAGGATATAGCGCATTGTTGTCAATATTTATATTTAAAGTTAGTATATTAGCCTATACGAAACTAAGGTCATTCTATCCTAGCATGGTTTGTGTTGTTATTCTGTTTGCATGTTCCTGGCATCGCATGTTCCCTAGGTGAGGTCAACCCAGGATCCCATTGTACAGAGGGGAGATAATGTTCATTTCAATTGTATCTCAACCCGTGAGGCCTCCAGTGTCGCCAGAGAGCAAGATGCCTAATGACTTGGGGTGAGTTCTATATTTTATTAATTGTCCTAAGCACCAACTCACTAACTAAAATATCTAAACTAAATGTTTCCTTAGGAAATTTATGTCAACAACTTCAAAATCAAACAAAGAGTAGTTAGAGATAGAACAAGTGAGAAATGGCAGGAAAAAGAGCGAAAATATGTAAACAAAACAATAGTTTCCATAAGAGGATCGCAGAGTTTAATACATACCCAAATATTTTCTCTAGTTCGGTGTTCGTTTAATGTTCTATATAGTGTCCAAAAGGAAGCATTCTTGTTCTCCTAAGAGACTATTCCATTGCCTTTTTAAATCAGCCACATTTCTACAGGTCATACTCAGTAGCCAAAGGCAGGTTTTGATGACAAGTAGAGTGGTTCTAATAATTTATCTACTGTCTGCATTTTCTATATACATTAAGTCAGTCCAACACATGAATTGGAAAATTTTCTTTAATAAAAATATCCAACAGAGCTTTAACAATATATTACCATGGGCCTTTTGGTATGATTTAGTAGTGATTTAAAGAAAACAAAGCAAAGATCAAAATGAGTATGTCTGATTATCCCTACTGTGTTTTCCTCAAGGATATCATGATGGATGTTCGTTGTCTGTATAACTCTAATTTTATATCCGTCAGTACTTTCTAGGTCTTGAAAAAGAGTATTATTCAAAGATTAGAAATTTCCATGGAAAAAACAAAACAAAAACAAGATTCAATATACTCAACTAAATTCCGGATTTAGGGTTATCATGGGCCAAAAACAAAAACAAAAACAACCCCCCCCCAAAAAAAACAAAGTTTGAAACAAAAAAAGAAGCTGCTTTTATGAAATATAACCACTGTACTTCATTTCACACTATGTGTGTCATTAAGAAGTCACGTGTGACGTGTACTCTGATTGTACTCAGGGAGGTGAGAAACAGAATGAGTGAGAGGTCACCAGGGCCAGGCTGGAAGGCCTGTCTGGAATTTGCAATTCTCCTAGGACCCTGCCAGGGATCAATTTTACGCCCACACGAACTGTCTTCTGCTTTCAAGGTGGAGGAGGAGCCCTTCTTCCTCCAGCAAGTAAGGAGCTACAGGAACTCTGAGGTTACATTCTCCTTCATATTCCTACCTGAGGCTTCCAACCCGTGTCTAGACCGAAACCT
Organism: Mormoops blainvillei; assembly: GCA_004026545.1. Taxonomy (NCBI): domain Eukaryota; kingdom Metazoa; phylum Chordata; class Mammalia; order Chiroptera; family Mormoopidae; genus Mormoops; species Mormoops blainvillei. The sequence goes on from PVJD01002042.1 coordinate 220,570, forward strand.
AAGAATTCCTCAATAACAGTTCATTTTTTAACTGAAATGAATCTCGTTTCTTTTCATCATTTTACTTTTGTGCCTTATTTATCACTCCCTCGTCCATGTATACCACCCCTCCAATTACATAACTATTCCTACCAGAGTTCCTGTAGCTCCTCATTTTTGCAAACACTCAGTGTTATCAGACTTTGTAATTTTTTCCAATCCATGTATAAGTGCTGTGCCACTATAGTTTCAATTAATAATTCCCCGATTACTGTTGGGATAAACACCTTTTTTATGCCACTGTTCTTCAATCTTACTGACAATGGACTCCTTGCAGTCATTCCACAGAGGCAAGTGGGGCTGACTGTCTCTCTGAGTGATCCATTTCTTATCTTAGGCTAGTATCATTCTCTCTGATCAAAACATTACTTTTTAAAAAATATTTTATTTACTTATTTTCAGAGAGGGGAAGGGAGAGAGAGAGAGAGGGAGAGAAACATCAATGTGTGGTTGCCTCTTCCACATGCCCTACTGGGGACCTGGTCTGCAACCCAGGCATGTGCCCTGACTGGGGAATCAAGCCTGCAACCCTTTGGTTTGCAGGCCGATGCTCAATCCACTGAGCCATGCCAGCCAGGGACCAAAGCAATTATTTCATGCATAAACACTTGAAAAACACACCGCTGATTTTTGCTTTATGTTTTAAAAGGGGCCCAGGCTTCACTTCAGATCACGGACACTGATCATGATATAAACTTGAGGCTTTTCAGTCTAACTCCTACATGGAAAACAATCTGCCTGAGAATTCAGCCAATCAGCAAGAAAGGAACAGGAAGAAAATGAGAATAACAGAGACACACTCCTGAATAATTGCTTAGCCAACTGAATGCAGTCAGAGACAAGCTAATCTACCCCTGGACGTACCAATTATAATAATCAATAAATTATTCACTTACTACCCCCATGTTGAACAGTTCATAAATTTGGATTTGGCTTTCTTTCAGTTGCATTTTTTTACTCTTTATTTTCTTCTTTATGTTTTTATTCATTCATTCATTCTAATATACTTCATGCAGTTTCCTTGAAATAATGTGTAATATAGCTTGTTTAGTTGTGGTCGTATAATTTGCTGATGTATTCGACTAATTATGCAATCTCACTGGTACAAATTAATTTTAAGTTCCCTGCCTGATATCACAATTATTTTCTTCTCTATTTTCAAAAACATACTACTCTGACAATTAGTTTATCATTTAAAGCTCACACTGAAAGTCATCTTCACAGTACATGTATTTACTTTTTTTAATGTAAGAGAACTTACACAGAAGCCATTCTAGAGAACAGCATTCTTGACAAGGTTACCTCTCTGTAGACTAACTCAGTAGTTTTACTTACACTACATTTGGCTCTGTAATAATATTTAAGGTGTTCTTATTAACATTTAGAATTTACATAGAAATTGTTTCATATTCCCTCTTAATAACAGTCAGCCTTATTGTCTTGTCTACAGACTTCAGTAAGATGGTATATTTAAATGGAATGATATCAATAATTACATTTTAAATATAAATGGGCAAACACTAAACACCATAGTAAAGTTTTTACAATATTGCCCGCAGTTAGTCTATCACAGTGTAGGCTCCAGCCATGAGTGGGGGTAGCAGACCTCGAAGAGTCTAGGAGGACTGAGGCACCCAATGGAAACCTTCTTTAGAGATTCAACTCCAATGAGATGATGCTTTTATTAATTTTTTAAAAGATTTTACTTATTTATTTTTAGAGAGAGGGGAAGGGAGGGAGAAAGAGAGGGAGAGAAACATCAATGTGTGGTTGCCTCTCGCACGCGCTCTGCTGGGTACCTGGTCTGCAACGCAGGCATGTGCCCTGACTGGGAATCGAACCGGCGACCCTTTGGTTCACAGGCTTGCACTCAATCTACTGAGCCACAACAGCCAGGGCACTTTTGTTAATACTTAGATATAAGTATTCTGTTTTGTTTATGGGAGTATTGACTTTCAGAAGAATTTTAACTTTCATGTATGTAAATCAATAAATATTTTCTTTTGCAGTTTGTGATGTACAGTATATCCTGGGAGACCTTCTCCATACAAGATCAGATACCTCTTCTATTATAAATATTTTTCATTATTTCTTTCAAATTTCAAATAAAACCACTAGATTATTCCATGGTTAATTTATTGTTTTATTGTTTAAATATGTAGAGATTTAATGCTTGCTCCTAAAATGTTAAACAATTAAGTCAAACTCATTTATTTAGTAATTCCATCCCGCTTGTTCATATTGATTTGAAAGGATATATTTATCTTACATTGAATTACTGTAGATACATGGTAAC